>JAOXJM010000001.1:47091810-47139915 GCA_026413425.1 Tringa solitaria
CCCCATCTTTCTTATAAGCCCCCTTTAAGTACTGAAAGGCCACAATAAGGTCTCCCAGGAGCCTTCTCTTCTTCAGGCTGAGCAACCCCAAGCCTGTCCTCATAGGAGAGGTGTTTCATTGCCCTGATCATTTTTGTGGCTCTCCTCTGGACCCACTCTGACAGGTCCATGTCTTGCTTCTACTGAGGCCTCCAGAGCTGGATGCGGTATTCCAGTTGGGGTCTCACAATTGTGGAGTAGGAGGACAGAACCATCACCCTTGACCTGCTGGCCAGGCTTCTTTTAATGCAGCCCATGGAAACGAACTTCTAGTATGATTAGACATAGTGGGATTCACTTACTTAGATCCAAAGTGGTTCCAGCAACTCACAGCAAAGTGGCTGTCAGTAGGTCTTCTCTTCTGGAAAATAAAAACAGTATTTAGCTAAGGATCCAGCTCTCCTTCTGACACACACATACCACTTCATCTGATTTCAGTGGGGCTTACAAAGACGTACCTGAGGATTAAATGAGCTGCCTAACAATTAATTGTAAGGATTTTTAGGTTAACTTTAGCCTGTGTTAAACCTGTTGTTCCAGTTAAAAGTCCCAGTGCAGAACCTTTGATAGCAGACCAAACAGTAGAAAGGCATCAGTCTCTTTTGTCACCAGATATAGTGGTCATATATATGCATAGACAATTTGCTGAGTTTAAAGAAGAAAAAATATTAAATATAATTTCTCTATCTCCTCACTAATGTGCTTGTAGGAAGGTTGGCTTTGGTTTTGCATAGGAAACTTCAGCTCCAACAGAGCCAGAATCTTGCATCTCTAGAAGGCCTTCTAAGTTATGCAGATGTGGATAGTAAGGGCCAAGAGCTAAGGGAAAACCCATCCCACACTATATTGGAGTGAACTGGGATCACTGAGAGCACAACGTCGTCTGCTACTTCCTACACCACAGATGGAACATCCGTGTGTCTGTTCTCCTAATGGCACACACAATTATATAAGGTGGACTACAATCTAATCTTGAACTAACTGTGCACAGTTAAAAAAAATATTGTTTTTCCAGTTATGATAACAGGACTTTATTGTAAATGCACAAGTATTTCCCTTCAAAAAAATGAACTTCATAATGGGTTCAGGGTTTCTCAAAGGATCTCTCGGGTTCCAGTCTTGATGTTGTATAATGTACTTTAATACTCCTTCATACTGACTTTCTGTTTACTTAATAGAAAGCTATTTAGCTTTTGGAACTTTACAATTTTTGGCACACTGAAAGAAACCAACATGCTTTATTAAATTCATGATTGAAGGAAATCACTGTAAGCCTAATAAGATTTACGTGTTTCCATTCAATGTCAACAGGGAGTCAGATTAAATCAAGGCTGAGGTTCTCAGCTGCATTCAAACCCTTGATCAAACTACTAATGCTTCAGTTTGAAAAGTATGACAAGATGATTAGATGATTTAAATAGCCCTGTGCTTTTTGGGATGGTTGATATCACTAAAGCAATTATTTTTGCAGTCAAATTATGAATTTCTTATAGTCATATTAATAAAACGTGGTTAGTCTAGTTTTTCAGTAAGGTAGTTTAATGAAAAGAATAATTTCTTTTGTTTAACCCAGTTGTCTGTTATATGGGCTGTCTATTACTTAAAACATAATACCTGATACTTGTATAAAGTTGTCCTAAAAGCATTTTACAAAAGAGGTCTGTGAAATTATCATTTTCTATAGATGTGGAATGCAATACCTTTAATATTACAGTTACTGGATGACATCCCAGGATTTCAACATCCATGCCGATTCAGAGCGACGAGGGATTCATTACCTTTTGATGTCCTGTCCCATAAATAAAGCTAAAATACATCTAAAAAGAAGGAGTCATTTAACCCACATTGCTTGGAGGAGCTTTCTTGTACCATCTGAGGATTTAATAGCATTAGTTGGTATGCTTGGGGTGGTCCAAAGGCTGCCCATAAATGTCTGCAAACTGACTTGTCTTCAATTCTCCTTCCAAAGTGATACCAGTGCTGTACCTATGCTCTGAGTACTTGTTGCTACCCATAGCATTCATGAGACTTATAGTCAAGGATGGATGCCTGAAATTTTCAAGACCATATGCTGGATTTAGAAACATGTTTTCTATCATTTTAATGGAATGCAAGGTACCTTCAGTTTACTCTAATTTATCCAAAAGGATTGGATTTTGGGTCCCTAGCAGCCTGCTGAAGAAATCCAGGGACATAGAATGAAATCTTGAGAGCCTTATTTTCATGAGCTGCGTGAGACGAGAACATTGACATCAGTCAATCAAACCATGGTTCTGATAAAAAACACACTTTGAAAGCCAAGGTGATTAATATACCTTTTCCCTCAATGTCTGCAAAACAAAACTGTAATCCCTGAGAAGTCAGTCTGGATATCTAAGGAAGATGGTGGATATGGAGAGTTATAAACTCGCCTAGACTTTACCCAGACTGAGTTCCTTTCTAAACCCTGTTTTTCTTCTTGCATGAGCTGAGTGATATTTGCTGGTGTTGTAGGCTTGCAATGCTGTGCCACTTGTTCCAAAAACTGATTGGTACTGCTATAAAACAGATGCACAAATCAAACTTTGCTTTGGCAACAAGCTCTTTCCTAGTCCATAGTGGGACTAAATGACAGTCATATATGGTGTTCCCTGGGACACTGAAAGCTGGCAATAAAGTAGTTTTTAGATATTTTATTATGGTCTAGGCACCTTTCTGGCATTTTAGGCAGCATCCTATACTGGACTTCACACACAGGCATCAAGCACTTGTACTAGCAAATGGTCAAGGTCTCATCATGTGGTGTTAGAATTTTTCTGTAGTAAAGGTGGTAATAGGAAACTGCTTCCCAGCTTCTCATTCGGAGTACGGGGAGGCCTACCACTCTGCCAGGCAAGGTGCATGTGGCAGGTAGGGAAGATCATGGATTGATCACTTCCCTGGGGTAGATCACCTCACATGGGAAATACTTAGGCCTACTAGATTAAGAGTCATCACTGTAGATAATGTCATGGAATTGTCTGAACTGTAATCACACTGCACCTTGATATCCTGGGAGATAAGTATTTTCCCTTTGCTCTTAGCAAAGTGATAGCTGAGAGCTCTCCTTATAATGTTTCGGGTCACTGATAGCTATTTTTCCCTTAATGAACACCTTAAAAAAAATAAATGAGCAGATGGACAAACTGATTCTTCAACATATATCACTCAGGACTGTGTAGTCAAGGATTCTCTAATGAAGCAAAACGTTGTGGGCTGATACAAACTGTCAGCCTCATCCTCTATTGCTCCTTGCTACTTTGCTGTGGCTGTATAATGTTATCAGTCTACTGTACTTCGAGAACGTTGATATATAGAGATAAGAAGTTTCCATTGTTTATCCCAATCAGATAAAAGTAATGGCAGTCTTAAATACAAGTCTCCCCTCTAATTTCAAACTCTTTGGGTACACGGTTTTGTTTGACTAATGTGGGCTGTAAAAATTTCATATAATGCAATGACCGAAGCAAGAAAACATAAACTCATTGCATACTAGATGCAGTTGAGTGAGTACTGACTGACCAATTGCAGCTCCCTAGCAATAAATTCTATATGGTTTAGGAGTCTTAACTGCAGAGGTGTCCTAAAATATGCAAAAATGTCCTTTATGAAATGCAAGCATATATGAATCATTTTTTTCTAAATGTGGGAAGCAAGATTTTATATATATATGATACATATAAAATTTTCAGCATGGCTGAAAAAGTGGCAAGGACAATGGGATATGTTGAAAGGAAACTGTCTATTTTCTGTGAGTAAATCAGGGACTATTTTGCAAAGCCACCCAGTGAACTGATTGAGCTTTCCAACATTGCTGAAGGCTACTGGCCACAAAACAAAATGCTTATGCATCTGTCTTCTTACGGGCTGCAAAACGGCGTGTTTGGGTAGAACCTGGTCAACGACGAAGGCCTGGAAGAGGAATTTCACTTCTTCCTGTAACATGAGTGCCTTTTCTCAAGCAGTACTTTTGGCTACGACTCTGCAGTGACTGGCCAAGCTCACACAAGTGAGATAAGACAACTTCTGAATGGCAGGTGTCAGCAGGGTAGGCAGCTGCGTGATGTGCGGCCAACACGGAAGGGGCAGGCTGGCTGCCAAGGCCTCGGAGCAGCGATGTGCTTGAGGTGTGTGCGAAACGCTGAATTCGGTGCTTCAGTCGCAGGGCTGCTCTGACCCCTTTTCTGCTCACATAGGGAATGTGTCTGCAAGTACCAGAGATAAAGCTGGAGCAAACATGAGAGCGAGAGGCACATGTGCATCAGTAGCACTGAGCACCCTCAGATAACTTGAATGGACTCTAACATAAGAGGAACTCATGTCTGCTGTGATAAAAGTGCCAAATGACTAAGGGCTAGACTGATAACTGGCAGCGCAGAGGCGCAGGGTGGGCTCTGACATACTCCGTGGTCACCATAACCTTCATGCTAACCTCTCTTTCCTATAAGCATGGGAACCTAGTTACTCCCATGAATAAATCAAGGGGAACCAGAGTCTGTCAACGACGATCCTGTTTCTGTCTCTTCAGATTCATACAAACACTCTGGCTTGGTGGTCAAGAGTTTTTCAGATGCCAGCTGCTAATTTACAGAGAGATAGGAAACTGCTACGACTGTCAAATAAATAGCAATGACACAGATTCTAACGCTGCCAGGCCTTAGCTTATCTCTGGGACTTGCAAACTGCTGAGTGGCGCACAGACTCCCAGGGTGTGTGGGAAAACACACACTGGGTGCTCTTCAAGCCTCTCTCTCTCCTCTGCTATCCGCTCTCATGGGACCATTACTCTGCCTTCTGACTCCTTGAGTGTTTGAGGTTTTAATCTTTAATGTCTCTACATGTTTTGGTTTTTTCTTTGTGTGTAGTACCAACGCTAATGGACAAAGAGTCTTTTTTTAGTAAGTTATCATGTTTGTTTATGCAACATAATATCTATATGGGACTGCTCTGAATATCGTCTCTTTCTGCCATGGAAGAACAAAGATCATTATTTACTGGTTCATGTTGTCCACCAGTGTTAGTGGAATCTATAAATTAATAATCTTATCCCTAAATCCAGAACACCTTATTCTTCCTTTTATTTTATCCTTCATACCTGTGCAAAAACCAAGAAGGGAATCTTTGTCAGATAGTGTCCGCCTCCTTCCAGAGATATTGCTGTATGGTTCATATTGGGCAGGTATTGCAGGCTAACATGGGTATGCTTGTACAAGCTCCACTCTTATTGTACTTACAGGTGGCTAGCTGTTCTTTGAGACTCTCCCTTCAATGTTCTTGAAAGCATTGCATTTATTCTAGCAATAGCAATTTTACTCTGCAATAGGCCCATTATTACACTTCATCTATTGGAATAAGCCTGCAGGTGGAGAGATGCTGCAGCTCTTCTCTGTGCTAAAAGTAGGGTGAGAGGGTAAGCTGAGGGAAAGAAATTGCTATTGTTTTTAGAGTGCTTGCAAAAATTAGGAAAAAAGAGCCATATGCTCAGATAAAAGTTGGAATCTCGTTAATTCAAACCAGCATGGCAATGAGGACATTGTAACCCCATCACCTACACCTTTCATACAAGGTGAGCCAATAAAACATCAAGCATAGAAAAAATGTTACGCATCTACTTGCTTAATCACTCCTTCCTGCAGCTCTGAACACAAACCAGACCTGTTAACATTCAAAGCAATTCTTTCCTGTCAAATGCTGTCCGAAAGAGTTCCTGCAGAGCAGCTTTCTTATTCTATGGAAAGGTTCAGGAGTATTACTGGCTACTTGGATACAAAGCTGAGGCTCCTTAGTGACTGTAAATCAGTCCTATCTTGTTAATGTTGGTAAGGCTATGCTAATTTATGCCTGCTAAAGTACTCAAAGCTGACAACAGGCACCTGGTTAAATACGTATGTTTAACCTGCTGGAGTTGCTCAGAAGCAATTAAAGCAGCAACCACTCCATTAGGTGTGGAAGGGTTAAAGTGTCACCTAGTTCAAGTGCATCTCTCACTGCAATGCCTGGGGCGTTAGGGTCCTGGGGGGCTACATTCCCAACCTCCCCCTTAAGCCTCTGATGGAGATATGAAGGCAGAGGACTACAGATACCAACAGCATGCTCTAGGAACAATTGAAGAAGGAAGGTCAAGACTTGCTGAGACTTTGTCCTGCTGTGCCCTGGGCTGAATGATAGCATGATCCAAACTTCCCTGGCTATTGCCTTTCCAGTCCTTACCTCACTTTTCCCTTCCTGACCTGTCATATCTCCTTTGTCTCTTTCCTTCACTTCTTGAACATATTTTCATTTTGATTATCATTACCACAAAAAAAAAAAAAAAAGAAAAAAACCACCTGATGTTTGCTACTGCTGCTAACTCTGCTTACATACTGCATGCTTTTCCTCTCCTTTGTATTGTCTGCTTGAACTGTAAACTCTGAACATTGTTTTTAGGCAAGTGCTAGACAAATAGTGGAGACCCAATCTTGGTTTGTCATCAGACATTACCATAGTAAGGAAGGCATTTCAATTTAGTGAAATACTGTAAAGATGTGCCTGTTCTTAATGAAAGATTGTCTTTCCTAGCTCCTACCAATACAAACAAAGCAAAGAGAGACCAAAATACCCAGTATGAATAACACTTCAACACAATCTTGCTATTTCATTGCCTTCTGCACTCTCCCAGCCACTTCTTCTCCTTATAAAATGTATTTGTTTAACAACAGTTAAAATATTATCGTGAAACTGAGCAAAAAGTTATTCTAATGTGGCAAGTTGTGGCCTTGAGGGACTGACGATATGAAAGACAAAATAAACATATCAAGCAATTAGATTAATGTTTATATCACATTGAGGAGTACTTAAAAAATGCAAATTAACAAAGTAACTTTCTGGAGACAAGGCAGTTCAAGTTTTCTGGTTTTTGTTTTGTTTTGTTTCTTTTTTGTTAGCATCTACTTTTGGGTCTTTTTACAGGACACTACTTCCATAAAGTAACACTAACTTTTGGGGAGGTTTTATATGAGATGTCAGAGAAGATTTTGATTGCTTGACAGTGAAGTGTCTTGTTTATACCAGAAGTTGCACTCCTGTTCTCCCCGTTGCAAATTGTTTTTGGAAAGTTTTAGCCTAGGCAATATCATAAAACCAACATTTAGAAATATTAGTGTAGTCACTTACAAAGAAAGGGGATGTAAGTGTAGATGATTTTTACAACTGAAATTAATGTAACTCTGCTATCTTCCTTTATTAGATGGAGATATGAGACATCTCGCCTAACTGTAAACACCCACATTGTAGATAGCTCCTTTGAGCAAATCATGCTACTCCTTTTATAGTAAAGAGAAAGAACTGCCCTATTTTAGCCATTTCCTTTCAGATGAGATAAGTTACACCCTGTAAGTGCCTGTTTCTCCCTCTTGGCTCTGAAGGCCCTCTAGATTACAAGCTCAGATTGGGAAGTTTACAGTATAGATATTTGCATTTGGTCAACTGAGTCCTTTTCTTGGTGTTGGGTCTGAGGAACGAAGACAATGTGTCTTCTGAAAGGCTTCACTCAACATGCACCCCTTCCTCATTCTGTGTATCCCAGGGTCCAACCAGACCTGGGACACAGCTTCTGAGTTTGAGGCAAAACTGAAAATTGTTGTGAATGGGGAGGACAGTCAGACCATGATCTGCAGCACAAGAAAGGACAGTACAAGGATGGAAAACGTAGAAGATTGGGCTTAACGGTCCCACCATGTCACTCCTCTTAACTCTTGTTGCTGCCGCACATGGTCTGACACCTCCTGCAGCTGCAGCAGGCAGCCTGATTTGCAGCCCTCTGACACAGGGAAGTGATGCTCTGAGCCCATCACCTTTCTGCCACCTCTGCTGATTGCTGTGTCTGGTGTGTCTGACATAAGCTAGCTTTGGTCTGAGAAGAAGAAGAGGTATGCTTCTTAGACCAGGTGTTCTCAGGGAGAAGTCCTCTTTCCTCATTCATCTGTCCAGCTGCAGTTTTTATTTGCCAGTTATTTGAAAAATTGTGATAAGTGGTAATTGGTACACGATAGTACAGGCAGGCGTCTGCCTCCGTTAGTAATGAAGGGGATGAAATATTGTGAAGGAATTTGCTTCTCTTCAGAAACTTAATTCTATTTACAGGCCTTCCTGTCATTTAACTAACTAATCTCAGGAGGTGGGACATGGCTCAGGGGTTACAGGAACAGTTAATTCCTGACTGCCACTTGCTCCTTGTGATGAGTAAATCCTTCATGGTTCTCTCTCTCTCTCAAAGATGCCTGAATCTAATATAACAATGAATATTAAGGATTATGTCTTTTTTTTTTTAAGGTAGAGGTAGATCACACAAAACCAAAGCAGAAGAGGAATTATTACTATTTTCTGTGTGTCTGAGACACAAAAACCACTATGGTAATTTTGGTAAGAATTAAATGATGGGTCAAATTCGTAGAATAGTCTGAGAGGAGATAGAAAGGCCCAAAATATTTGTTTCAATATTTAAGGAACTATATATGCCACCTTTTTAGTCTGAAGATGTTTTTCGGTTTTGCAATTAACTTATTTTAAAGATTTTTTTAAAAAAAGAACAGAGATTCCTCAAACAAAAGTGAAAACAACATGTTTAGTTTCTGAACCAAGCCTAAACCAATCTTTTTCACCAAACCTAAAAGGCTATTATTCATAAAATTGTACTTAGAAAAACTGGAGACAGATGATAGAAACACCTTTTTTCCCCCAGGCTCCTTGGAGACTAGTGAATCTGCTAGTAGTTTGCTTTAATGCAGAGCTGGAAAATGGCTCTGCCTACACATACAGTATAGCTGTATTTGTCTGAATGTATTCCTAATACTTTGCATTGGATGCAATTAATTATTTTGTACCTATGGTGGTCTGTGCCATACCATTACATCACATTAACCTTGTCTTTGACATCACACTGATGCAGTGTGATACATAAGGAATTTTATCAGAGCTGTTTTAATTAGGCAAGATATTTTATTCACTTAGTGAATATTTGCTTTGGGTTGCTTGTGAAAGACCATAAAGTGCAAGTACCTAAATGCTCCCAACTAAGTGTCAGATGGGGTATCCTGCACTCAGCTGATTAATTACCTAATATTAAGATCATTTAGCTAATCCGTTGAATGCATACCACATAGTTGATGAAAGATTTCAAAGCTGCAGGGAGACTTAAGGAATGAATCATCATGTACAGTACACAGTCTTCATTACTCACTGCAGAAATGCAGCATCCATAGGTACTGAACTTCAGCTGAGTGAGGTGCAAATGGCAAGGTTACCCTGCCAAACTCCACTTCATGCAGCAGGGTGAATGGGTAGATGTTCTGGCTTCTTCTCTGTGAGGAGGAGACTGATCTCTGAGGTGCTGATGAGGAAGGGGACTCTTCTCCTCTCTCCTCTCCTCGAGTGCTGCAGCCCCTGTGAACCAGACTCTTCCCTTGCATTGCTGCGTTGGGTAAAATTTTAAGGAGGCAAAAGTGTAGTAAAGCTTGCCCAAGCTAAAAAAGTTTTGGGAGGTGCTGGAGATTGTACAAACCTGTTTCATCTCCCCCCATGCATCGATGTACAATGATTAGCTAACAAAGGTTGAAAAGTCAACATGATCATCACCACCTATTGTCATGACTTGAGTAGCTCATTCCATTTTCAGGGTGTTTTTTTCAACCTATTAGCAGCAATTAAAGGTATCAGTTGACTTCTAAAATGACCAGGAGGGCCTGTTTTTTTTATTCCCATAACTCTGAGGGCCAAAGGTTTATTGAGTTTCTCTGGAATGGTGGAGAAGAAAACGTTGCTTGGGTTATTCTTTAAGAAAAAGATCCAGGCACATGAAATGGAAGCTTCACTGAACTCCAGCTCGTTGATGTTCTGTGATCTGGCTCATTAAGTCTGGGCTGGAAGCCTTAGGCTTGTAGCAAAACACTTTATGAGGGCTTAGTAGACGAAAAGGTGAAAAGCAAATTAGAAATGGTAGGGAAGAAAGGCAGATGAACCGAGAAGGCAAAAATGACATCTACTCAGTTATATGATTTAGCTGATCGGGCAACTCCTCAGTCACAGATTGCCTGTGGAAAGAAGTGACATGAACGGTGTGACGTACTATCACAAAAAAATGAAAAATAGTAGAAACTCTTCTCTGGAATGTAGTCAGAAGACTCGAGAGCAACGTTCCTCTCCATATCTCTCTCACATCATTGTTCTGCACTGCTATCAGTGCTCAGGGGCGTTGGGGGTCATCCTGCCCTCAGCTCCCTTGGTGGGAGGAATTACAAGTCCTCTCCCTGTCTGACTAAGCCAAAATCAGCTGAGATAGCTAATACCCATCTACTTCTGTTTTTTAAAACTGGCTCTGGCTGAAGCAGATTAAGAATCGTTTGTGCTGTCCCTCTCGCTGTTAACCCTCTGACCCGGGATGGGAGCAAACATCTGAGGTGGGAGTGATAGTGTCTTATCCGCTCCGGCCACTCTCTTGAGTGAATATCTGTTTGGGGGCCTGTGGGGTATATCACAAAAAGCAGCAGACATCTCCTCCCCTTGTTTAAAAAATTCCTGTATGTGGTTAGGACCTGAGTTTTATATCTCATCTGAAAGATAACACCTCCAGGAGAGCATCTTGGGAGAGCAATTTAGTACTGAGTCAGAGGGAAGAGAATGAGTCACTGCAGCTCTTAGATTTTTCTTGGAAGTTTCTCACTAAAGCGTTGACCCAGCCTGACACTGTTTAGTAGATGACATCAGAGAGACATCAGAAATCAGAGTTTATGCTAAAGTCAGAGTGGATAAAGGCTAGGATCCCAGGAAGCTGGTTTGAAAAGAGTGATTAATTTTTTGATTTTTTGTGGGGCAGTTAAAAAGTATTTAATTGGGGTACGGTCATCATGCCCTTAATGAAAAGCCAAGGTAACCAAAAAAAAAAAAAAAAAAATAAAAAAGAAACGAGAAGACTGTCTAACCAGAAATCATGGGTTGTGAAGTAGGATGCAGCATGTGTCACATTACAGACTGTTCCTTCCTTTAGCAGTGGCACGCAAAGTGAACTCATTATAATTGAATTGTATTTGGCTAGAAAAAAACGCTGGTCTCTCTCTCTCTTTTCTTTTTCTTTTTTTTTTTTTTTCTGACTGTGCAGCTACCTGATTTTTGCGGTAAAGCTGCCTGCAATCCTGCGAAGGATCCCCTCATCAACAGCAAGACATCAATGGCAGTGCCAGATTGTCACTGTGGAGCGGTGCTCTGGTGATTATCAGTGAATTGACAATGATTAGTGACTCACTGTTGCTCATTCTTAATCCAGCCCACTCCACCACTGCTTGTACTGCCTTGTGGGAAGCAAATTTAAGCACATGCACAGGAAGAAGCCTCAGTGTTATTTTGCTGGCAGCCTTCCAGAAACCTCCTTTGCACTGTAACTGCTTGTCTGCTACCCACGGAGTTTGCCATCCGGCTAAAGATTTTCTTCCAGCCCTATGGGAACTTCAGGGAGTATACATTCTACATTAATGCCGAATGGTGAAAAGGATAAAAATTATTTAATCCAGCGATCTGTGGGATATGCATGTATCTGACACAATGCTAGTGCATATGTGAATGAAAAATGGACCTGCTGGCAAGAATCACTGCAGTCAGTCTCCTGAGGAATCTCCCCGCGCTGAAGAGATCACCTCCTGTGGACCGCAGTGACACCTACATTGGCATCCTTAAGGAGGGACCCAAAACCAGAAAGGTTTATTTAAGATTCTTGTCTTCTGCTTCAGGCTTGAAGCCACACAACATACAGACAATTGTAGATGTGCAAAAGCACACAAAAAAGTGTCTGTAGGCCAGAAGTCCCCTCCCAGGTATCAGGGTTGCATGAGATCAAGAAAGGAGAAGAACAGAAAGGCAGGTCAGAAATGAGGGGAGTTCAACAGCAGAAGCAGGACTTTTAACAACCCGAGCTGGTGAAGCTGGAAATGAACCTGCCAGTGGAAGCATCTGAGACTCACTGCGGCTGTCTCAGTTCTCTTAAAATGCTATAAAATCTGTCCCTTTCCTACTATCCCATTCTGCCTCTGCTGTACCAACATATTTCCTCCATGAAGCTGGCCAGTAAAATCTGAGCTTCCTCTATGATTAAGCTCTCGAGGTGCAAGACAAAAGGAAGCCTAATATATTTTCAACAGGCTATTTTTTAAAAGCTGGAGAGAAGCGATAGGTGCCTATAGCAGTCTTTCTAGTCTAGCCCTCATATTTGAAGCAATAATTCTCAGAAACGAAACCGAAGGTAGAAACATGCTCAACAGCTTTATGCTCAACAGCGTTATTCCTGGAAAGGAAGATCTTTTCTGGTACTTGAATGAATTTATAAAACAAGGCAGAGTGTTCTACAATCACTTTGAGAGAAAGGGGATAGGTCTGCTAGGGTCCCTGGTTTCTGACTTTGCTCTTCATGCCAAACATATTTTGTCACATTTGCTGTCAATACTTTGAGCTGTTTCTGGCAAACTGAGCAAGTTCTGCTTACTGCAGCTATACATCTTGAACAAACATGAAGTTGTTTATACGTAATGTTTTGATGGATGGAATGAAAGCTGGCATTTCAAGGCACATTTCAAGTGTTTGAATCCAGGGTTCTTGGCACACTGGTGCCTCCTGTGAACTAAAATGGTTCTGCCTCAAAAATATGGAAAACCTCAGCTGTGTTTAATGGGTGGCTGCAGATCCGTGGCATCCACGTAGTTGCCCTCCAGGCACTCTATCCAGGTGTCCAGGCGTCCAGGCATGCACTAAACTGGCCAGCATGTCCCCTTTACAGTGCAAGGCATCTGTCTATGCCTGAGGGAGGCCACACTTGTTAGGCTGAGAAGCAAATCTGTTATTCTAAACATGAATGGACACATCCCAAATGACCTTTGGACGTCTCTCTGGTGTCTTTATTTAGGTTTTGACTTTCTGTGGTTTCCATTAGAGTTAAAAGGTATCCCCTTACCCTCTGTCCTTTCTCTCACTGAAGTCCTTGTCCACATGTCTAGTAGGCAAATGACAACTGGGATCTGCTCTTTTTATGCACACTAATTTCTCAAGCCTTCATGCTTCTGTTTCAGGAGAGAGTTGGCCTGTTCAAATTTCTTAACAACCAAGGTTGTGTCACTTGCAGTGTACCCAGCCTCTTTGGGCTGCATGGCATGGGGTGTGACTCCAGGGACTACCCTCTGTGTATGAGTGCCTTTCTGGATAACACATCCTTGGGTTGCTGCACAGTGCTGTGGCCTTCTGCTCCATGACACTAGTAGCTGGTCAACAAGCTACAGACTAGGCTGATCAGCAGTGGCACGGAGTGTTGGAGTGGGATGGAGACCTTGGCTTTGTGCTGCATAAATGAAGCAGAACAGATCATGCTGCTAGGCAAGAGTCAGTTACAAAACTCGTATGTTGTTGAGGTCTGATGGGTCTGCCGAAGGCCTCCACTGCTTACCACCGGGTATCTGCTCTATAGTTCTTCATTAGCAGCTGCAGTTACTGAAAAATCTCTGGCTTCTGCTTTTGACATCACTTTCAGGTCATTATTTCCTAGCACTAGGCTACACCAGCAAGTGTCCCAAGGACACGTTCTGTGTCTGTGCTCCTCACGCTTGTTAGGGCAGGCTCTACTCCTGCTGCAGTGGAAATCAAGGGACAAAACGCCCATTGAAGCTAATGAGAATATGGGTGAGCCCACTTCCCATATGGCGCCTGTCAACCACGTGCTTAAGAAACATCTGATATATTTTTATTCTGATCATGTGTTTGGTATAAAGATTGAGACTTGTAAGTCCTAAGACTGTAGACCATAAGAAATTCTAAAGTTTTGTATAAATATCCAGCTTTGTTCTTTTGTGGGAGAACTACATGCCAGCATGAGAACTCATATGATTTTTGGGTGCAACTTCGAGAAGCCATCTGCTTCAAGGTACAGTTATAGCACTCTGTGCAAACCTTGTGACTCCTGTCAGTGCACTATTTGTTTGCACAAACCCAAAGTGGCAGGTCATATTGAATTTCTGATGAATAATTGAGAAATCTTAAGGCTGACCCTTATAATTTTTGTATTTCTGAGGTTTTTTTATGGCTTTAGGGTATCTGCCACTGCGGCAGCTTAGTCATTGTGAAGCTTTAACACTATCACCTTTGTTGTAAAATAAATTTACTCTTCTTTTTTGAAACATAAACAGAAAAACTTTTGTACAAGACTTTAACCAAGAGCGTCACCTTTACAGTTAAAATGCCTTCTGTAATAAAGCTGCTATAATATAAAATCATTGGGGTGATATTATATCCTGATATCTGTTCTCCACTGATTAATATCTTGTTAGATGGTTCATTTCAATTTAAATAGGCCCCTGAACTTCAGGTATATGACCAAAATCTTAATATGACATTATAGTGGACAGGATTTATCTGTTATGAAACAAGCTTACTGTTTTATGTCACCTTGACTTTGAGAAAATGTATCATATTATAACTGAAATTGTTCAGAGTACAATGGAGCATAAAAGAAAAATGATTCTGAACAAGGCACAGGCACAAGTTGAATTTCATGCTTCCTAAGGGCAGAGGCTCAAGGAAAGTGTGGAACATCATCTTTGTTCGTTTGCTTTTACTCTCCAGAGTTGTTTGGGAGTCTTCCAAGACTCATGGATTGCACTTGAGTGGGCTGGATGCAAACAACGTATGGCTTAGAAAGATGGAAAAACAGAGATACCTTCCCAAAACTTATTTGTATTGTAGTAAATTGCTGACAGTGTCACCAAAGCAAAGACCAACTTTTGTTTTCTTATGCTAACTGCAATAGTCAGGAAATTTTTTCTTGTTTTACTGTTTCTTAGTTGCTATACATCCTGTCTCAATCCTATTTTGCATATTAGTTTGTAAGCAATAAAGGTTTGATAGAGAAAAGGAATAGAAACACACAGGAGCTACGTTATTTATAGGAAACCAGAGTGAATTTAATATAATTTATTCTATTCAGTATAAAAATCAATATCTATCTGAAGCGGGTAAGAACCTATCTTGAGTGGACAAAAATCTTCATTTTGTTCCACTGCACCCACAGTGATTTCCCACTCTACTGCCTAAAGCTCATTCTTCACAGTTAATAATAAACATCATTGACTAAATGATGACTGCAGTTCCTCTGCTAGAATCACAAGCAATCGCTTACGTTCCAGCCAGTGCTGCTCTTCCCTCAGTGCTTTCATTCACAGTGTACTCTGCATTACCAAACCCTCTGCTTGATCACTGGCTTCAGCCACTGACAAACTTACTTAAAATAAAGCCATAAAAATTTTCCAAATAGTTTTGAAACACCTAATAGAGCTGTGTGTTCTCCTTGTGCTTCATTTAGTCACTGCCTATTTACCATAAGGAAAAAAAAAAGAAGGACTTTGACCTCTAGAATAGAATTTCAGGGGCCATCTCATCCAGAACGTTTGAAAAATGTGTCACCTCAATCCACTTACCAATTTAACCTTTACTGTGTTTCATACTTAACAGGGAAAAAAATTCCCTCTAACTGTATCCTAAGGATATTGGAGAGATACTGATATCACTTACAGTGTATTCTGGTAGATATAAGGTTTCATTTTCATCTTTGGCATTCAAAGATGTTAAGTCTAATGACTTTGTATAAAAATGGTGATCTCTTCTGCACTACTTTCCAAAATGCTAATTCGGTAATGCAAAAGGTGAGTGGTGGTGAGCTTCTGAACATGGTTCATTTGTCTACTGTTAGTTTAAAACGTGTTGGCTGGCTCCTTGATAAAATAGGTGGCTGAGTGAAGTCCTGGAGTGTTAACCAAAATAGTTGTTAGTAATCTGAGAAAGCGTAGAGGTTGTTTGAAAGACTTGTGCATTATTTTTTCAAAATGGATTGTAACAAACTCTTTATGTGCTGCATGTTAGTCCTCCAAATAGTATAAAAAGTCTGTAAATCCTGAAATACTGTTTGAAGTGTTTCTTGGGACTATGGTTACAAATCATCTGGTTTAAAAGTTAATGTTAATCAAGGCTCAGTTATGAGTGAGAGAAAAACACGCCCGAATAACTACTCAGTGTATCTCCTTAGTCTAGATAGCTTGTGTCCTGCTTCTATTCCACTGAAAATGTGTCTCCTCCTGGATTATTTTCTATTTTCTTGAAATCTTTAGAAATAATTTACCATAGAGGCAATGAACTTTCCGTGATACACTCAATAGGAAAAGCTTTCGGTTTCAAATTTATTTATCTTCCTGGCAGTGCCAGGCACACACCAGCCGTGTAACATAATATAACGGCACGCGGAGCAGCAGCAGAAGGGGAGTCGCTTGAGGAAGCCACGCACGGGCTGTGTAAGGCCTTCAGCACAGTCCTCTCAGGCCGTGCCTACCTGCTTGTATGGAGCCCGTGCACCCGAAATACTCCATGTTATGTTTCTGTCTCGAGTAACTAATTAATGAAGGCTGAAATAATTAATGATGAATGTAACAGAAGCACAGTCTAAGTACTGAGGTTAACAAGTTTATCTTATTTCTCACCACCCATTATCTGTGCATCTCTGATGTTAGTTGAGTAAACTGCCAAATCAAAAATTGGTAAGTATAACCTAAAACCTATGAGTCCTGCAATATTCCAATTAGATTTTTGACAATGTGAAAGATGTGTGATAGGTCATCAATCAGATTACTGAAGCGGGAGTGTTGCAAGTTAACACTAGAAGATCCGTTCCCTGGGAATGATGGTAACTTCATATCTCTTTATTATTAAGCAGTGATACTTTCTGAAGGACAGCAAAATAATTATGTTTTTTTAGTTCAGTCTGGATGCTGATGTCATTCTTGCCAAAGTGAATTTGAAAAAAATCCTGTTGGGAGGCAGACTTCAGCATGACTTCAGCTCCTACTGAAGTGATGGTGGAAGGTGCTTAGGTTATCTCAGGAAATACTTAGCAATTCAGTGAACCAGGTTTGGAACTTGTAGAAAAGGGATTCAGTCTCACCTCCACTTCTACAAAAAATAAAGAAAACCAAATCTTTCTTGTTATTAAAAACAAATTTCCCAAGAGCATCTGGACTTTCCAAATGTTTAGCATGTGGATGACTCACCAGCTTTATGCTAAGATACCATGCTGTTATTTCAAAACCAAAATATCAGCTTTGACATTTTTATATGTCGCACAGAGATCCATAGTCTTGCTCATTATTATATATCATTTCAGATTTTAAAAGTCTAAAAAGAAGATTGGATTAAGCATGATGCTGATTTTGAATCTAGGAACGTCTTTTACAAAAAAAATTTTCTCTGACAAACCATTTGGCAGAGGAATTGGATTTTAAAAAGCCTTTATCTTTCTTGTTTGGCCAGACTTTCATATTAGCTGAATTGTACTTGTACAATTTGAAATAGCAAGGAAAAAGTTATCTTTTTTTCCAACTAGCTCAGGACTTAGAATGCATCAAAGGCTGTCGTGAGCTCAGCCAATTAAAATGGTCTTTCCAGGACTCCTCTGCTCACTGAGTCTTACTAGAAGACAATTCAAAATGTAGCTCTTCCACAACTTCTTGTCAAGAGGCCTTAACTGCTCAGAAATACCATTTATGAAGGGGTTAGAAGGGAAGAGAAGATTTAAAATACTCTTATGTATATGTAGATTTCTTTGTTTTGACCTATTTTACCAAAGTGAGTGGTTTAAAGGAGAACTGGGGCTTTGCTTTTTGGTGCTTGTATAAAAAGCAAAGTAAAATGCCCTCCTTAAAGAACTTAGAACCTCAAGACTTAATTTTGGCTTCTGTGACTACGTGTAGTTTTCATGCATAAGGAATTATATGTGCACAAGGAATATATACTTAAATCCTTGGTGTGGACATGCAAGCTATTACTTGGAATAAAATAAACTATGAGTCTTCTTGAATGGCCAGTACTAGGAAGGAGAAAAGTAATGTAAGCCAGGGAAGGAAAAGTACATCCCTAAACACATCTATTGCTTGTGATAAACAAATAAAGAATGAACTTGTTATTCTTTGTTACTGTGCAGCATGGTGTTTCAGGTAAAGAAAAATTTAGTCCCCAGAGATTTCCAGTTCTTCAGCACACAGTGATCTTTTGGGTGGTGTAATAGAAAGAGCAGGGCTGAAGTATCTTCTGTAACAGCGTCTGTGGATCTTTTGGTTAACTCGTCTTTGCCTGACATCTAGATGATCTCAGGAGGAAGAAGAAAATGTGTATATAAGGCTTCCCTATCTCCACAATTTAGTGGTTGTGTTATAAAATGTGCGCATATATACCAAGTCCAGAGAGAATGATTTTCAGTGTACAGAGACCTACATCACAAATAGAGGAATTCAGGTCTCTCTGTGTGTGCTATGTAAAATAAGATGCTCTCGACTTGCTATGCACTACTTTTCATGATAAATTGGAGTCTTTCTCTAGCCACGCAGGCTCGTTAATTTTACATTTCCCTGGGTTCTCTCCAGACAGAAGGAAGGCCACTTTTCACTGTAGCCATATTTATATCTAGGGCAGATATCAAATAGTTTCTATTTGTTTTATTAAGAGCTGTGATTATAGTGGCATGACCCAAGAGTATGGAGCCTGTCAAGCAGCTGCTAAATTATGGTTTTTGTTCCACTCCCTTGCTCTTACACACACAAACACAGGTGTCTACAGGCCTGAATAAAACAGGTACATGTAGGAGAAGAGACCAACTTCCTCGCAAAAGGCTACACTGTTCACTGGCAGTATCCTTTCAAAGCAAGCTAGAACTTTTTATCTACACTTTAATACGATGGATAGACTGGGTATGCAGATATAATCATTATAACTTCATAATCCCCCTGTATGTAGTCATTGCTATTTTTCTATGGCTCTGTAAATAAGATAATTGAATGAGAGAGGGACAACAGTCCCTCTCCTGGGGAACTTACTGCATTTCTTGAGCCCTGAAAATCCCTTTGTCTTCCTTGCTCCTGCTATCCATTGCAGGCCATTGGGTATACAGTTCCCTCTCAGTAGCTAATGAGACTTAAATAAACATACTGAGAGACGAACACGGCCTCTACAGTTTAATAAATGATGCTGATTCTGGTCTCAATTACGCTGGTGTAAATCTGGAACACCACCACTGTTTACAGTTGAATTACTCTAGATTTATATCAGAGCTGAATTTGGCCCATAGATTTCAGTTTTTTAAACCACTGGAATTTTATCACTGTGATTTAAGCCATTTTAAAACCCTGAATATAGAGATAGTTTAGCAGATCAAGTTGTGTGCATAATTTTTTCTGTATCTCTTTGCATACTGCAACTCTAGCTTTATTTTTATCTGTTTTTAAACCTTACTCTTCCAATAGTCAAGAAACAACATTGTACTGATAACTGATGAGATAACATTACATATTATAATTAGAAGATCAATGCTTCTTTTCTTAGAGAAAATCCTTTAACTCTGCCCTTGAATTTTTGTACTTTTGGCTGCAAGCAAGGTGCAGCCCAAGTTTTTAAACATAGTTTGACATCTGGTTCATGATTAAAATGAAGTGATTTGATGGATGGAAGAAACACAATGCATCTTAAACTAGTCAGAGGAACAAAGTACCTCTTTGTTCTGTAAAGCAAGTAGTGCCAGACATACTACGATCACATCACCAGTGTTATAATGAACAGGTTGTTCAGAATCTGCCAAAAATCAAAGGTGAGTCAATGGAAAAAAGACATTAAGAGGAGAGACACAGCCAGTCATCTCACAGGCAACATAAACCTTTGAGTCAAGCAGCTTTCTACCACAGTCTTCCTTTTAGGTCAAAATACTAGTAAACAACAACACTCTCTACAGAAATCGAGTAGCCTGCTTGTAGATTACTCATAGCTCAGAGAGTGTGTACCAATAACTACGTACAATATAAAGAAGGAAATTTCTATGTATTTTACTTCTAACATGGAGATGCCAAACATGCATGAAAAGTCATGACTTTAACCTTGATTGAAGCTGATCCAGTTCAGTAATGCTTCTGAAAAGCATTAGAATTTGGTGAAAAAAAATATGAATTGATGCAGTAAAGGTCTGAAGGAGTAGGAATCCCTGATTATATGAGCCTTGGGAACATAAAGTATGAAGGTATTTCAAGCTGACTTTGAGTTAAATGCAATTGCCAATCTTGATGAAGCATTGATCTTCAGTAATGCTGAGGACAGGAATCCATACATCTTGTAATAGTTACCCATATCTTGTTATAATAAGAAGAAAATGTGCGTGGGAAGGGGGAGGGAGAAGAAGATATAAAAACCTGTGCAACAGAAGCCATTTAAAAGACAAGATTTGCCAACTATCGTTACCATAGTTACCTTGCATTATAATTATAGAAGAAAGATCTGTGGTGGTCTTATTTAACCACGTGTGGGCCATATCAGTGATTGGATGATGACCCCTGTTCTGTGAAATAGAGACAAGGCATACCCTTTCTCAGCACGTTGGACTCATGGAAATGAATTAACAAACTCATTAAAAAAGTCAACCTGTCAGTGTAATAATGATGAATTATGTTTATTTCAAGACATCTGGTCACATTTCCTGGAGATGTACATCTGAAAATTTCTTAAGAACAGGAAAAAAAGTTAGCTGAGTGCTTTAGTGTTAATTTTCAAACCCAGTAAGTCAGGTCATGTGTTCCAAGAGAGCTGATACACACTCCTACTGACAAATTAAAGTACACTGACAATTCTAGATTAACTTTGAGGATTGGAGTCTGTTAAAAGCATATATGTAAACTTTTATGATTCTTTGTTCTTCCCATTTGTAAACCGGTCATTCCCAAGACATGCATGCTCTCTTCCTTTAGCTCATCACTTTGGAGATTTTTTTTTTATTTTTTCATCTTAGGAAAAAAAGAATTTAGGATTTTCAGAATAATCTTAATGGAGTAGGAGAGCATACGTTCTCCAGCTGTTTTTTCTTGCAAATCGTACTGGCCCAGACCTAGTGTGGGGTTTGGAAGGCACAGAAGTTCTGGCATTGCGATATCCTACTGCATCCAAATCCTACTTCGGATTCTCATGCTTTGTACAACCCTTGAAGTATATGCAGATCATTTGTCTTGCCATTGTTCTACCATTGTCCTGGGGACACTGCTATATAGAACTGCACAAGGCAAAGTTACTTGCTAACTCGTGTGCTCAGCAACACTTACACATCGAAACCCAAAGACGGAAGCCTCTTGAACTTCCCCTTGTAGGTCCTGGGAAGAATTTGCAGTATCAAGTCTTTAATCCCTCCTAATTGGTTAGTTCCCAAGTTGATCTTTTTTGGCCTTTTGGAAGCTCCCTCCTACCTATCATTACGAAAAAAACTACAGCTGAATGAAATATAAAACTGTACTTACACAAGAGAAGGACTGTTTTGTAGCCTGGTGGCTTCTGAATCACAGCTGTGTTCACCTTTTCAGATGCTGTAGATGTATTTATGTTGTGGCCACACAACTGACCTTGCTATAAGCTGGCTAATTTGAGACCTGCTAGCACCATTGTCATGGCAACTTGAGCTAGCTGCCATTATATTTACCTGTTTCTCAGGCAGATTTTGCAGCCGCCATTAAGCTTGAGGCTGCCTTTTCTACCACTGAGATCAGGACCTGAAATAAAGTTTAAAATTACACTACATGTGTCTGCAAGAGTTGGAATCCATCCCTTCCACTATACACATAAAACGTGCTGTGCCATGTTGTGACTCATGCTCAACTTTCTGTCAGTTTGTCATTTTCTATGGCAACACCATAACTTTTTTATTAGATCTCCCTATTTCCCACAACTTCTTCCTGTGAAAAGTCAGCCTGACTGTTCTCTCCTGTTTTTCCACCCAGACTATTCATACTTCAATCACCCAAATCACAGCATAACTGTGAAACAAGGAAGTACTAGTCATGTTTATTATAAAGAGAAGAGCTCCTTGGTTTACATAGGGATATCTAGGTCATTGGTCACTAACCACTTCCTGCTTGATTGGTTTTTAGGCTCTCAACATGGCTGCAGAGGAGGAGTCATCACAACATCAACAGTTCTGCCACCTCTCTGTTCTAAGTTTCTGTTTTATTCTGTTGTTCTGTTGTAATTCTAGCCCAGTTTCCAAATTTTGTTTAGTTCTACATTAAAGATGCCCTGAAATATAGCCAAAAAAACCCACCAACCCTATCCTGAAACATTTTTTTTTTAATTCACTAAATTTTTACGAGTAAGAAAAAGTCTGAAAGACAATCCATTTTGCATGTGTTATTTATTTTCTGCTCTGTCACTGACCCAGAGATATCAATTGTTTAGGTACTCTTACTTGTAGGACAGATTTTTTTAGGTAGTGTAAACTGGAGTAACTCTTGATTCTGCTGACCTACGTCAGCCTACATATATTGATAATCTGACCTGTAATTTGCTTGTTCTCTATATACTGAACATTTACTCATCCTACACCTAGAATGAAGGACTGAAGTGGGAAGGAAAAAAGAGTCTGGCATTTTTCTTACTGTGCAAGACAATTTTTATTCTACTCACATACTGGTATTTCAAAGACACCAGTAAATCTTAAGAGTATGTTTCAGGTCAGCATTTTAATCTCTTTTCTTTGTGATAAAGGGATTAATCATAAAGGTGCAATACTATATCAAAGTGAAAAAATATATTGATGGAAATTATTTTTATGGGGATCACATTGCCTTATTAATCTCTATAGCATGATTAAAACAATTCAGGGGAGCAAACCATGGCAACATCAGTATACTTCCTGAATCCTATGCTTTCTGTTCAGAGTGGCATTTATTGCCTGGAGAGGAGATTAACCAAGGACTGGAAAGACCTAAATATTCCATGCTTGCTGCATGACCATGGAGTCTGCAGAATCTCTGAAACCACTTCATACTATTTCTGCAGTCTTCCATGAAGTTTTACAGCCTGAATATGTGAAAAAGATCTGTTAGTTAATTTTCAGTGGGGGAGGCTGTAGCTTTTGACTGATGTCCCACATGCACAAATGATTAAATTTAAGCCTGTTAAGCCTTTTCTCCAAGTATCAGCCTTGATTGGATATAAAAGGTAAGAGAACATTTTCTTTCTCATTCTGAGTAGCCTCCATTTTACTCAACAGAAGTGTTAAGTATCACAGATTCTTCTATGCTAAGAAGACAGTGTAGGGCTGTTAAGACAGAACCGGGAATTGTCTTGGTTTTCAAGTAGGTTTTCCATTTTTATCCATAGCAGTAACGCAGTAATGAACATGAATAATTAATACTCACTGTAAAGCCAGATGCTAAATTGTTTCACAAGCAAATTGTTTGTTTAAGCAAGTGAGATAAGGCCCTTAAACTAATTTTGCACGTACATACAGTGCCTAATATTAACATACTAACATGACCTAATGTTGTGATTGCAGCTATTTGGACATGTGGAGGCATATGCACAAAGCAGCTTGCTGATACAGTTCTGGTTCAAAAGCACACACTGAAGAAATCAACTTCACTGAGTGGTCTGATTTTAAGAATCAGAACTTTTATTTTTATAAGAATCTTTCTGAAATACATGTTCAGGCTTTAATCCAACAATGTTGAAATGGGTAAAAATAGTTTAGTAATTCATTTGTCCCTTCTGCAGGAATTATTATTAAACAAGAATTTGAAAGCCTAGAATCTTAAATGTGAAACTTTTCTGTGGAGATGATAGCAGTGTCCAATTATCTAAGGAAAGAGCCTTCATTAAGGTCAGCCAATATTAAGCATCTGACACCTGGAATCTCAGTGAGATTTAATTTTTTTTTTCCACTTCTCTGTCTTCTATTTTACTCCTACATCTGCAGATTTGAATATTCAAGCACAAGCTGAGAGTGGGAGTACATTATTTTGGGCTACTGGTATTTAGTCTGAAATTGTCAATCAGCCTACAGTCAGTGTACAGTGAAGAACAAATACTGCCACAATCCAAAAAAAAAGGACTTATTACTGTTGATATAAAATTAATTTATACTGAATAATCCTAAATTAAATGTTAAGAGTTCACAGATTGTGTATTAAATGTTGGTGCATGTTGACTTCCTCCTAGGATTCCACAGTACTGTAAGCAGAAGTACACAGGGTGCATAAATAAAAATGACTTCCCATGAACTCATCTTTCTTACGGTTTTCTCAAGGTCAGTAGCAATTTTCTTGCACTGAATTTAAAAAACAAACAAAGAAACAAACAAAAGTAATATTCTTTTGTCTTTGCTGTATACTTCACACAACTGGATTTAGACTTAACACTCCAAAACTGCTGTTTGCATAAGGCAGGAACACCTGCACATGCTCAATTTGCTCTCGACTAAAGAAATTCAACCTTCAGAAACTGCTCAATGAAAACAGGGCAAATTCGCACACATCCAGTAGCTCTATGTCACCATCACCTCTGGAAGAAATACAAATAATATAAGAAAACACACAGGATACCTATAAAGAAATGAAATTTCCCAAATCATCCATGATATGAAGATGCTTATACAAAAACTTGGGAATTAAAAATTGAAGAGCAATGACATTGTCAGGTTGTTGAGAATACTATCTTCTATATTTTTCCAACTACAGGTGAATTTTCAGAAGAAAGATTAGATGTTACAGTGACTTCAGCTAAGCTGCTAGCTGAAGTCTGGCCTGAGGAATGTCTTCCTGGTGCCATGTTAATGCGGTGGCCACCTATTTGGCCTGTTTTATGCCACTGTGATAGAATGGTTTGTAAGAAACATTGCTGAGCTGCTGAGAGGTAAGTGGAATGCTTTTATATGGGAAAATACTAATTTATCAATATAGAAAAATTTCCATTAATTGCATTTCTTTTGATAAAAAGGTTTTCTAAGAGGGCAACTCTTAGAAAGAGAGAAAGAATCAATACAGACCCCCTTGGCATCTCAGGGTCCTTTAACGTTTTGTTTGGCTGGCCACTGTTCTGATGATCTTGAAAAATACAGTGCACTACATTTTTACTGGCTTGTTTTTAAGACCCAGTTTTATTTTTTTCATTCTAACTTGGTTTAAAGCAATGTTGAATATACCTTTTTTTTTCAGTTCTTATATTGTTGATGTTGCTGTTCAGTAATTTTCTGGTAGGTATATGCCTAAGATTATGATTCTTCATCTTCAAAAAATAATTAACATATATTCCTTTAATACACTTGTTACTGATATATGAAATAGAACATTCCCATGCATGTGTTTCAATATGCAATATTTATCCCTTCAAAAGCAAGCTTAATTTCAACTTGTATTCTGATGGTAGCCTTAACTTGTTTTATTTACATATTAAAGATAATAAAATATCTTAATGGCTAATGACCCCCAAACTACTTTGTTCAGAAAGTACAATTTGCTAGAATTTGCTGAATTACTTCTTGCAGTGCTAGTAAAGCAAATTATTCCATTGCAATTAGCAGAAATCAGACAATCATGTAACATCAATCTGTAAAGTTCAAGCAGGTCTTCTGAGGGCAGAGTAGTTAACGATGCACGGTCTGATATGCACCATCCCTGTTATGGAAGATAATACTGTTAATTATGCAGTGAACTTTGGCAGAAGCAACCACTCAGAAAACCTAACAGAAGTCATTTGCAGAAAAGAAGTCATTGTTCATGATAAAGGTAGAGCAGAACTGTCAATACAGGTATAACTGACGGGTGGTCTCTGGATTTATGTGCCACAGTGTGAAGTTATGGAAGTTCTGCTTTCAGAGGTTTTTTTCTTGTGCAGATCCTTTTCTTCTTCAATTATTATTGGATATGTGCCCAAGTCAAGATTGTTTCCAGGCAGGGTGAGATCCTTGTAGAACCATCTCTGTGGCTATTTTATATTTTTATTTTGATAAGAAGAAATGTATATATTTCTAGATACTCAGATTCATGTTATTGTCCTAGAACCTGTAACCAAACCAGCTGAATAGTGATATAGCTATATACTTATGTTAAGATTATATTTTGACTTGTTTGTAGGTTTTTAAGTTTTAAGCTTTTAATTACAATTTTAAATGGTGACAGAGAACCTTTTAATGGGCTTGATATTAGGGTAGATACATGCTGTTTGTAGTTACGTAAGGTCAGCTTTGGAAAGCAGTCCTCATACTTTCACCGAATGTCTATCTGGTGATCAAAAATGAAAAAATACAACTTGATCTTTAAGAACTGCTTGGAGTCTGAATCATCTGCTGGTCTTACTTCAATACTCCGACATGCATTGAAATCACAAGGCACTTTTTGGCTCCAAGCTACCATTAACTAAATTATGCATCAGCATAATCATGCTAAATCAACAGTACTCTGTCGATACAAATGCAGGATCACCGCAAGTTCCGAACAGAAGCACTTCACTTTCATTTATAGTTCATCTCGCAATTTTTTTTACTTTTGTCTTGTGCAGAGTCTGGGGACACTAAGCTGCTCTGTTAGCTGTGAAATCATTTTGAGCATTGCACTGCTTCTCAGTGCTGAGTCATTTGAAAGAAAGAAATTGATACAGCCTTTTTCAGACTTGCCTTTGACAGTCATATACTTCAGGGAAAGATGCAGGTTGCCCACCATTTTTTGAAGTCAACCATTTTTGTGTAGCTTCCTGTACTTTGAAGGAAAGACTCATTCCCATTTCCACTTGCATTTTAACATGATCTGCACAGTACAATTACAGTACTTTACTGGTAGGCTTTGACCTGGAACTGCGCTAAACGGCCATAAGCTTTGGTACTGTATCTGGGAAAAAAATGGAATGTTTTTCCGTTGCAAACAAACTTTAATAGTGTGGCTTTAACAGCACTGATACTGAAGAGATGGAAAATACCAGTGGCCAAACACTGCCCTTCCATTTGCAAATAATATAATCTTTTATAAAGCAATGAGAAATGCCTGTACATATGGGAAGCAGAAATTTGCCCTGAATTAAAACGAATGTATTAAAAAATCAGAGAACACAGGACTTGGAGAAAACATTTCTTTGCCTGCTGGCTCCAAAGCACCAGTTCAGATAGAGGCCAGGAAAGCAGTGGCTGTTTGCTGTCACCATTTGGTTGTCTGTGTGAAATGAGATAGTAAGCGCTGCCAGTTACATCTTCTGACTAATCCGGTGCCTGTTCAGCTACGGGGGTTGAGAATGTGCCTGTATAATGAAATATTCCCCATGCTCAAAATCAAGCAGGTGGTTTAGTACCTTGATGAGTCAGGTGTCATAACAGAAAGCACTATAACTCTTAATGCTTGTTGGCATGTCTATAGGTAGGCTCAGCCAAAAGGACAAGAAAGGAACGGACTTCTCAGCCCAGGAAGCTTGTTGGCAGCTTAATGTGGGAGCTTACCCTGTCACTGCCTAGGCTGTGCTGGAAGATTAATGGTTATTTTATTCTGCCTGCCTTCAGGTAGGAAACTGTGATATTTTCTCTTTAAGAATGGCTAGAAGTCTGTGTGTGCACCTCTGCATAAATGCACAATTATATATAACATGCATGTGCACATGTGCATACAACACATATATACAGCCTCTCGTAATGTAAATGGCTCTGCTACTTCAGGGATTCATGTAAAAACCCCAGAGTTTCACCCACCTTTCTCTGCACCTTACAGCTATCACCCCTCAATCAACTTTTTCCCTTTTTTTGGGGTGACATTTTCTCATTGCAAAGTGAATAAAAATAAGTAAGAATGGCTATCAACATGGTAGGAACATTAAGAATTGTAAACTTTGTGTCTAGTCAAATGTTTTTCTAGAGTTTTATCATTACGAATTTTCTGCATAAGAGGGTAGTGTGCAAAGAATGTCTGAGGAATTACTATAGTTAGAACGAAGTAGAAAATATTTCTTTTATGATTTCCAAGGACTGGGTTTTCAGTGGCTGTTTTGTTTACATGTCTCAAAGTATCCACATAGACAGACAAGAGTTTAAAGTTCTTTCCCAAGGTCTTAAAGCCCAGCAGTTCATTCTTCCTTTTGAGATCATCACAGAGAAAGGGCAGAAACTGTAGGACTCGCTCGGAGAAATCAGTTAATTTTGTACCTCAGCTGGCCGATCACGCACACAAACAGAGAGTGTGGCCGGTTGTAACACTTACATATTGTCCAAAAGTTGTGCCCTAGCCAATGCTTCAGGGGCATCAGCAGGCAGTGAATCAGCCACAGTGTGTATCCAGCCTCCTGCAGCCAAACGAGTAGGTCGGAATGATCTTTTTGTGATTTTCTTCATTCTCAATGCATTTGAGGTCTCCTGTGCTAGATTTTCATGTAAGAGCACAGCGCTCACTCTATCTGCAGCATGACTTTCTTCTGGCACCCCACCACCTGTCACCGGCTGGTTGGTTAGCTGCCAAAGGCTGCTTACCACAGCCTGGAGAGGTATATTAAAAAACGAGAGCTCTACATTTGTAAGTGTGACTTGGCAGTAAGTATTGTCTCAAAAAATCCCATGGCTTAGGGAAGGATAACCACTGGGTTACACTGGGGAAATCCCTAACTGTTGTCTAATGGCCATAGGGATTGCAAGTTCATAAGGGTAGTGAACTGACTTAATGTACTTAATATATTAAATATTTAAATAAATATATTAAATAGTTAAATCCTACATAACAAGTCAAATGTCCCAGTACACCTATTTTATGTGGTTTATGTTATAAAAAAAACCCAGCTTGGTTCCTATACTGAATAAGCTGAAAAATGCCTCTCTTGCGTAGTAAGCTAATATTTACAGCCATGATTAGTATATTGAGTGTCCAGCTGAGATACTCAGACACTAAGACTAGTTAACTGAAAACATGAACACGGAGAACCTCCTCTGAAAATGGGGCAGCTTTGAGAGGTTCCACATTAGGCAACCAGAAATCTAGACATCCCAAGTAATTAGATATTTGGCGGTTTTCATGGAATGATAGAATGATATGGGGTTGGAAGGGACCTCTGGAGATATCTAGTCTAAACCCCCTGCCAAAGTAGGTCCACCTAGAGCAGGTTGCACAGGAACACGTCCAGGAGGGTTTTGAGTGTCTCCAGAAACAGAGACTCCATCACCTCTCTGGGCAGCCTGTTTTGTCTTTTTTTTTTTTTTTTTTTTTTTTTTCCCAGAACAGGCAAAGGGAGAAACCAATTTGCAAAACTGACCTTTGTGCTTTCAATGGCTCATAAACCAACCCCAGATCTCCCTCTTGCTTCCGCTGTACCTGGGATCACCATGCAGAGAACTGCTAAGTGTGTGCCCAGAACGTAACAGAGGAAGGGAGTGAGTTCACTCTAAACTCTCAAGAATTTGAATCTGTCAAACTACTTTACCTTTGTCTTTGTGCTTTTATCTCCTCAATTGACCTTTTATGTTGTTTTATATTATGTAATTGCTATCTAAATTTAATTTCACAAACCTACAACAAATAAGACTGTAAGCAAAGAGAAACTCATATTTGTACTATTACACTAATAGGCTTAATAACAATAATCCACCAACATCTGCAATCATAAAATAAAAACTTCATTATCATTTCAATACAGTTAATACAAATCCTCAGGTTCGCCAGTGCACCAGCTGTGTCCTGGTGCTCAACAACACAAAACAGCAATTCATGCAAAATTACCAGTCTTTGTTACTGACTCTTTTCCCTGGCTCCAGGCCCAAAATATTCCTGCTGTTCAGGTCTTTTGTTTCCTCTCACTGGAAGTCTTTTGTTTCCTTGGAGAATACAAGAGATCATCCCCAAGGATGCCTTCAGTAGATTTCTCACCTCCAATACCATGCCTCCAGCTCTTTATTCCTAACAGCTAAGAGCCTCAAGTGTTTGGTTAATGGTGTCTACTGATTTGGACAATGTGCTTCTTTCCCAGGTGCTGCTGGCATTACTCTAAAGATGCCCACAATATTCTCTAGCACCTCTAACCAGCTTGGAAGCTTAGAGCATTAGGAAAAATACTCTGATAACAATAAAGTTTTCTGACATCTTTCCTTAAGGATTGTAAAATGCTCAGAAAAGCAAATGAACCAACACTTAATGCTTCTCTTTGAATTAGGATGACACTCAGCGTTAGATCCTCTGCTGCGGTAAAAACTTGAGGCCCTAACCAGGAGCAAGTCCTGAATGTGCTGGACGCTGTGCATGCTTTTTCTGGGAAAAGTTTCTCAGAAGGATTTTGCAATTTAAAGGCATATGAGAGGCAAGAGGCTAAGGAGAGGAGATAGGTTCAGGATGAAGTATTTCTCTCCTGGATTTGATCCAGTAATTCAGAAACAGTTCCATTGCACCGAACCTACTGGTTCAATCACTGACAGCAGCTTTCCAGCATGCATTGTAAACACGCATTAGAGAGGCGACAATGATCAGAAAGTTCATGATGCTGAGATATCACTGGTTTCCCTCTCAGACACCTTCTCATCTCTGCCAAGTAGCCAGCAAGTGCAAGGACAGTTTATGCTTCAGACTCCTGAGTTGCCCTTGCATTTTCTCTTCATCTCACTCAGTTGACCACCTTATCATTCCTGGTCTGGGTACAGAAAAGCTTGCATGTTTGCTGACTGAGATAATAGATATCTTCCCAGCAGTTCTTTTGGGAGGGGAGGAAGGGGAAAGGAGGTAAAAAGTTTGCCTGTCAGCTGGCTGCATCTGTTATTCCCCAAAGCCTATTGAGAATACAAAAAAAGGAATGAACATCTCAGATAATACCCTATTATGTAGCAGACCGTAGATCTCTCAAGCTGCCATTAAGATGAGATTCAGCACTGGTAGACAACAGAATAGTCTAAAATAATTATCCATTATGAGGGGGTTGGCACCTTTCCTGAAAGCATCCTGCACTGCACCTTGGTAGAAAGAGGACACAAGGTGCCTTAGCTCAATGTGCTGGCTACACACTCCCTCTCTCCTTTGATATTGGGAAGCTTCAGTATTTCCATGCCCCCCAGTACTCTGGCAAATGAAATAGTGTCCAAATGAAAAAAGTGGCACTCTTCTTTTAAGACCACAGCTTTTCCACATGACAGGATATGTGCCTCTCTGCATTGATCATTTGGTCACTCACTAGTAGACAGAATAAAGACAGTCCAATGGTGTCTGGAGCACAAGAGTCTGTAAGCATTGTGATTTGCTCACTGGGCAGGTGAAAAGACTTGAGATGTAAACCACTTAAAGGTGTTTTAACCTCATTGGGAAGCTAACAACATCATATTTTGATATTGCTTTTAAAATCAGTATCAGAATTTGGACAAATAATGTGCCTGTAAAATGGGCAAAACACTTGTGACTTGAACTTACAAAATGGAGTCAGATGCTGTCCTGCAGTCAGCAATTGTTATTTTAGACAAATAACTTCCTCTGTGTTGTCTCCTCCTGTCATTCCCTATCTTTTTTATTTGCATTGCACAATCCTTGCAGCAAGAGATGTTACCTAGCAAGATTCTGTGCAATGTCTAAAATTTTCAGACCTTACTCCTTGCTCATCTTCATGCTATTTTCAGATCTTAAGTGACATGTACGCAGCAGATTCAAGGGGACACTCCGCACAATGTTTTTAATGCTGTGGAACCAACTCAGGTGTGCCTGCACTGGAAATGTACTCCTGTCCATATATCACTGATATTCTGTAAACACCTAAATAGTTACAAATTTGGCTTTTAAAGTACAGCTTTGCAGCTACTGAGGTATTTTTGTTTCTGTGTATAGAGAATTTTTCATTTGAGCTTGAAGTTCACATTTTCAAGCCTGTAATCATTTTTCACAATGCCCAGGATTATAAAACTTTAATTCTGAGACTTACTGTTAATATTTATATTGAAAAAATAAAGTCCAGGAGATGACCAACCCCAAACCAGCTCTGGACTTGTTATGTGACAAATGTCAGTTTTTTCATTTTTTATAGACCCCTAACTAAAACTTGTCCACATAGGACAATCTTATTTCAGCAACAATGAATTTTAAAAATGAAAGATAAAAAAGCTTCTTTCATTTTGATTCGAGATTGTCAGACCAAATAATCTGGTTAACAGCTTTATGACTGTTCCATTCTGCTATCAATGCTATGACTAAAGGTCAATCTCCTTATTCCACAATTCAGATTTTTTTTTGTTTGCATAGCTGATTCAGTCTTTCCTCCCTGAGTCAGATGTAACAATCTCCCTTTGACCTTCTCTGTACGTGCTGTAGACAAAATTCTGCAGGAGAGGTTAAGAAGGAATATGTACAGGCTTTCAACTTTGACTATAGAATCAATAGAAGTTAGAAAAAAACAGTCCAGCATAAGAACATGAATACATCCCACAGGAGTGGGATGCTTTCCTGAGCTCTTTGGGAATAAGGACTCTTCTCTTAGAAATACAGTACAGCTAGTAGCTCATTACTTAGGCAGGGATTAACACTTTGAAGTACCATGTATTTGATAATCTTTATATTGACCAATGAGACAGCTTGATGGATCTGATGTGAGCCTGTCAGAATGACTCTCAACAAACTTGATATTTATCCCCCTTTTTTCACAATTTCTGTTGTATAATTGCCATAGGACAGTAAGCAGAGTGTTTTCAATCAATGGTGTATTTCTTGCCCTGTGGAAATCACTTAGCCTTCATTTGTGTTCCCAGACTGCTTCACTTGAAGATCAAAACAATTCCTTAGACATACCACAGATATTCACTGTCCTGTCACTTCAGCAAATCACAGGCAGTCTCCAGCTTTTGACTGAATGAAATGATTTTCTGAAAAATGGTGCAGAAGGTGACCTTAAAATATGAATTTAAGCCTGCTGTTTAAGGAAGGTGGGTAGTGCAGTGTAACCCTACCAAAACCAGTCTGTCTGTTCCTCTTCTGTGTAGTAACCACTGCAGTTTTGTTATGAGAAATAGGATTTTAATGTATTAGCTTAGGACTCGGGACACCTGAATTAAATTCCTCGTGATACCGCTCATGTCCTCCGGGATACTGGATAAACCCAGATCCAACAAAGGACTTCAGTGCCCTGCAAGGCAACACCCAGGTGCACAGAGTGAAGAGCTTTGTGTCTGGTAGTAGTTAGGCTACCTATGAAGTGACTTCTTATAGATGAGATATAAAATAGCTTTCCTTCTAAGCACAAAGACTTACACACCTGAGTGTACTTTAGATCTTCAACCCCTGAGTCAGGGTGGCAGGTAAAAACCTCCATTCATTTAACTAGGGCCCAGATCCTACCTCACAGAATCATGGAATCATAGAATAGTTTGGGTTGAAAGGGACCTTTAAAGGCCATCTAGTCCAACCCCCCTGCAACAAGCAGGGACATCTTCAACTAGATAGGTTACTCAGAGCACCATCCAATCTGACCTTGAATGTTTCCAGAGATGGGGCATCTACCACCTCCCTGGGCAACATGTGCCAGTGTTTCACCACCAAAAAAAATTTCATAAGAAATTTCTTACTTATATCTAGTCTAAATAGTCCCTCTTTTAGTTTAAAGCCATTACCCCTTGTCCTAAGGCAAAAGGTCTTGCTAAAAAGTTTGGCCTCATCTTTCCTTTAAGTACTGAAAAGCTGCAATAAGTTCTCCCAGGAGCTTTCTCTTCTCCAGGCTGAACAAACCAAAGAAAGAAAAAAACCAAATCAAAGAAGGCTGTGAGGTTAGTCAGGCAGGAATTACCCTCAGCTCTTTAAGTGAAATATCTGGGTGAATGTTGTCCAGTATGGTATATCAATGTAATTCCACTGTGTTCTTTATACCAACTGATGTGTACTGAGAATCTGGATATGTGCATCTGTTCCTTCCCTTTGCTTCAGCAAGGAAAACTTTGTCTTTGAGGCCATGGGTCTTGCAGAATGAAGCAAAAGCTTGAACCATTTCTGTCATAGCTCACTGTGTGCTTGCCAAAGTCTCCTGCTCAGTGTGAAACCATCCTAGTTAGATTCCAGCAGAAAATCAGTGGCTATTTCCAATTTGCTACATCTTAACTACTCCATGGGGCTGTTGCAGACTGTTCAGCTTGCAAATGCATTTCAAAGGAAACAGTAAATTCAGATTATTGTTGCAGCAGAGCAGCCTAAAAGGTTTTCCACAGAAATTCCCTGCTGCAGCAACCCTCCTTCCTCTGAGCAGCTGGACCTTCTTTGTCTTCTGTTCTGTCACCTCTCACAGGGTCCTCCCATTCTTCTACCTGAGGGAAAAAGTACCTTCTCTGGGGAGAGCAGAGAAAAATTGTCCCATGTCTGGTTTGAACAACGTAAATTTTATCTACTTTTCTTAGATGTCAATGCTGACATCTTTTTTATTTATCACTAGCCCTCAACAAGGACCTTTCAGTAGCCAGAAGCATGGGCAAATTGCAGTTCCGCAGTGCGTGTAAGCCCCAACCCAGCTGGATATACAACCGTCAACTTCCACATTTCTGTGACTGGCGAGTTCCTCAAACCACCTAATGGAGAGGACATCTTTGTCCCAGGAGCATTCTTGCAAATAAAACCTGATGATAGTGGATTCTTGGGCTAAATAAATGCAAAAGCCACCCAAAGATGTGATCCGATAGAACCAGTGAAGGTGAGAGTCAACCAGTTCTGATCAGTAACCCTGTGCTCTGCTGTCTTGCACATCGGTCGTAAGGATCATCTAGAAAGGATTTTGATTTTGTAAGCAGTGTGATATGTTGGAAAAAAGCATGCTAACATCAGTATGTGAAGAAACTGACATGCCTCCAGTACATTCTACATGCCTTATTTTGAAATTGTCCTACATGAAAGAACAAGTGGATTTTAATGCACATTTACACACAATTATCTGTACTTTAAAAGTTACAACTAATACATGATTAGTTTATCTCACTAGCTGTGAGCAAGCTCTGATCTTGCACGCTTTTTATTCAAGTCTTGCTTGCTTAGAGATGTAGTTTGATTTTGAATTGGTTTATCTATTCTTTTTATTGTTCTGACAAACTTATGTGAATATATACGAAGTCCATAAAAAGGTTTCTCCATGGCTAAACAAAAGATTTTTCAAGCTATGGACATGCAAAGTGTGAAAACTGATACAATATGAACAGGAGGGACTTTTTTAAAGGCAGCTTGGGAGACTTTGCATACTTAACACTGACAAAAGTATCTTCATGCTCTATATGCATTAACTCCTCTTCCAGTTCTAGGTGGGCTAGAACATTTTCTGAATAGTGGTTGTTCTGCAAAAATAGGTTACCTTTTTTCTGAAATCCTGCAAGGATATCAGAATTTTCCACAGCATTTCTGTGACTGAACTGTACATCAGTGGTACTGACAAAAAGCAAATGTTAAGCTGACAGTCCATTGGTATTTGTGTTTGTACTGGTTTGTGTTACGTTGGACAAGTCACTGCAAGACATAGAAGAAAGACAGAAACTCCTTTCAAAAGCTCTGTCACAGAGCAAGTAAATTAGCCTGCCTGTGATATGATTATCCCTGTTCTAAGTAACATTTAGCAGGTACTTGGTGCACATGGGAATAATAAAAAATAGAAATAAAGTGATTATATTAGACATTCCATGGAACAGAGACTCATTTTTGGTCTCTTTTTTGCTACATTAAAGAGTCCTTGTCCATGAATGTGGTTTGTGGGCAATAGGAATTTTAATAAAAAAAAAATTAATCATGTTACTTCTTGTTGCTGTTACGTTTTGCTCAATCAGGTAGAACTTGAAAGATACACAGAGGAAAGCTTCAGATTTTTCCTGAGTACGTTAGTCCTGTTTGTCTCCAGCTTTCCTCTTGGCTTTTCCCCAAGAGAGAGTCCAAGGTCTGGTGATTTCTTCAGACCCCTCCCTTTGCAAAAGTTCTGCCCACGAGAAGGAGCAGAAAACACATTACTGTACTCTGTAAAACACATTACTGTACAAACTGCTGGCAGGTCAATTTTTTTTGTCAATATTTGTGGTAGTTGTTTGTAACAAACCTTGTCACCTACAGAGCTTATGTAATGAATTAATTAAAGGCGAGAAAAGCATTCTCAAGGAGTATTCCCAACCAGAAAAGAATCCAACTTTTGTCACATTAATGCCTCAGCTCTATCCTGTAGTTTTCACAACACAGTATCTTCAAATTTGGGTTGTGTGCCCTTAGTCTTCGTAGCCACAACACTCAGATTTATGACAGCACAGATTTCCCCTTGGAACAGATGGCGTACTGCAGCAGAATTTATTAGAGCTGCATTTCCCACACCCTTTTATGTAGCACTTTTGCTCCTTCACCTCCTTTTCCTAACGTGACAGGGCATCATATGGCTTTGACAATGAAATTAGCATGAAGACATGTGTGGTTCCTTGCAAATCTGCTCTGCATAAATAATCATGCAGATTACTGACCTGCTAAGGCTCCTAGCTGGCAATCACACAACAAAGCCTGTAATTTCTCCCTTTTGGTGCTGCTCCACCATTCCCTTATCCTGACTTCTAAGCTGTTATGTCTCTTGTGTCTGACATCAGAGAAGATAATCAGCTGTGGCTTAGGAACATTACCATTCTAGGTCTTATGTCTAAGCATCTTGGGTTAGTGAGAAGACAGATAGGTATCAAAAAAAGGATGTGACTGGACAAAATAAGGCCAAGTTTCAAGTGTTTAGCTTTCCAGGAAGTGTTATAATTTCAGTTTTTCCATAAATCAGGTTTGTAACAGATGGGTGAAATGTAGGTCAGATGCAGCAGGCATCTTAGTAAGCACTTGCTCTATGGTTTCTTTTGGATCATTTCTGCATCTCTTGTCACATGATAAAAGAAGGTTTAAATCAGTCTGTGCAGCCCACTTCCAATATGACATGGGGTAATGAGACAGCAAACCCGCAGCATGAAGGGCAGGAATCTGGCATTCACTTGTGCCTTGGGCCAGATTCATCCTGGATGCACACTGGGTAAAGCAGTAGCTTTGCAGGCAGGCAGAATTTGCACCCCTGTTGATAAGTACCATGACACATATGATACACAAGGCCACACACTGAGCCGAAGCTCTAGCAATCCCAGGGCATCAAAGGGTCAACCAAGGACATAGTGTCAGCCTTGGCTTTGAATTTCCTAGCTGCTGTTAACCAGCACAATATTTGAGGTTTACACATCTGCCTTCACATTTAGAAAAGAGCTGTTTGAGAAGCAGAGCCCTTCCTCCAGACAATAAGCAATTCCCTGTCCTTTCCTTTTAATGGATCACACCCCCTCCAGTAAACATATGTATTGAGGAGTTTAAATGATGGGGTTTTACATGGGGTATCCTTTGGAGCTATGAGGGCTGACCGTATAAATATGTTGTATTTATGTATGGGCTCAAGGGATGTAGCTGCTCCTTTGGAGCTATAACGGCCTCTGATGTTGATGCTCCTGCTGCAGGCTCTCATCTTGTGGTGTATGCAGAGCTCAGTGTGTGCTCCTCTGCCCCTGCAGCTGCTTCGTGCACTGTTGGGCAGAGAGCTAACAGAGATTGCTGCTGCTTATTCCATTTAGCCATAAACGTAAAAAATAAACATGCACAAAAAGATTCAAAATCCTCTGTCATAATACCTTTTCTTCCTCAGCATCATTCCCTCCAACTGTTTTCCTTACAGCTGCTATCTTTTCCTAAATTAGACATCATGTTTCTTGTTTCACATCACTGGCTGGGTGTTACTAGGATTTTAATCCCCAGTAAAAGGTGAGTCAAACCCAGGAATTTTTTTCTTCATGCGTTTCTAAATTTGCTTAGTTCTGAGCCTGAGAGTAAATTATTTTGGATACTTTCATTATTTCTTTATATACTTTCTATATATTATTTATGTACTCTGTTTAGTACATAAACAAATGTTACCCAGTAAAAACACTTACATATGTGCTTAATTCAATGCAATTATCATTAAGCTTAAAGATACAAGCAAGTACTTCAATTTCTGACATCTCTGGGTAGAGCTGTAAATAGGAAACTGTAGTTACTGATACACAGAGATGTCCTGATTTCAAAATTTGTATCTTAGAATACCTTACAGCCTGCATGGAAAATAATTCTTGAACTAGATTCATCTCTATGGGCAAAAGATGGGTAAGAAATGACGTTTTCAAGCTGTACCTCTGGGAGCCACTGCTGTTAAGTGCAGTGGGGCAGATGAAGGCCGGGCTTCGTCTTCATCTGCAAGCGTTATGTTAAGAGGGGTGCAACAGGAAGCCTCTGGCTGGGGCCTAAGGACAACATCTACTGGAACTGAAATCAATGGTAATCTTTCCATGGCATGAAATAGCTTTTGGAAAGGATCCAATAGGAAAATAAATTTTAGCTCACTGTGGAACTGAGTATCTTTGTTGCCATCCTGTTTATTTAAAAGGAATATGAAAAGTCCTGTTTCCCCTCACACAGCAGAAACTTGTTAGAAATCACTTGTTTGGTGGCACTTCTAAGCCCTCCTCTGGGAGCACTCAAACTGTAAAAGTCTTTTAAGGCATTTGTGAAGAATAGCTACCAGTACTTGTTCTGGCTGTGTTTCGGATTCTTTATTGCTCTCTTCTCTCTTGCCTCCCTAACTAAGTAGTTGATTTGTTGGCTCTTCTATAATACACGCAATAATAATCAGAGCAAGAGACATTTTGTCATAGACAAATGAGCCTTTGGTGGGGACACTACTCTGGTTTCACCAAAATAGTTATGCAGAGATGCTTGAGCTTACTTCTCATTGCCTTAAAGAAACCTTGAAACTTCTCTTATCTTTGGAGCTGAAAGGAGACAAAGTGTAGGGCTCTGATTTTGTGCAATCTAGAAAGAAGACACCAAAAAATGTAACTGTGATGGATCGGATTAAATCTCTCCAAAGACACCAAAATGGGCTATTTGGTCTAGCTAAATATGATGTAAAACCTCTGCAATAAACATATCTTCATGTTTAATGACTTATCTGTTGTGGATGGAAAGCAACTGCCATTTTGACTTTCTCTACCTACAGGAGGGTTGGCAGAAATTAAGTCTTTTTCCTTTTCATATTCTCACTGTTATAACACACAGCAAAAATCTAACGGGCCTCCTCACTTGATGTTTCCCTGAGACCGTGCGTAGTCAGGAATTATCAAAGCAGCGCAGCTCTGTTTGGCAGGGACATTTTCTAAAGTGGAGCTTTGACATACCATGGTGTAGAAATTGTTCTCTGGCTTCTAATCAGCGCCGACGTGGATTCAACAAGGTGCAGAGGCAGGGCTGGGACCGCAGTTGCCAGAGCGGTGCCTCTCTCCCAGCATGAGCAGTTCCAGTACACCCACACCACCAGGGAGGGTAGTGAGCTGCCCTGTGATGCAGCCTCACAGCCACATGGCATTTTATATGTTTCCACCATTAAAAAAAACTACCCAAACTGAAAAACCCTCAAGTGGAGAATGGAAATTATAGCCTGACAAAGATGACATTTCTCAGGATTGGCTATCTCCAAAATGCAGCCTATCGGTCACAATTGTTGAGTCATTAATTTCCTTTCTGGGCAAGCAATTAGTGCTCTATTTCCTGGGAAGAAAATTTCTCTTTGGATGGCAGCGAGAGAGGTTGGGCAAATGATGACAGGTTTGCAGAGGCTGGGCAGCTGCCTAATCCTTTTAAAAGTTTCTGGCAAGATGTGTTTTGCAGCAGAACACTTGCATGTCTGTAAACATCCATACACGCGTTCACTCACACACCACGCAGAAATGTCAGCCATGACCAAGACCTCACTGTTCCTTGGGCTGTAAAAGTAAAACCTAACAAACTCCACAGCTGTTGCCACCTGAAAAGTGATAGAGCTATACGAATCAAAGATATTTTATTTATAGTAACTGAGCAAAACTTAATTTCTCTGCCTTTATTGGAGCTTTGCTTGAATAAAGATAATGAAATATTTTTTATGACGATGTATACCTAAATAGATCTTATTTCAGAAAGGATAGAGAAAGAGAGAAATAAACAGACATTCTTTTTCTTCACTGTTTGTTGTACAGTTCATCCATCTCTGTTATTATAATTGAAAACTAATAGACATTAATAAACTAAGTATTTCTCGTGGAACATTTTATTCCTGTTGTTAGTGAGTGCTACTCACTTCAATTTAAAATCCAGTTCAGACTGCAGAGCATTAATAAAATCAACTGATGAAACAAATTCCACCCTTTATAATCTTAAGCTTTAAAAGATTTACTAAATTCTCGTGTCCTTCAATCTCATGTGACTAGCGCAGTCAGAGGAAAATATAAAAACTGCAGCTGGGCAGATAAGATTTAGATTAAGAGAACCATTACCTCATAACAACACTAGGAAGAGGATCACAAGTGTTGAATTCTGTTTGGATGTTGCTCAAAGCAGAACTTAAAGCTGTGGGAAGAGTCTGTGAAACCCCTGCTGCTGGGCAAATCTTTTTTCTTAATGCAGCTGCAGCACTTAGGTAATCAAAACATGACACTGTACATTTCTTTTTAAGTTAAAAATGAATAATTGTGAATAAATGTTCCACAAAACTGTTTCCACTACAGAGCACGGCATTTCCTATTTAAAATTGTTGCCCCACTGTCTTCACAGGCCTTCAGGCACATGAACAATTTCTGTAGGGACTTGGGTCTGAAGGGTAGGTGTTGTTCCTGGATATATGGCCCATAGGGTAGACAAAGACAGGATCCTGCCCTCAGTGTCACATGGCCAAGGGTAGATGATGCTGTGCCCTTGCCAGTGGATTCCACTGCTGTTTGTGGAGCAACATGCTGGACCAGGTCTTCAACGTATGCAGGTCCGCGGGGTGTCAGCAGAACCTCAGGCTCCACCTGCAAAGCTGACAATGCCGTTTAACACTTTTAGATATCAGCCCCAGGTTTTGCTTGAGCAGGATGATTTGGTGGCTTTACTCTACAGGGAGATATTTCTCTGGGTAAGCAAGGAAGTGCTCTTCCTTTTGCACTTCCCTCTCCACCTCATTTTCCTTCCCTCACTTGTCAAGCACAGAGAGAAGGTATGTTTGCTGGAGGGGAGGTGAGAAGGGGAGGGATAACACACATCTCCATGCTTCTTTGATCCTGGAGCTGCTGGCATGGGAGACAGAGACGCGTTGTCTCTGTTCTTGTTGGAATCTGTAGCTAATGTTCCCCAGGGGACAATTATTCAGTTGGGAGCTTTACAAAGCAGTAATGGTCTCCCAGGGGTCAGTCCCTTGAGGTAGGTAAGAGGAGTAAGAAAATGGAGTTAATATTCTGGCTCTGTTTGCCAGTTTTTTTGCATGTTCCTGGAAATGCGAAGGGCCCAGAAACAGTGGAGGACCTGTCTGTACATGCTGATGTCAGCTCTCCTTTCAAGTTCCTCCAAAGCTAGAAAGAAAAGTAATCTGAGAATTGATTTTTGCTTCTGTTGAGCTCTGAAATATGTGTCAGATTCAAGTATCAAAGAAACTGCTTATTCACCCACACAGGACTGTGCTTTTTTCGTATTCTTCTTTGCATTTTAACTACATCCAGTGGACCATTCTGCCAGATGCTCAGCTGAGTACCAGCAGCTTTTGCGACTTGTGTGCTGCAATAAACAGCCTCTGTTTCTTCTTCTGCTGCTGCATATAGCCTGAACTGGCCACTTTTCTCCACAAAAAAAAGTAGTGTTTTACTTCATCAAATTGTCTTTTTTTTTTCATTAAATTAATATATGTGTGTTTGCGGATAACTATTCATTAGGTCTTTACAAAAAGATTTTCCAGTCACTGTGAAAATTCTGGTGATGTGATTGGTCATGTCACACAGTGCTAATCATTATAAGGTAATAAATGAGAACCATTAAGTACAGTTGGTCTGTGATTCACATTCGCTGAAGATGGTCTGAACATCTGCATTCAATGGCCAATTTTTCCAAAATGAAGTGCAGTCTTCACATGTTTATATTATTCTGAACCTTTCAAAAATATCTGTAGGGCCAGGTTCAGATCAGAATCCTGTCTAGCGCAGCACAAAACCAGGGAATTTGACTGCAGTAAAATTTACTCCTTAATCTGAAGTGGAGAATTAATTCTTGAGCAATGAGGCAACATAACAGAGTGGTGATTATCCAACACTTTTGGTCATAGTACTCATCTGCTGCTGTGTGTCCCCAGCTAGGACACATGAGCATGTATTATGGCTGAGGGACAAACGAATTCTCCTATCTGCAGGAATTTCATAGAACCATAGAATGATTTGGTTTGGAAGGGACCTTAAAAATCATTGAGTTCCAACCCCCCTGCCATGGGCAGGACATCTTCCACTAGACCAGGTTGCTCAAAGCCTCATCCAGGCTGGTCTTGAACACTTCCAGGGATGGGGCATCCACAACCAGCTACCTACAAACCAGAGTGTATCAGCTGCCTGGGGTGGCAAATCTAGCTGGTTTCTCCCCTGTAGTCAGGCTCTGTAGCAACACAGTGATGCAGGAGACCTCACGGGGAACCTAGGTCTGCTACTATGCAAAGCTATCTCATATTAGATGTATTCAGGAGCTGTTGAAACAAGAAGGGCTTATATTTGTTTCCTTCGAGGCCTGATGTGAACAATACTTCACTCACGAGACTATTTGCACAAAGTAATTGGGAAGGGTGTGAGCTTGCCTGACTGAGTTATGTTTCACAGCTCAGCTGTGTGCTCGAGTCTGCCTCTGCCTCTTGGGCAGCACGGGAGGGTACTCAAGCTGAGTGCACAGGCTTGTTCTCAGGAACAGGCCTGTGGCTGTAGATATTCTCCTTTCTGTGACTTTTGTTCTCCATGTACTCTTTGTCTGTCTTGCCTACTCAGGCTGTAAGCAATTTTGGTGCAGGGATTGCTTCTATCGATATGCAGAGTGCCATGGTTCACTAGTTTGAAGTCCTCACCAGCTCTCTACACACCCCCAAACCAGAATCTGTATAGTAAAACAGGCATGGTGTTTGACCATTAAAATTGTTGTGGAAGCAAATTAATCCAGGCAAATAGCACATTGGCAAAGCTATATTGTCTCCGAGTTCCTTGCACTCTGCTGTGCCATACAGTTACAGCCTATGTAGTTGAACAGCATTTAGGCTAAAGGGACCTTAATGTTGGCTGGGAGTATTATATACTACTATAATATAAACTAAGGACATTATCAAGTGGTGCCCAAATTGCTCACAGCAGGGGTGAGGAACAGGGTGAACAGCAGTAAGTGTTCAGCAGTACCTTGGTTGCCAAATGTGACACCTTCACGGCCTGGGAGTGTTTAAGCTTGAGGGAGTCACTAAACAGAAAAAAAAGAAAAACAGAAAGGTAAAGCAAGTGCAGCACATATGTAACTGTAAGCTTCTAGTGCAATAAATTGGAAATTGGAGGGTGGAGGCAGGGTGGGAGAGAGAGAGAGTGGAAGAGAGAGACAGAGAAAACTTCAATGTTCTCCCTGCTGCTAACACGTGTTTAATTGTAAGTCAGAGCAAAAACCAGAGCTCAGTCCACCTTTGATGTCATGGGAAGGGGCTACACTTTCAAAAGCTGCCTTTTCTTGTCAGGCGTGTAGAAAGGTGGAGACAAGTGATTCATAAGCAAGATCTACCTTTTATAAGAGGGGGGGTTTTTTGACATCTAGAAGGTAAAGAACTCAACAAGAAAATTTTCCATTTCAATACAGCTGTTTCATGAACTACAAACTGAATGATAGTATGTTTAAACTAGTTCTAGGTTATAGCCTGTAAAATACAGCCAGGGTAGCTGTTGAGCCCCTGTCTTACTGAGGCAATAGGAAAATAACTTGATTTATACTGGGTCCCTTTGGCCTTGTTTATATATGGACTTGTGGCAATAACTTCCGGAGTGAGGCATTCCTACTCTCGTTTCTGTAACTTACACCACTTTGTTTTGTAATTTTTATTTTTGGTAATCTCTTTTGTAAACAGAATGTCCTGCAGAGACCTACAGTAGTGAGTCCAATGCAAACAGGACATCAAAATGCATTACATTTAAAAACACATGCTGGTGTACGATTAGGATTACGACATTCAGGACTGCAGTCTGTAACATTATATAAGGCTACACTACACAAACACTTAAAATGAAGAATTTCTCACACAGTTCTTATTATTTTTGAGGGAGTTTATGTTTGGGTTTCTTAGCGCCTTATCACAGACTTTAATAACCTTTCCTTGAGAAATCCTCCCCCTTTTTTTGGATGTGACCAAAATAGGTGTGTAACCAGGCCACAGAGATAGCTTTGTGCTGTGCTCGGGCAAGCTATAACAGACCTCGAAGGCAGCTGGGATTCGCAGGTCACCCCAGCTCTGGGAGGCAGATGCAGCCGAGCCTGGGGAGCAGCCTGGCACGCAGAGCCCGGGGGGCTGCAGTGAGGTGGCTCAGACCCAGCTCCCACCAGGGTCCCATCCTCTCTCCCACTCATTGCTCAGCTGCTGCCACCCGGGTACTGCCCTCGGGCACCCAGCAGCAGTTTTGTGGTTCACGGAGCTGGTCCCCTTGTTTGTGTCCCCCTTGCTGTCCCTGCTGCCGTCAGATGGGGGTGGCTTGAGGTCTCAAGGGGTGGACTGGGGAGAGCAGGGTGAAGGAGGCTGGAGGACTACCCTGACTTCGGTCTCAAATTCAGTGGCTCCTACTAAATATGTATAGAAAATACAGAAATAGGTAACATCCCTATATTTCAGCCTATGTGCTTGTATTGAAAGGAAGTCCCATATTAATTCTAGCAACCCATTTGGGGATTACTCCAGCCTTGCTGAGAGACTTAAAGTGGGAGGACAGGGCTTAATTCTGTCTGGTAGAGTGGAAATATGTGAGAAGATTTGGCCCCTGTAGAAGACAGTTTCCAGTCTAATTCACTTCAGTGATGTCTGTGTTTGTCTTGCAGCTTGTCCTGCCATGAGATGGAATGCCTCATTGTGTGGGAACTTACAGTTTTGTAACTAGCTTTTGCAAAAAAATTATTGCTTTGATAGAGATATCATACAGATTAGGCAGCATCCAAGTTTCACTCAGGCCTTACAGCCTGCTAAGTTTGCTCATATGCCACAGGAGTATGTCCCAAGTTCCTCAGACAGCTTTGACTATTCCCTCCCGCATAATTAATTTAATGTGACCCTAAAAACAGTGCAGTTTATTCTCTGTGGAAAGCCCTGAAGCTCCAGCATGACTTAGTCCTTCCCAGCTCCTTTTATCCATCGACTTTCTTGCAGTGGAAAGAAACGGCGGTGCAGGAGCTGCTGAGAGACAGCATCCCTACAGCCATAAAGCTGCCACATTAAGACAAGTGACAAGGTAGCTTTTAAAAACCTCCTGACACAGCTGAAAAAGAATGTTTGCTCTAAAAACTTGTCTAACCGTATTAGTTAAAAAGAGCAACTCGGCGAGGAAGAACAAATTCCAGTCTCTGTGAGGACAGCAGAAATTTGGAATTACTTTCTAATGACAAAGGTGCAGTTCAAAAAGATTTCTACTTGCAGAGACAAGATCGGTTTTGGACCCCTATCACAAGCCACATTTTAATGACATTTTAATGACAATTTGCCCCAGGTATGGCTAAAGTGTGTATACGGATTTTAGTGGGGAGGAATAAATACCTGGGGAAATTCCAGACTTTTTTTCAGACGTTGGTGAGATAGAGGCAGTACTTGTGAATTAAAAACTGTCCTAGAGACAGCCTTTGGACGTTGCTTTCAGAAAGATTGATTCCTATCATCTTATCAGCCGAAGCATATGACTGCTGAACGCTCTAAGAGCCAGCAGGCTGTTTCCACAGCTATGACACAGAAATGACCGGCAGATTATCTGCTCGAGTACAGAAGGTCAGCAGACTGCTGGGATCCCGGAATACAGGGAGGACAAATTCCTCTCTGTTACCAGGTACAAGTTAAAAGGAAAAAAAAAAAAAAGCAAAAGCGATCGATTTTAATGGAGTGACTTTGGATTTACGCTGTTACAGCTGACACCAGAATTTGGCTCCTTGTGTGTAGATATATCTATGAATAACCTTCTTAACCTGTTGGAAAGCTAATGATGGAAAATGTTCCCCATAAAAGTGTATATATTACAGCTGTGTAAATATATTAAAAAACCCCAAACTGTCAGCAAACTTGCTGGCAGACCTATGAATGTTTCAACAAGTTCTCTGTACTCCACATAGCTTCATTTTTATTCTCTACGTAGACGCACACACGTGTGTATAGACCTAATAACATTTAAAGAGTAAGTGACTCTTAGGGGAGCTAATTTTGATCAGTTAACTCCCCCAAACAAATAGGATCCCATTGCACGACACATGCTATGGGATGTGCTGCTTATGAAACACATTTTATAAACCTTACCTGGTTTGCCAGCTGTAAAATTCAGCAGGCAATCTATGTAATAACCCCAAGACATAAGAACCAGAGAGCCTTTTTGCTCTCCCTTCATATCTTCCAGGAGAGAACAAGAGGTGCCCTAATGACAGCACTAGGGTGTCCCAAAAATTCCTCAGCAAGAGCAGCTGGAGTTCTTGTATTATAGTTGCCATAAGTTGCTTGTGTTATAGGCTAGTAGCAAATTTTTAAGGAGCAAGGAAGAAACATGGAGTAGGTGTCTTTAAGTCTCACTGCCCCTTGGAATTACTTCTGGAGAGAGGTGAATGACAGGGCTAAATCTGACACAATCAGTCCTTCATTTTTATAACTGTGTTTAATCAACAAAGTGACTCCTGACCCAAACTTGTACGTCCAATATTTCAGTGGAAAAAAAGGGGGGTAAGGGAGGATTTGACACATACTTCTGGTATTTTTAAAAGCTAATAAACTGGTTAAATCTCTATAACTGAGTAGTTATAGTGAATAGTTAGTGTTTTTGGCAAGACTGTTAAGATATATTTACAACATGCAATTGGAAAATAAGCTTGTTATAAATAAACTATTCCCAGTGACAGATTAAGAAAATATTGGATATGTACAAAATGACAGCATTAAACAATGAAAGTATTTCCTGAGGAGCTGAGCCTTAGCAAAAGCCACAGACAAAATATTTTTAGTGGCATTCCAACACTCTGTGTTTCAGAGCCATTTATAACAGAGCTCATTATGAGATATTCCTTTCTGCTACAGGCCACAGCTGGATATACCAAAAAATAACCCTCAGAAAAAAAAAAAAGAGATTAAAGAAATATTTACCTATAAGAAAGAGTCACAGTACCTGGCTTTATTTCACACGGCTAATTTCTCCGCTTCAATCCACCACGTGGGTTCAAGAGAAGAATTTGCCCTTATGTCTCCAAATCCTCAAGCCCCCACCTCTCCTGAAGACTGCTATAAATCCTCAGTCACTCCCATCTGCAGGAGCACAGAAATCCCCTAGAAAAGCTTCTGCAGAAGCCTGGCAGGGCATGAGGATACCTTTATGTGTGGGCTTTAATTACCTGCTCCCCTACCATCCTCCTACAGCACAGTAGCTGTGAACCCTCTCACAGCACATGCAAAGTGCATCCTGACTTCAGCTGTTGTGCTGGGCATGAAAACTGGCTTCCAAGTGAGTCATGCTACTAAAAGCTCAGGTATATTTTCTCGCTGTTTAGAACAGCTAAACCCAACCACCGAAACAAATATCTGTGTTATACCTCTCAGGGCCTAAGATCAGGTGGGGAGGTGGGAGGTGAAAGGAAGAGAGCACAAGTGTAAAAATGCAGAGCCTCTGAGCAGCAGCAGCTTGAATGCCTTCAGGGCACTAGGAGGAAAATGCTCAGAGGAGGCACTTTGCAGGCTTTCTAAAGGATAAAGACATCATTTTTGATGCAAGTACTGGCCAGCTGTGTTACTGTGCAGTGACATCAAAAAATGGCATTTTGGCTGCTTCCCCTTGGGCATGTATCCACTTTAACAACATTCACGGTGGTCTGCCCTGTCCTTCTGCTCATGACTCAAGCCAGAGATCACCCTTTTTGCTTTTACATAGCAGTTTTGCCTCCTACCAGGCTATGTCTGCTCCCCTGAGGTTCTCACCTTGTTCTTCCCAAGCAGGACAGACAGACAGACAGCATCGTCTGTTGCTGACCCAGGAAAGATGCTCCAGGGAGAAGCAGTAGGTTGGGAGGAGGCAGAGGGGTATCATCCCTTTTCCCAGGGGAGAGCTCTGTGGAGAGAGGTACATCCAATTTTCCTCTCCTCTCCTCTCCTCTCCTCTCCTCTCCTCTCCTCTCCTCTCCT
>JAOXJM010000001.1:47170621-47197072 GCA_026413425.1 Tringa solitaria
AACTAGATGATCTTTAAGGTCCCTTCCAACTCTAACCATTCTATGATTCTATGTACCATTGGAATCCTTTAGGCATCACCCAGATTCAGTCTTGCACTCTGCTGTCAGATATTTTTTAGTTTGTCCCCAATATCAAATTATCATATGTTTTGCCAGTGATTTCTTCCCTTTAGTCAGTACTCTGACTCCCTGCTGTCCCACTCAGCCTTGGTGAGACACAGCTGGAGTGCTGGATCCATTTATGGGCTCCCCATCATAAGACAGACATGGACATATGGACTGAGTCCAGCAAAGGGCCACAAAGATGTTTAGGGGGTTGTAATATCTTTCATATGAGGAAAAGCTAAGAGAATGAGGACTGTTCTGCCTGGAGAAGAAAAAGCTCAGTGATATCTTATCATTGTGATTAAATACCTGATGGAGGGGATAAAGAAGACAGAGTGAGACCCTTCTCAGTGGCATTTAATGAATGAAAAAGAGAGAGTAGGCACAAATTGTTTAAACATAACCATTTTTTACTGTAAGGGTGATTGAACACTGGACCAGTTTGCCCAGAGATGTAGAGTCTCCATCCTTGAAGGTTTGCAAAGCCTAACTGGACACAGCCCTGAGCAACCTGCTGTAGTTGCTCTTACTTTGAGCAGAGGGGTTAAAGTAGATGATGCCCAGATGTCCCTGACAACCTCAACCATTCTGCGGTTCTGAAATTCTTCCTCATACTTCTGCAAGTTCCTGACTTTTTTCTCATTTTGCATGCCTTCATGGTCTGCTTTTTCCAAGACAGTTCAGCTGAAGAGCTTTTCTGTGTACATCACATGTTGGTATGATTTGGAACAAACCTCTTGTTTTACCACAGGTCACATCTTGAGAACGGTTTGCCTAGTGATTTTCTTTCTTACACATCTACTTATGCTCTTAAAAATTAAATTCTTTTTGATCAAGCTTTCTGGTGCATTTTTGGACTGAATGTATCTCATTATTCTAGAACAATTTTCTCACTGCAATTTTATAACTTGCTTCTCATTGGCATTTCCTTTTGCTTGTATGTGTTGCCTGGCTAGGTTTTACAGCATGCACTGCCTAGAAACTTGCATACATACAGATACCACAGCATCACTTTGTCTCAGGTCCTGCCACCCCACAAAAGGTTCCAAACAAATTCTTCACAGAGCACATTCTACACGTTTGGATAGAAGAAAATAAGTCTGTATTACCATCACTACCTAAATGTCATTGGAACTATATCCCTGTGTCGGTACCAATGTTCATTCCTTATGAGGAAGTCAGAACTTTTATGTGGGTGGTTGTCAGGCTCAGTTCCTTATTTGAAGCACCAGCACCTTCCAAGGAAGGAAGGAAGAAAGAAAGAAAGGAAGATGGAAAGAAAGAGAGAGAAACTGAGAAAGAGAGAAACAAAGAGAATTTTAGCAAAATCAGTGGAGATACAGATTTCCTAAAGAGCAAGATAAAATGTTGGTGAAGCAAGCAGCAAAATCTCCAAAGCTTTCTGGGGTTCCATGATTTTATCTTATTCTGCCTCACTTTATCTCCCCATCAGTTTCATTATCCTCCAGGCTGTCCATCAACCCCTGCCTTTCAGTACTGGGAAAACCCTTCTCAAAACACTTGAAGTTACTCAGTGCTATTGATCACTTACGAAGTCATTTCCACAAAGCTGTCCTTCAGAAACTGGACTGAGAACCAAGCTTAGCTCCTCCATGCGAAAACATGACCAGAGTAACCATATCGCATTTTCTAATTTGCCTCTTTCCCCCACGTTTTTTTGGGGAGGAGGAGAAGGGATAAATACGTATTGAACATCTCTTTTTCTTGCTACAAACACTTCTGAAAAGGCAGGTTTTTTAATAATTTTTTTTTTCTTGACTATAAGCTGACAACTGAACAAAACTGAGAGGGGAATGGAGCCCTTCTGAGCTGTGGCAGCTGATAATTACCTTGCTCTGTGCAGGGCTCTCCATAACCCCAGCATTGTGAGAAGTGTACTTGATTACAGTGTGTAAGCCCAGCTCGGTGTGAGAGTTCTGCTTCATTAGGGAAATAGAGCTGCAGTGCTTTCGCTGATCTCATTTCCATCTCCATTTTTGCCCTTGTGTGTAGAGCTAAACTACCTTTACGCTCAAACAGCTGCCATCATTTTGTCCTTGGAGAGCCTTGCAGGTAAACGCATGGAGCCAAACTGGTCAGTGAAGTATTTGTGAAAAAAGGAGGAGAGGATAACCTGGAGGACCACTGGGTGCTCTCCAGAAAAGAAAGAATAAAATTGTTATAGGCTTTCTCTGGGGAATTAATAGTCCCTCTCATTTGAGTGGGTTTGCTTGCTCAGTCCTTGGAGGAAAAAAAAAGCGAGAACCAGTCTCTATCCCACAGGGAAAGAGGAATGTTCTCCTCATGGAGTAGGCAGAGACTAAGTACAATGATAACGATGATGATGATGATGATAGGCCTTTTAATTTAGAAAAATGGGTACATTGAACATTGTGGCTCAGCAGTCTGGCTCCAGCTGGGTGCAGGGAGAGCCCGTGGCACTCCAAAACACTCTATTAAAGTAAGTAGGGACTCAGGGCATGAAAGGGGCTAACCTGAAGAGACTGTTTTTACAACAGACTGATGTTTGCCAGGATGCAGGTTTACTTCTGCCAGTGATCAAATATTTAAGTTATAATTGTGTGGATTTCTGATTTGTCAGCATTTCAGGGCACTTATAATGACTTTTGGAAGGTATCTGCTCTCAGCCCTGGCACTGTTCCTCAGCACTCAGAAGTGAATGCGTGACCCTGAGAGCAAAGCAGAGACTTCATCTTGGACAAGGAAAACTATTTAAGCATCTTTAGACCTAACTGCAAGTTTGGGATTATTTATTCTTTCATGGACACAGTGTTCAACCCCTAATGAGGTTGTAAGTGTATCTCCATTGGCATTAAAGGGATGGTGCAAGCTAAGGGATAATTGGGGTGTTTCTACACTTTGTGATGGTGCAAGGTCATCTCTGAGCTAGGGTAGACTGAAACTAGTGCACACACAGTGCAGTGCAGTCAGCAAGTAGCCTGGGGCTGAAGGCAGATAAATATCCTCCGGAGACCATCTTGCTTCCAGCTTATTCAAGCACAGATGGCAAGTGAAAGTAGGAGTTAGGAGGAGGGAGTATCACCCTCCAGGTAATGTTCTCATGCTCTGTTATAAGACACGTTGCTGCCACATTTTTTTCTGGGTGTGGAGTCCCTGTGGGGCCAGGGCTGGGTACCACCGTCGCTGTTGCAGATCCAGCTTGGCTGTCACCCTACTGCTGGCGTAGATGTGCTGTTAGGTTTTCAGATCTCACACCTGTGTTACACAGACTATGAAGCAAGCTACTCAATCCGCTTTCTTCAGTCATGTGTTTCTTCAGCTGATATTCCAAATGCTGCAGTTCAGCTCACAGTGATTTCCTGGATGTTTTTGAAATCTGTAGCTACAAAAAGCTGGGTTTTTTGATTCCAATTTTTTCCTTATTTACATCATTAACTTTAAAAGAGCTCCTCACAGCTAGCCGTACAAAGGGAAAAAAGACTCTGATCTGACTGTCAGAAAATATAAGCCTTAGCTCTCATTTACATGACAACTTACATCCCCTCCTGAAACCCCTTTACAGTGATGGGCCTGCTGTGAATTTGGTTAGTGCTCGGCTGCAGCATATTAGGCATGATAGAAAAAATGACACGGTGCTCTTGCTCTGCTAGCCACCCAATTCTGGTTTGCTGCACCTTCACGGAGCAATGCTGGTCCTCCTCAGCCTAGTACTGTTCCCATGCCTGTATACTCTGTAGCTTCCTCTTTGTTAATGTATAGAATAAGAAGTTCCACTACCTCAAACCATAAAGCTACTCTGAACTGAGTAATGCTGCTTAAATGAAGTTACTACAGAAGGAAAGAATGGTCTGTGCTATTACAACACAGAGCAAGGCAGTATAACTGGAAATCAGGTAAAACAAACAAAAAGCTCTCATTGTAAACAAACCTCTAACCTACTTTTTAACATTCCTCCAAAGAAGAATGAGTTTTATTTCCACCAGTGGCTGAGGTTTAAAATAAGATCTTTCCTATTATGCTGCTCATGACCTCCTTAGATCTTGTCTCAGTCATAGTACGTGGAATGAAATGGAGTATTACAGTGTTGGCTCCCAAGGGACACTTGAGTCTTAGTTACCTTTTGAATTAACTAAACCTTTTGGAAAGATTAAGCCATTCCCATGCTATTGTGTTTCATCTGGTTATTTCATTGTTTTAGTTAGCATTTTGTGTTTTACCAACTTTGATCAATATTGTCAGGTCTCTCCCTCGATCAGAAGAACCATGAAGACAGTTCACCTAATGAAATTCTTCTCAGCTTTCTCACTTCAGTACTGTCATTGGCCATGTCATGAGCAGCACACATGTATCCCGCTTTACTCTTCTGCCTTATTGTCAAATGTGCTCTTTTTCTAGGATATTTACAATGTAAGTGCTGCTAAAGCTGTCTCAATCAAATCCTTGCAATATTTTCTTCTCTTTTTATGCAGTAAATGCGGTGGAGCCCTTGACTGCATACTGTATTCTATCGGTATTAGAGTATTGGCCCCATGCTCTGGTTCTCAGGCAAGATTCCTTGCTTTGAATCAAGAATAAGCAGGGAAGAGATATAGGCTAAACTGGGTTTGTAAGTCCATTTTGAGACCTTTTTGAAGCAGTGCCAAGGCCTGCCTGCCTTATTTATACCTACAGCATTCTGAGTTTTTCTGTGTTGAAGCACAGTCTGCTTTCACTAACCCCATCACACCTGAGGAGCAAAGTGTCACCAACAGAGCAGAATCTTCCTGCTCCTTGCCTGCATCCTCCTTCTGGCTCCCCCTTGAACCTTTCATATTCCTCTACATAGGGGACTAAACTTATCCAAGGCTTCTGTATAGAATCTAGCATGGCTGAAACTGCTTTCATAGAAATCAGATGTCCCCTTTTTTGCTCTCTTAAAAGCCAGGCCTCAACAGCAAGACACTTGTGTGACTGTAAATCAGCTTCATTACATGCTTTGCTGTATCCCCTTGGGAGGACAGAGCCTTGTGGAAGGAAATATCAAGCTGCGAGAGAAAACCTTCTAAAAGCAGGGTAGGCGTTGCTCTATTTCCAGCTAATGATGCTGGGGAGGGGCTAAATTTGGTACCTGAAGACTGTTTTTCTTCCTAGTGTAGTAAGGAGTTAAAACCTAGAGGGCAATTAAAGCCTCTGATTATTCAGCAATTACCTTGATTTGATAGGTAAATCATTAACAGTGCTTGGGTAGGCAGTTGTGTGAGACCCATGGCAACTGGATCATACATTTAACAGTGGTTGTGCCCCTCACACAGGTATGTCTACGTTGCAAGCTAGAGAGATCCAGGATATCTTTAAATCAGCTAGTCTGAGTCTGGGAAATGGTCTGGTTGTGGTTAGAGAGGGTAATTTAGCCTGCCGAGAAGAAGGGAAAGAATCACATAAAGGTTTAGGGCGTGCAGCTTGTGCTATGCAGGTAAAAACCATTGGTGTTTCAGTCATGTAAAAATGAAATGAGAGAGTGTTGAATCAGGCTTTTTTATTTTTAACCATGGGAAACAGACATTGAAATGTGTATGGGAAATGCAGCAGAATGTGCTATAGCCTAGGAATCTGCAGAAAAGCTGCTTTCACATTTTGGATAGACTGTTAAGGTAGGAGAATTAATAGCATTAGCAGCCTCTGAGGAGATACACAGCTTTCAGATTTCCTAAGTGGGTGGGTGTTAAAGCAAGGTGGATGATGGCAGGATGATTTTCAGTTTTAAAGAGAGCACCCAGAGCTCCAGCGAACAGCTTTAACAGCTCGAACAGCTCGCTACCGAGCTGAACAGCAGTGCTAGGGCTGGGGACGAGGAACGGGGAAAGGAAGGGAGGGAGAGGAGAGGGATGGAAGAAATAGCCTGCAGATTACCATCAGTCCCTGGCTGAGTTTACTGAAATACAAAAGGATGACTCTGTTGATTCGGTTTCACCTGCTGCTGGGAACATTTTCCCCTGCCCTGCCTCACATCTGATCTCAGCTCTATGTATAAGAGCATGTGTCAAGGGAGAAAAGCTGCTGCATATTTTGGGCATACTTTGCGAAAAGTATGAGATATTCTGGAGCTGAATCACATCTCTTGGAAATACCTTTTCCCTTCTCACATTTACTTTTTTTCTGACATTTGTAATCTGAACTCAGGTCAATCTGATTTTAACCATAAAACTTATTCTGCTTTATCTTCTTTCCTGGCTGCTGTTTGGTAAACTCTTTCCTCCACAAGCACAAATCACAATACCGCAGCAGTTATGGTCTTTTCATCCTCAGCATCGGAACTGTGTAGTCAAATATCCTATTTGTAAAGCTGCCTCGTGATATTGTGAACAACAAGAGTACTTCACATTTAGTTACAGTCCTCCCGCTCTAAAAGCATCAGACACTGGTGGATAAGCATGTAAGATATCAAACTAAAGAAAACAGCCCCCTTGCCTATAGAGAGAGAGCCCTGAGTCCCCAGATGCCCCAGACTGTACTCCTGGCTGGCTCTGGACACCACTGAGGATTGCATCCCCATGTCCCTCCTACTGAGAACGAACATGGAAGGGACACCTAGTAAATGCAAACAGATTTAGTTCGGGATATCTTTTACTAAGGTTTTTTTTTTTTTTTTTTTTTTTTGCTTAGCCTGGCAGCAGCATGCATGATGAATCTGTGCTAGCACATGTTCCTCTTGCTGCCACCCCCTCTTTGTCTGTTCAATGTCCTTGTCAATTCCTGCCTTAAATTGGGCTGCAGCATCCCATGTAGGGATCTTCCCTTCCTCAGTTTTTGTGTGTCCAAAGCCATCAGGACTATGGGATTTTTTTCCTGACTAGGGCTGGATTCAGTATTACTGTAAAAGCAGGTCTTCTGGCTCCTCCAGCTCTGGGCCAATTACCACAGACTTTTGTCAGGCTCTCTCCACAGTTACAGCATGAAAGTAGGAAAGTGTCATTTTTCATGCCCTGATTGTACTAGCTCATCTATATTTTAATCACTGCTAAAGTGGCTTTTCCCCCCCAGGAGGCTTCTTTGGAAGATCAGCCTGAGATGACTGGAGTCCCCAGACATGCTGCACAGGAATGTAGCTATGCCCTGGGGTCCTGTCCTTTCTGCCCCCGAGAGCGTGGTGGCAACAGGCTGCCTGAGGTACCCTACACATATGTGGGACAAATGTGAAATCTCAGTGACTGGAGGCACTACCTCTGTGCCAGGTCACAATTCAGCAGGAAACCAAGTTCTGGGCAAGCGCCTTGGGTTCTGTGGTGTTCCTCACCCTCCCTTGTTCACATCAAAACAAGCAGAAGACCAGGAGGTGGTGGAGACATTCCCATAGGTCTGGAGCTGGGTGAAAATGGCCTGTGCCTGGTGCTAGGTGGGCTCCAGGCACACTGTCAGGGACCACCAGGCACCCTGAAGGGGCCACACAGCATGGGGAGCACATGGGGCTGTGCTGCAGTAGGGCGGGCGGTAGCACCATGCCACTGGGAAGGTCACTTCATGTCACTCCGTGTTGGTCACCCCATGCCGGGCAGGGCAGTCTCCCCATGCATCCCAGCGTATCTTCAGAGCTCCATGCTGCTCTTGCGCCGCTCGCTGCCTGGGGAAGGTGATGCAGGGAGGCCCTTCTTCTCCTGGGATATATAAATAGCTCTTGCTGAGGGGAGCAGAAGGGGCCGCCGTCTTGCCAAGAGGACAGAGCCGGCTCGGAGAGGGCTGGCAGGGCTGGCAGCAGCCTCCCCGCTGGGCTGCACCTCTCAAAGCCTCCTCTGTCTCCGCTGGCTCCCTCTGAGCAGTTGCTAGGTAAAGGCAGGTGTGTCAGCTGAAGTAGTGGAAATTTCTATTCATCTTATAAATAGTTGAACAGCCCGACTTGGTGAAATGTGAAACGAGCAAACATCCCATCTTCTCCTCGGAGGGCAGATCGGGATTCAGTCTATAGTGCTGTCATGTCAACTGTGTCAGTGCTGCTGTTCATGATGCCAAGGCCCTATAAGTTATTCATGCGAACACAGCAAACAAAGGTTTAGCTTAACTGAGGGATGAACATTCCTCCACCTGCAGCTTTCTCCACAGCTAGACGCAAAAAGCACAGAGGTCACTTAATCTGTGACAGAAATAGATTGCACCATCTTTGGGGTCAGTATGCTCTGCAAGTATAGTAATATGACTGCAGGCAGGCCTGAGGGCTTCTGGCACAGCGTCCTTGGTGGTAAGAGAAAATGTCATTAAAATCCTAATGCAGCTTGGTTGGTTTGCTTGAATTTTGTCAGGGAAAATTATAAATTTCCCCTATAAACATGTTTATATAGCAGGCTATTAGAAGACCTTTTTCTCTCCACTAATCCCCCATGCTTCTTGTCAGACTATGTTCACCCTTGTTCTCTGGTATATTAAGACAGATCCCCACCAGAGGTTAATACTCCCTGTGAGACTGTGGGAGCTTTTCGGGTCTTTCTCAGTGACTGAAGAGTTTCTGCTCTTGAAAAGATGAGACTTCACAGACTGAATTTGAAGCTATCCGTCAGCTTGGCAATATATTAAATGGAGTTTAATGTAGTGTTTCAATCACAGTCAATTTTAAAGAAAGGAGGTATCTCTGTGATATTGCCTGAAAACAGATGTGTCTGAGCAAGCTTTCATATAACCTCAAAGAATCGAGTCATCAACATCATCTAGCAATGAAAGCAGAGGGGTGGGAGTAAAGGAATGTAGCTCTCGGTTCTACCACAAACACTTTAACTGGGCTGACCAAGCAAACCCCTCCTGCATCTTAGATGATCAGACTGCCATGGCGACACTAAGAATGACATGCACAGCAAAGCATGAGCATGGTGTGACCATTAAACGAAAGTACTGGAAGTATGAGTTTTTGCTTTCTTTTGTTCCCTTTTAACATTGTTAACCAGGTGGTAGGATTACCCCGATCCGTGGCTGATCTGCGCTCACGTCTCCACATGGACGTGAGGACACTGCGATGGCCCTGAGTAGTAGTTGCTGCCAGTTTGCTGCCGTGACAGTGACTGAGTGGTATTGTCTGAAACTGGACCAGCATTACATTTGTGTGCAAAACCAAACATCCTTTCAGCTGACTGGTGGAGCAGTGAATAAGACCCTGCTCTCACTTGCCCACGCTCTGTGCGTAGCTGCTCCTGGAAAAGGGTGGCTTGTGGCATGCCAAAGGAGGGTGCTGTAATGAGGTGTCAAAGGGGGTATGCGAATGAAAACCAAGCCATTTAATACTGGCTTATGCCTCTTCTGCACTCTCTTTTTTGTGAGATTCACATCCACAAAGGAGGAAAAATTCAGCCTTGTCACATTAGCTATGATTCTTAACCTATGTTTTTTTTCCGTAATCTGATCAAATACAGGCAAAAGGAAATCAATCAAAATCAAGACAGATAACAGTGCTCAGCACAAAGCTGGTGCTTCACCCCTTAGCATGTGATGTAAGCTGTAAGTGAGCCTTGCTACCTTTCTGGGAGATAGGTAAGTAAGCGGAGCAGTCATATTTAGCAGATGTAGGAACATGAAAGCCTATAGCTACAGCATGAAGGGGGAGGATAAACAATTTATAAGTACTTGTAAGTGATGATGGCACAGCTCTAAGTTGCAGTTCTAATTTACTGCTCTCTGCTTGTCTTCCCCGCAAGCTCCAGCCAGCAGATTGCAGGGCCATCGCTTCTTGAGCTCTGTGCAGTCTCAGACACGTGCCGAGGGCTATGCTGCATGAAGCGCACTTGCCTTTTTGAGAGCCTACACGAATAGCCTCACTGAAGTCAGTGGGATGCTTTGCATAAATAGTCACTCTGTGTGCAGCTTACATAGCATAGTGCTTACGAGGTGAGCCACTTAGCCACAAAACTTAGCAAAATGGCATAAAAATATAACTTCTTTTTATATAGAGCTACTGCAGCCCATCGGCCTTGAAAGTCCTTTTTTTTAACCATGATAAATGGCTAGCTCCCAAGAGCAGTCACTACTGCTGTGGAGTACAATCTGACACAGAATGGCAAACAAGAGTTTATTTGATGCACAGTATTGGAAGGGAATTCATGATTTTAAAACTGCCTTCTCTACTGGTCTAACTAAGCACAGTGTTCTACATTGTGCAAATAAACTACTGATGTGGACTTTTCATATGCATGTGTATATGGTATTGCTTAAACTGCTATGTGGTCTCATTTAGTCAGATGCAAGAAGACATTTCTTGGTAGGATTCCTCATCACCCGAATGGAAGGCTAAAGATGTTTTGAGGAACTGTGTGCAGATCAAAGGTGCTGTTTGAACTGCACCTTAGTATTGGTGATGCCTGGGAAATGAATTGTTATGGAAGATGTATTTAACTGTGAGCGAATATATATCTTACAGCAGGAGAAAGGAAATTGTAGTTTCCTTAGAACTTCAAAGGAAGGAAACTTTATAATGAAAATGTAATATACATCTTGACATAACACTTCAGATTTTGTGCCTCCTGCCATTGTGTAACCTTGCATCAAAGGATACCTGGGTTATTACTTGAGGGAAGCCATTGGCAAGGACAGCAGCACAAGCTATGGAGGGAGTTAGAAAAAGGGAACTATCAAAAGGATCTAGGATTGACTAAAATGAGAAAAGGATTGAATAAATTATACTTCCCCATATTAAACCTTTATAGATGAATAACAACTTTAAGAAGCTGTTTAGATGTCATGTGACATAGTTGCTGTAAAAAAGTCCATAAATATTCATATATTATCAAAGTGATGCTTTCCACTGTTTTATTGTGCTCGCACATTGTGTGGGATTTGCTTCCCACCAACATTCATGAAAGTTCTTAGACTCAGCTGCTTTCAAGCAAATGTTGAGAGATACTTTTGATCAACAAACTCTAAATTAAAAATATATTTGATTTAGTAAAATTTCTAAAAATATTAACATTTCCTAAGAAATACGTACATCCACTCAGCAGGTACTGTGGTGATGATTGCAGTGTGGTCATTCTCTAGGGAGAAGAATGGGTTACCCAAGGATGTGGCTCATTTGTACAGTTTAAGTTTTGAATATTCAATACCTACAAGAAACCACTGTATGTCACAGATTATTCAAAAAAGATAACTAAAATAATTGTGAATACTGAATGAAAACTGCAGTGTGCCCATGGGCAGTTTGAGTACAGAAGAAAGAGGTAATATTCACTTAAGGGATCATTTGTCAGGGATGGTTTGCCAAGTTTAATTTTGTTGCCATCTTTTATTTTCCATTTTATTCCAGCTCTTCCACTGCTTATATGTTTTGTTGCTGAAAGTCTGGAACTGCAACTTCGGATACATACAGGTACTTAGAAATTCCCCAGCTGATATGTTGATAAAGGCATTTTAGAGCTGCTTGAAATTTTCTTAATGAAAGCCAAAGTCATGCAGAAGCTATATAACAGCACAGTTTGTATTCTGCTGTTCAGTTAATTCAAACAAACACAAAAAGCTTATGCAGAGCTATGTGAGACATATGTTCTTTCCTTTCTATGCTCTTCTATGAGCTATGTTCTTCCCTTTCTACAGATGTTATTTTGTACATAAAAATACAGATTTCTCTTATACCTTTGATGTTAAGTTGGTGAGCAGCGATATTACTCAAAAACTGGTTTCATATGAATTAGTATGTTAAAGTTGAACTCATAGATAGTATCTGGGATGACAAAGTATGAACTCACATTTTAACCTTTTCATTGGTGAGGTTGTTGTTGAGATTCTCAGCCTTCACTTTATTTCTGAGAATTTAATAAGTTTGGGATATTTTTGCCATCCACCAAAGATGGTGCAAAATAAGCGGTGGAGTCAGAGATTATTGAAAGAACTAATAGACAGACATTTGCATTACATAATCTTTGTTTCTTTCAGCAACCAGACAACAACAGACAACAAACAAAATATCCTTTGGAAGTATTGCCCTCCTAGGTTTCTTCCTGGTGTCTGTAACAAAATCATGCTCCCTAAAACTTCAGGGACCACTTCAAAAATTGACTGAGAAGGTCTTAAGCATTCTTAATAAAAGTGTAACAGGTACTGGAATGCAAATGTTGCTTTCAAGAATGCTAAAAATATGCTTGATGCTCTTTACCTGAAACAGAAGAGAAGGAAGTCAGGCTAGCCCACCAAAGAAGGCTGCTAGGCTGAAAGTACTGGCAGTATGATTCTTCAGCTCCAACTGAACAGTAGAATACTGCTTACCTGGTGTGCTATGTCTTCTGCATATTCCCTTTATCAGCACTAAATGGGAAATTTTAACTTACAGAGATTAAAGTTAATGCTGTTGCTTTGTTAACAAACCAGAGAGAGAGGTACACACCTGTAATTACCTGTAACTCCTTATTCACCATTGGGAATGCGATGTGGTGCCCACAAGGTCTTTCCTGAGTGCAATAAATGTTTTGGCATCATTCATGTTGATCAGGTTCCTACAAAGAACTTCAAAAGAAAAGGGATGGATTACTGAAAATGTGTTGATTCCATTCAGCTATTTGGCTGTAAGGAGAGCTCACTGGCTCATGAGAGAAGATTTTGCTGTCCAAAGGCTTTTTTTCCTCTCCCCGTCTCTTTCATGGTGTTCTGCAATAAGCCAATATGGCCTGAGGTCACAGAATGGGAGGAGAAAAGGGAGTCCATTTGCAGTATGCAGCAAACTGTTTATCTGTGAGAAGTGGTGTTGTAACAGCCTATTTGGCACTCAGTAACATGTAGTTAGTTCCCTACCTGAAAATCTCTATTTTAAAATATCCTAAGTGTAACACTGCAAAGCTTTAGAGCACGTCAGATGACAGGCAGTTTCACTCTGCAGGAATTTGTGTGAAGCATCTGGTTAGTACACTGCTCTCTTGATTTTTTTTGTGTACAACCCCACCTGCTCGCAGAAGAGGCTGTGATGTTTCCTCAACACCATTTTGTGTTTCTTTCTGAGCTGTAAGAAATTCCCTTTCCAAGGATCTCAGCTGAGTCAGAGCTCCATTGAGATTTATGGCTTAGCATGGACAGATGAAGGACAGAGAAAGGGGATACTGTGCTCCGTTGCACTGTTGCTTTCAGACTAGCCAGACCATTTCGGGAAACTGGGACAAGTCAGGCCAGGCACAAATACAGCTCAGAGCTGTATCACATCCTTATGGACCTCCTAGATCTGCTGCTGAGCAGCTGCAAGGGGAGCCAGATCAAAGGCAATGAGCATTTGTGCACTGCAAGGAGGACGGGAAGCCATACTCCACTGAGAGGCAGCTGCCCATGCTAAAGAGGATTCCAGTTTTGAGGAAGCTGTTTCCTTTGAATTGCTTAGCTCCTGATGTTATTGTTCCAAAGGTTTAGCAGATGCTTTGCATGGCTTTAAATGTGAAAGCCTGCTCTGTGGTGCTCTGAAGGAGAAGGAAGTGAAGCACCAGAGTCTTTTGATTGAAAATTTTTTCAGTGCTTCGTGATGACATTAAAGGGTTGTGGGAATAGCTGCTTACTCAGGCACCAAATTTTATTGATGTAAAGAGTACAGAACTTTTCCCATTTTTTTTTCTCTCTGATAGCACAGCATTACATGGCTGAACGCAATATGTTAAAAACACTTAACATGTACTTTAAAACAAGAACCAGGCCCTACAGGACTTACTTATGTTTGAAGGTAGATATAACTCAACATGAGCCACAGAATCATATGGCCAAAGATGTTACTAAGTGAACCGAATATGTTGCTTTTAGCAAGTACATATTCAAATCAGCTAGTCATTGGTGGCAGTCTAGTTCTCAAGATATCCTTGAGGAGTGGCTCATATATATCACGAACTGTATTTTTATTGGTGGTCAAAGCTGCAATGTAAATCTGCGTATTCTACATTCCAAGTTGCAGCCATCCTCTTACCATCATATCTTACAACACAGAGCTGGGTCAATCGTTGTCCAGGCAATGTAAAGACAGCAGTTTGGGAATGCTGTTGAGGACCATATACATAGAATTCTGGTGCTTGGTGAAAACAGAATTACTCCAGCTAGTTTTATCTCATAATTTATACTGAGTCATAAGGAATGAAAAAACAGTGCCACAAGGTCATCTCCTGCTGTAATTATTTGAAAGTATGACATCTCAGGAGTTATATTTTTTGTATTGTATCAGATCTTGTTTTTAAACAATTACACCCTGAATACTCTGATGCCTGGTGAACTGTGTGCCCAGTCTATCTTTTGGCAAGTGTACAAAGCATAAGAAATTATCAGTGTTTCTGGTAAGCTAATGGAATTAATGCTGATGCTTGGCATCTTTCTTATTTTTGACTTACCACTTCACAAATCATTTTATGGAAAAATGCAAACAACAAAATATAACAAATACCTTTACTAAAATATCTTGTTATATACAGTACATATTGAATATTACAGGAAAAAATAAGCCAAGCTGGGGTTGTATGTTCACCTACTATTTGCAGGGTAGAGTAAAACTCAACAGTAAACCGACAGGTAAAGACCTATCAACTACATGACAAAACTAGGTTACTCCTATTGGCAATAATTCATATCTTTTTTCCTTGCTGGAATTGACACAATTGATAAAACATTTTAGTCTTTACAGTGCAAGCACTTGCAGTAGAAAAAAATACTAAATAATAAGTAGATGACTAGAAATGGCATTCTCTTCATTCCTGCTCCATGCATTTCTGCATGTGACATTAGCAAACTCTGGCTTGTATGTTGATGATAACAAAACAATGCTCTAAAAGAATCAAATAATAATAATAATAATAAAGTATATATCCTGGCCTTAGATTTCCTTCCTGTTATTTTCCTAAATGTTTCTCTCTCCTCCTTTTTAGAAACACACAATGAACCTTTAAAAAAACAGAGCTGCTTTCAGAATTGCTATCGTCATCCAGATCAATTTGGAACAAAGTCCTGCCTCCCAATCTATTCTAATTTCAATGTACACACTCTGCTGGCTGGCTGCCAGCATGGAGCTCAGGAAATGATAAATACCCATTTAGTCACAGGGACAGTAGGTTGGGGCTGCTTTAATATTCCCAAACTTACTGCACATTTACACATGCATTAACGTCACTCAGAGTGGTATTTATATGCTAGGTATAGGAATGACACATGGAGGGGAAAGGACATACACATGCTCTTCAAGAGGGCCGAAGCTCTGAGTCTTGCTTGCCTGCCCTATGTTGATAGCCTTCTACCTCAAATAACTGAACACAACAGGAATAGAACATTAGTTCGGACTAATCTAATTGAAACAAGGGCTGTAGCCCGACCCTGTGAGTCTCAAATGTCTTACAAACTGGTTAAGATAACTATTTGAGATGACTATTGAATATTGAATATATTTCTCTGTCGTTAAAAAGTGCAGCATGCTATGCAAGGAAAATAGGCTGTACGTATTGACTAGTTTGTTCATGGGCTTGGTCTTTTTTCTCTTTCTGAATTGTTGAGGAGATTTGGTGTGGGTTTTTTTCAGAAAAGGGGTGAATTAATAGCTTTGGATGATTTTTCCATATGGTTGAATCTTATATTCTTCTCTCCAACTATTTGAGGGATGGATGTTTTGCAAAGCCTGACTCAAAATTCAGGGTAAATACTTTCTAAAGTGTTCTGAATTTTTTTGTTGCTTCTCTTGTTGATATGTTAGGTAGTTGAGTGCTATTAAAAGCATCAGCTTGAAAAAAGCTGGCAGCCTATAATGCAGGCAACCCCAGTAACTTGAACAAGGTTAACAAAGCAGCTCAAAATTTTTATTTCCATTAACAAGTCATTGAAAGGCCAAATAATTGATTAAAAAGTAATTATGGATATTTAACTACTACCATAGGCAAGAAAGGTCTCCACAGTTAACTCAGAGTCTTGTAAAGTATCTGATGTGCAATGACAATGTTAAAAACACATTCCTGTTTTCACTAGCATTAAGTACAAACATATGTTTTGAGCTGGATTCTTTGCTGCCTTGAGTTTCTTCTCAGTTTACTAAACAGGAGACTGCCATGACCCTTATTTCAGTTTCTTGGTCCTCTGCTCCCACCTCAGCGCAGGTGAGAACAGGCAGTTCTATGGTTGCCCATTATATGGGGATTACAGGACTTTTGCTTCTTTTTCCCAGTCCAGACCTTTCTCTTACCCATGGTGTGGTGGCCATAAAGATCCTCCTTATAATGCCTCCCCTAGATAGAAATTCTCTTGAGCGAAAGACGCATGGCATTTTTACACCGTTCACAATTCATGAGTGTCTCATTCAGAGCCGAATAAGACAGAAAGGTGGAGCTCTGTCTCTCCAATACTGTACCAAGTAGCAGTCAGTGAAATTCTTCATTGCTATCTGCAGACATGGGTACAAAAGTCAAAAAATAAATCTCCAAGCAGACCGTCTAAATGAAACACACATCCATTTCTGCCTTTCTTTTTACCAAGCTTTCAAATGACTGCTGCCTTTTTAAAAATATCATGCAAGGACTGCTTTGTAGCAACAGACTCTCCCAGCCACTGCCATTAAGCCAGGCTGGCAGAGAAATGGTGATGTTGCCTCCCACCCCGCTGAGTGGGGCCTTAAACGATGTGCTTGCCTTGTGAGAAGGTGGAAACATGCAGAATGGTGGCATTGCCGTTGTCTCAGAGACATAAGGTCAGAATTGAAACAAGTGACACAAGTACACAGCTTGCTCAGTGCTGGCTGTATGAAGAGATTTGTGATGGGGTCATTTCACTTAGAGGTCTATGGCACAATGTCTACAGCTGACATGATTCCTTTCAGCTTTCTATATTTTCATTGGGAGAAACAGGCATTTCTAGAGCGCAGTTCTCAAGATTTATTTTAGACAATATGGCCTGAACGACTCTAAAAGTGCCTTTATATATTGAGGGGAGCCCAGGGACACTTGTTCAGACATATATGTATACATGATAGGTATGTAAATTCAGTGAAATTAATCTTATGACAGATTCCTGTTTAGGGAATAATAAAGGCAACTACCTTAAAATTATTGGCTTAGTACTTAAAATTTTTAACTAGATGTTTATACTAGGTGGTAGGGAAGTTTTATTTTCAAGTCTCCTAACAAGATATTGCTAAAGTGAGTCTGCTTTTGCAGAGTTATTTTTTAATAACACCCTGACTCCGATCATAATGTGTCAGTAAAACAGTTTAGACTCAAAATAAGTTCCTAAGCTTTTAACCAAGGGATATAGGTTTCCTAAGTCATTGTAAATTAAATTACTTGGGAATACAGGCAAAATATGCAGAGAGACCAAAACCAAAGAAGAAATCCCTGCTAAGTGTCCTTTTCAAGTTTCTATAAAGGCAAGAAGTGTTTTCAAGTCTGAATCACTAAGGAAGTGACATTGTTAGGAAACTTACTTGATAATTAGTATTAATGAGTTTTAAAATTACACGTCACTTTCTTCCATGCAGGCATGCAATATTCTTTCTGTATTTCACAGACCAATTTAGAAGAACAAGCCTGATTGGAAAGAGGTGTTTAGCTAGGCCATCCTTACCTCCAGGTCTATCCTATTCTAATAGTCTACCAGTGTTACTAGTTTCAGTTGTCAAAATTCACCTGCCAAACATTAAATCTATTTTATACGACACCTTTTCACTTTTTTGAAAATCAAACTGTGTGGCTGGACCTGATCCTGAAGAGGGATAAGTAGTTGCATGACCACAGCCATGCTGTGGAATGTGGGATGCTGGGCTTGTCAAATCTGATGGTGACACCTGGGGGCTACTGCAACCTGGACCTTAGCTTATGCCTAAATACGTTGTGTGTGAATAACTGCTAATTAAGTTGTTCTGTGAAAATTAATTTGCAATCATAATGACAAAAACAAATGGGCATTTGCTTTGTAGAGTGTCTGTACTCCATATTAAATTAATTTCTAAAACATTGCACTAAGCTATATTTTCTGGTTCTATCATGTGCCAATTTTTTTGTCTTCTTATAATGAATAATCACAAGGGCACAGTATATTGACAAACATTATCATTAGAGAATAAGAGGGGAAAGCAAAGTTCTTCTTATCTCAGAGAAAAGGAAATGTATTTTGGGAATGAAGTAGCTAAGATACAATAAATTAAGTTTAGCATTCACTCATATCTATACAGGGATGTTTGTGCTTTCCTAGTATCGGTCTGTGAGTCATTGCATCCTTTATCTAGTAATATGGTTAAATTCCAGGGTTATCTTGGCTTTTTCTTCCTCTTCAACAGAGACACAAAAATTTCCTTGAATGTTATATTCTCCAAGGTCAGCAAAACATTGTTTTCTTTCAGTGATCTGGGAAGGAAAAGCATTCCTGGCCTTTAAAAATACGTATTGTCTACTACTGGATTTGCAAAAGAAGCCTAATGAAATCTGTATGAACTAGAAAAGCTGTTTTGCAACAAAGCTATTTAAAAGAGAATCCGATTTAATAATAACAACATTTTTTATATGCACAGGAGTGCATTTGAAATAGAAACCTGTATTCAATGCTGGCACTTACAGGAAGATTATACAATTGATACACTGATCACTATTGGAGATAACATATGTATAACTGTCCAGGCCTAATATCTTTTAGTGTACATCACCATCCTGGAATAAATAAAACCACACCGTGTTTTGCTGCTCCCTGTTCATTCTGCTGAGAGGGAGCCTGGAGAGCTTCTGGCTGAACTGTACAAAGAAATAAAACTCAGTAGTACTTATTCCAATTTGAAATGGGACTGGCAGTCCATTTGCTTACTAAATTTCAGGATAAGTTTTCCATGGACATTTCATTTGCTGAGGGTAAATTCCAAATATGCTCACAGTAGGGAAATTGTAACCTTGTGTACTAATGTGCTTATAGACTGTTCACTTAAAAATTACACACATCTGTTGTTTTGGTGATGTGAGCAAAACTCTGCTAACACTTAGTACCAATAATATATAACTTTCCTGAGGTGTCTGGTTGTTTTCCAGATATGAGTTAAAGAAATGAAGGCTAATGCTTTCCCCCAATTGCTTTTGAGTTTGTAATTAAATCCGTATGAGAAGAACTGCTCGGTGGATCGGGGTGAATAAAGCGCTAATAAAAACAACTCTAATTTCCTGGCCAGTCACTGTTTTCCTTTCCTTGTGCACCAGTGGCCATTCCAGGGATCACTGCCAGATCTGCAGCCATGTCCCCTAGGGCTTTGGTCTTGACACATCTTTCAAAATAAACAGGACAGAGGATGTGGACAGGCAAATCAGTTACACAGAATCAAGTAAAGCTTCAGAAACACCATTAATACGCTGTGTTTCTTCTTGCACCTTGGAGTCTTGTTTTTACCATGTAGTGAGGAATAAGGACATGGACATGGTTATTTCCAGTGAGGTAGTGCTTAATTCCCACCCTTACTTATTTTGGGATCTTTCTGACTAAACCCTGATCTTGATTAAAATGCAAGTCCTGCTGTATCTCCCTTTAAAGTTTTCTTAAACATTTCCATTGCCTTAATGAAGTTGAAATCAAGCCTGTAGATTGGCATCTCAAAGGAAAATGTGGGCACTACAATAAAATGATGTGGGTGAATCAGTAGGTGTCAGATTGCTGAGTCCATAATGAATAATTATCTCAGCATAATTATGTGTGCTGTTTTTCAAGCAAGATGTAAAACTGAGGTCCTTTTGTCTCCTGGTAATTAAAAACACATCTCTTGTGTGATTGCACATTACGAAAGAGTATCCCTTTTGGAGAATATGGTCTGCTAGTAGTATCCAAGGTTGGATAAGAAACTATTATACTGATAATTAGAATTGGCTGTGCTGTATAATTTTCTCTTCCAGCATCTCTGATATTAATTTTTGCATTTTAATTTCAGTTTATGCACATATTTTGTAGAAGTGGCTCATATGTTTTACTTTCTTTAATACCTTTAAGTTGCTTGTATATGAACAGGGTTTTGATACTCCCCCTGGATCAGCTTTGATATAATTTTGGGTTCAGAAATCAACTGCTGGATTTCAGAAGCAACTGGATGCATTTGTGGGATAAAAATACCTGTAGGAATGTTAAACACGAAGACACAACTTTTGGTTCAGGAAATCCTTGAGTTTGTAAACCGGTAAAAATTGTGAGAATGTCCTTAAGATATAGACCTGAATGCTCTCTCTGTTCTTAAACTCTTCCCTCAGTATCTGCTGTTGTCCACTGTCAGAACAAGATCTGAGGCTATACATATCTTTGCTTTTATCCAGAATGGCCTTGCTTAGATTTCTATGTAATATAACTTAACTGCTGAAAATAAATGTCCTACCATTAAGCTTTCTTACCAAGGCAGGGAAACAAATCTGGTTTTCAAAAAAATATTGAAAGTTTAAGTAGATTATTTTCTCTTGAAGAAATGTTACATGGGAAATATTTTTCTATAGGAATATTCTTGATCCATTTTATTACCCAAATGGGCATCTTTTATCAAAATGTCTTGCACTTTCTGTAAGTTATGGTAGTTTTTTGGACATTATTCCTTGGCCTGCCCTTGGAGCTATTATAGGAAATTGGATGTAGGATAATAATTTCTCATGCTCCATCCAACTTCTTTAGCGTATCCTCTCGGATTTGCTAGGTGCCAATACAATTATTTTGAGTGGAAGAGTCATGACAGAACAAATGTGGATGAGGCATAGCTAAAACCACTTTCATACATCTATCCCAGAGAGAACCACTAAAGGATAGTTTTGTGAAGAACAGTAAGTCTGACTAATTAAAACTGTATTTCTGACCTGCTGCTCACAGCCAGATGAAAGAATTGCCTTAGTGTACAGTGACAAACCAGGCATTTGGGATTTTTCTAAAATGTTTTCTGTGATTATTTACTGACCATAACCACTATGGGCTGCTTTTGCCTTTACCCTTGACTGCCCACAGACTACACCTGCCTTGCCTGTCAAAGTTTGAATTTGAGATGGATAATTTTTTTTCCTTCCAGTAAAATTGGAGGAAAAAGGGGTAGAAGACATGAAACCTCCAACTCTGAATCCAGGCACAAAACATGGGAAGCCAGAGATGAAATCTACCTGACATTTTTATATCTTCATAACTGGACATGAAAGAAGAGGAGAGGGTACCTTTCATGAAGGGAGAAGGAAGAAAACAAATAAAGAGTGAAGAAGATGACTTGGCCATTGTAATGGCAATTAGGAAATGAGAAGAAAACCACTGATTACTCTGTGACTGGTATCCTAGAGAAAGAATAGTCTCATGCTTTATCAATTCAGACATCAGATTCTCATGTGAAACTATGATAACATAGTGCATTTGCTTTGTGACACTACATGATGAGGAGGCGATAAACTAAACAACATTTATTTATGCTGATTGAAGTTTGACTGATCAGTGGTGAACGCAATTTGGAGCTTATTAAGGAATCATCAGAATATCCATGTCTTTGGTTAAGTTTTGATTAAGAAGGAAACCTGAGACACTAAAACTAATGTTTCAGACTGTTCGGAAAAAAACGGAGTGTGTATATCCAGGTCCTGATCCTGCTACCCCATTGTAAGTATCAGATAATGAAATAAGAAATTACAACTTCATTATATTTGCATGTGTGTCCTGGGCTGGTGAAAGTGTGGAATCAGATCTGGCAGTCAGGTGTGCTCTGCAGTGAGCCTGGGGACCTGGGGCTCAGGTGTACCCTGTGCTGATTGAATTATGAGACCTGGGCTTGTCATGTGACATTGTCAAAATAAAGAGAAAAGTCATGTGCTCGGAGAAGTATGGAATAAGGCAGTTCTCAAGCAGGAGGCTGAGGTGTTTTTTTCTCTTGTGCTTGCCAAGTGCATTTACACATGGAGTTCTTGGCTGCCACTTGTGCAGACTTCCCTTGGAAACATTTTCCATCTGTCATGCTCACATGCAAAAAAAAAAACAACCCCTGGAGATTCCACCCCCATCCCTGAAACGGAGCCTCTCTTTGTCTCTTACAGCTTTCAGCAAGACTTTTATTAAAGAGACGGGGCGGGGGGCGGGAATGCAGACAAGGTGCTCTCTAACATTTCATACCAAGAGCTGCAGCCAGCAAGATCACAAATGCCTAAGATGGCAAGGAGAAAGAGATTCAGTTTCACCTTGACTCCTAGTTTCATCCGCTAGCAATCCTCCCTTTATCTGCAGCTCTCTAAGCTCCATCAGCTGCTCCATCCGGGCCCACTAAGAATGAAGAATCTCCTTATCTATGGAGGAAAGTCAAATAAAGTGCAGCCAGAAATTCCTGACACTGCCTCCTCCTATACTTAGAACTGCATGTAAAATGCCAGCCACCTTCTCCTCAAAAGTAGCAGAAAATTCTTTCAAAATATGTTTCCTAATAAGATTCTCTCTTTTAATACTTCACTGACATCAACAATAAAATGTCAAAAAAACCATATCACTGAAACAATACACTGAGAGGATGGGCATCCTAAGCCTGATCAGTGATGATGCAGAGGAAGTACATGAGTCTGTTATGTCTCCTTTCTTCAAAATCACAGTTATTTTGCAAATAAACCACTCTCTTGTCTAATAATTGTGACTTCCAGAAGGCAAACTTTGTGACAGAGCTTTATAATCTGTACAAGACATGTACTGAATAGATTGGAATTTAGGGCATCAGATGGCAAGAAAGCCAATTGGCACTAGGGTAACTGGATCTTTTGAGCATATGAGGTCTTTCTTTAATAGAATTTCCTTCATTTAAATTTCTGCTTCACATACCATGTGAAAGGAAGCTGTATATTCAGAAAAATTGAATGCCAAGACCTGCTTAAAAGACGGGCTGCTGTGCCTGTCATTGACAGTGGAAGTCTGAAGCTTCTGTTGTATTTTAGTTATATTTTGTTGATAGGGACATTTAAAATTGTCTTTATGTATAAGAACATTGGAAATGAGACTAGGTCTTATTTTTCAGAAGGGCTTTTTGGTTTTCCTTTTCTACTCTCCCCTCCTAACTCTACACAAGCCATTCCCCTCAAGGCTCTGGGAACGACAGGTTAACACATTTTCCATGGAGACCTATTGGACTGCCACACATTAACTGGGTTTCTTCATCTCTCCTGCACGACACCACACGGTGCGCCAGGCTGTGGCTGGGCTGACAGGGCTTTGCTGTGACTCATTAGAACAGGAGGCACAATCAGCTGGTGCAGTAAAAAAAAAAAAAAAGGTTTATCAAGGATAAAGAAAACAAGTTATTCAGGGGGAAATGATCCACAACTGCTTGTTATTAAAACCTTTAAGAATTACTAGTATAAGAAGAAAGGAATTGCATAATAAATTTAACTCCCTGGTTTGTTCTCAGAACATGAGTGAGTCAGGGTAAAACTATCCTGGGAGCCAAAACACAAAAGTGCTGAACGTGCTCTTTGGCAGGCCTTTTAAAGGTGTTTTTACTGAATTTAATGTTTTACTGTTTCATTCGGTATGGAAGAAAAAGAAGGTGGCAACCAAGTGAAAGTTTCATTTCTTTTGAGAAGGCAGAAGACAGAATATGAATTGGAAAAGTTCCTTTGAGACCTCCCTCCTTACAAGTCCAAAAAATGAATACAAATCTAATGATATCATTGCTAATGGAAAACATATAGGCACGAGAAAGTACTCTCAGCTTACCAGAACCAGCCCCATTGCAGAGATTGTCATTGTATCCTTCTCCGCATCCCTTTTCCATTTTTTTCTCAATAGTTGCTGTACACTGTTATCCAGCATCCATGTTTCACTGCAGAGGAGGCTGCAATTCAGTTTTGGCTGAAGAATTAATGGTTTGCAGGGACAGGAGGGGAAAGGGTAGCACAAAACGGTGAAAAGGCAAGATAAATCTTGCAGCGCCCTCTGATCTCCGTGGTCTGCTGCCTGCCAGCAGTGACCCCAAGCAGAGTGCAGATGCACGCACATGGTTATATACTGCCAGCCTCTCTCTTCTACCCTGCAGTTGGCTTTGCCTCGCCAGCTGCCCTCACACCGCAGGAAGATCTTCCTTAGTCCTAGGCCTGCAGGAAGTGGGGAGAGGAGGGAAGGAAGAAGAGGCTGCTGCCAGGATGTGGAGGCAGAGGCATTCTGCCAGGTGCTCCTCCAACTTCCCCACAATGACTATCTCACTGTGCCCACCCCATCTTGGGGTAGACTGTTGGTTGCAGATGAATATGGGCAATTATGTGGGGTATGTCACACTGTATGTGTCTGATGGACAATCTGCCATGGCACTTGTCTATCCATATATTAGATACACAGCAACTGATAGATTTCTGGTGAGCAATCAAGACTTTGGACCGAGTGGGACGAGGGACAGAAACTCAAATATATGTGCACATTCAGTTATAGACGTGAAAGGTTGGTGCCATCTTGTTCTGGGTGCCAGAATAGCTTATGACAGACACAGTGCTGAGGTTACATCATGTTTATATTCTAATATCCTGCTTTTAATGGCTAATAACTTTCAGAGACTTTCTCTGTTCCAGATGTGTTTTCTATCCAAATGTGATTTTATTTGGAAAGTTTGAACAAGAATGGTTCTGGGTTCTTTTATTATTTTATTTACTTTGAATTTGAGAAGGATGGGAAAATAAAATTTCTTTTATGTCCAAAAAATTATTTGGTCCTGTGCTTTGGTCATGGGCTGATGAAATAAGAATTTGAGTCAGACTAAATCCACCTGCTTTCTGTAGGGGCGTGCCTAGGGAGAGGCATCAGCAAGCCTTCCGTTATAACAGCCTCCAACCTATGTACATTAGGGCTTCATTTGTGTACGTTAACAGAGTGCAGGACAAAAAATATCTCTGCCAGAGGAAATGAAAGATGTGAGATCAGTTTGAGAAAAAACAAGGTCTGTGGGTGAAGAAGGAAAGCGTGATGTGCTGTAGCTGGGGACATTCTCTGAAAAAGATAGGGAGAGAGGACAGAAGGGTGAATTACTCATATCTCTGATCAAAAAGACATTACTATGTTTTAGTTGTTTCTCATTCTTCTCACCATTTTCTGGCAGTTGCATTGCCTCTGGGAAGGCCCTTGGCATCATTTCTTATTTTGTTCCTGTGAATGTCTTTCTGTCAGCTTGTGGTGAATGCTTCTTGCACTGCTTGACTGAATTCCTTGCAGTGCTTCTCCAAGGGCCACAGGGGTGTCACGTAGTCATGTATTTTCTTTAGGTTGCCAGCATCACCTGCACTGACTCATCCATCAGGGAACAGAGAACGGGCTTTTGTTTAACCGCTGTCTCTCTCTGTGCAGTGCTACTTGGAATGTAAATGCATTTTATTTTTCCCACAAAGGGGGCAGATAACAGTCCATGATGCTGCACAATCTTCAGTAAGTATGGAAAGGGCTGCGTGAGCCATTTCAGTACTTTTCTGCAAGTGCTCTGTGCATGCCATCTCCTGTTGGTGTGCTTGTTCATAACAAAAGATTGCAGGTGCTGTTTGGCAATGATGTGACCGATTTCACTCCTGCACTACCCAGGGCATTCCTTCTGCAGCTGACTCAAGTTTGCTTATGGTTTTAATGACTCAAATTAAACCCTTTCCTGAACATTTTCTCACTTGTATGCATACACATGGTTTCCCACTGCGTATGAGTATTGTGTCATTTCTCAAATGGCACAATTTGTTTCTAAAATGTGTTTCTTTTTTCCCTATCAACTCTGTGTGACCAACACCAACCATGTACTTTCTGTCTTTCTTGCTTATCTGACTAATCTCAGCCTCTACCAATTCACTCTAGTTCAAATGTTACACAAACCCTGTGTCTGACCTTTGCAGCCTCGTCTTTGGAGTCAGGACCACCCATGACAATGGCTTTACTTGTGCTTGTAACCACCACCACCACTGATCTTCTTTAGTTCCCCAGCAAATTAGTTACATATTATAATTAATTTGGAGCCTATGAAGAAGTGGCACCCTTGTGCAATGAGATGTTACAAAATTTTATAATTATCTAATTGCTAAATCCTTCGTTACGTATTGTCTTTCATGCAGGGAGAAGAAAGCTAAGTTCTTTCTGACTTAGGAAGTTGTTATTTCTAGAGTCTTAATATGTTATTTGATTTTTTTTTTTTTTTGGTTAGCCAATATTCCACAGTTTGAGGATGTGAAATCACTATTTTTTTCCCTGTAAAGAAATTTAGTGACCAAGCAGTGGAAACTGGGGCCTATGGAAACTCCAAATATTCGCAAATGAGCACATAGGAAGAAAGAAGCAACGTCACCTAACGGTCTTTTTAGATGGCTTTTAATCAATGTATTTCCAGAGTACCATTTTCCTCTGGTGCATAGCTCTACAACGTGCAAGTCTTTATCGATGATCTCAACAAGGACATATGGTGTATCATCAGCAAGTTGACTGATGACACCAAGTTAAGCAGGAGTGTCAATTCCCAGGAGGATAGGGAAGCTCTAC
>JAOXJM010000001.1:47198053-47260925 GCA_026413425.1 Tringa solitaria
ATGATCTGTTCCATGACCTTCCCAGGCACCGAGGTCAGACTGACAGGCCTGTAGTACAAAGCAGAATTGCTGTACAGATCTCTAGGTGCGTCAAGATAACTTTTGATAGACTGTTTATTGATAGGCACAAAATATGTCTAAATTTTTACAGACCCCGCTTTGCTGAATAGGGAAACAATAAATTTAGGAGAGGTGATTACCATAGGAAAACAAGAGTGAACTGGTAAGTGGTTTAAATGTAGGAGATTCAAAACCTATACATGAAGGAAAAGGTCAGACTGCATTAGATCAGCTTTTATGCAGGGTTAGAAGGGGGAAATACATAGAAGTTTAGTGTTTCTTCAAATATATCAGCTATTATTGTCTAGTCTGGGAGTGACTGTGACATGCAACACTTCAAGGAGTTATTAAAGAAGTGGCTAACAGCTTCATGCTAGTGTTACACAGTTCATGATCAAAAGTGAGGAAATGGTCCTTAAAAATAGCAGACCATTGGCAGACCCAACAACAGGGAAATGGGAAGGTTTTGATGCAAGGGAGACACCTTCAACATCTGTTGGAATCATGTGAAGAGCTCCAGAGAGACTGCTTCTCAAACTCTAAAGACACTGTGGGCTGAAAAATCACAATGCAGTTCACTTCAGGACTTGGAATAAATTTAATGTATAGCAAACAATGGTGCAGAGGGACAAAAAGTGCAAAAAATTGTCAGTCAATAGTCTCCGATCACCATAAAAGACATGGAAAATCAAGCTTGCACTGAACTTGGGATTTATTCGCACTAAGGCTCTGGAGTGACTCATGGGCTGAATTCATCCCATCTGCTTGCAGCACTCTGAAAAACTGAAGAGATTGGTTGGCAAAGATCAAGGATTTTGAAGACGGCAAATTTGGAGGAAACCAAGTATGTGATAAAAGAACTGGAGATCTGGCTACAGAGCCTATTGCCTGTGTTTACTTGCTATAAACAGGCCGATGTACACAACAGTGCTCTGCTACGCTCATTAGCTTGGAGCTGTACCTGTGGAACACTGAAATGGACATGCTTAGCATGAAAAGCGAGGTATGCAGGTGAGAGATGTGAAAATCAACTGTGGTGCGTGGCTTCTTGCAGCAGCAGGAATAGGCACTGATCTCAGTTACGAGAGTAGCTACGCTGACAGAGATATGACTCATAAGTTTCAGTGCAGCTCACGAATGATTATCAGTGATCTGACTAACAGCTCGTCATAGGAGAGATCAGAATTGTTTGCCAATGAGCTTACAGGCAGCAGTAGTGGAGCACCTTTATTGTTACACCTCCTTGTGTTTCCAAGAGACCTTTTCAGTTCAGCATGGTTGCAGGTGTGAAGTACGGGGTGCCAATTTTGACTTGTTTTACCTCTCCAGAAAGGAACATGCGACAAAGGAGAATGCAACTCCATTAGGGAAAAATGTCTCTCTCTGAGTTCATCAGGAATGACTCGAAAGGGCTGCTCTCAGAAACACCAACTGGAGATCAGCCGGTGCTGACAGCATGTGACAACTTCTCCAAGTATGAGATAGAGCAGCCACACACGCATAAAAACCCCCTGACAGTTAGAGATACATTACATAGTTCTTGTTGGCCTTCAGCCATCCATTTTTTTTTTTTTCTTCACTGGATTATTTTAGGACTAGAGGAACCTATGTTTCCCTCTAACTAGATCTCTGAAGCTAGGTACTCTGGCAGTCCTAGGACTTCAGAAGATGGGAGAGCAGACAAAGCACAGTCAGGAAGCTTCCGAGAGAAGGATTGTGTATTAATGCTGAAAAGACAATAATGACATGAACATTCAGGACACAGAACAGACGTGGCGAAGCAGCCAGAGAAAAGCAGAGGGGAAAAAATCCTAGAATACTCCTTTTACCATTCTGTTACATACCTGGCATAGTTGTTATGAATCCAAAAGCTTGAATTCAGAAAAACAGAGTCTGCTCTTCGCAGCACATTGAAAACTAGCATGCAAGTTGCCTAGAAGTGAGAAAGGCCAGTGAAAAGATAACTCAGTGGTTGGAGGGTCATGAAAGAAAATCTAGAAATATTCTGGTAAGTTCTACATATCCTAATTTTTCTTACATTGGTTGTAATGGGGCAATTTACAGCAAAGAAGTAATTGCTGCTTTGCCACCAGAACATCAACTCACTGCAGCCTATATCTGCCCAGAGAATAGGCCTGGCTCTGCAAACAGGAGACCTGTGACCACTGATAATAGAGATGCATATATCAACAGTGACTTTGAGGCTGAAATTAAGGCTTGAGCATATACATTACTTAGAAATACCATAGAAACAGACAAATATGTGGATTCCTAGGGCTGAAAGGAGTGATAAATGCTTATTAAAACTGTCTGGATTGCAAGGAGTTGCAATGTTCAATGCAGGCAGCACAAATAAGTGAATAATAGTTTTAAGTTTTTGGTGTTTTTATGTTGATTTACTGTCATCTAAGTTATAACCTGACTGAATGTGCTGGTGTTGGTATTTGTCACTTTAAGTCAGATTGTTTCTGTTCATCGATATTTGAGTATCTTTACAGGAGGTGAACTGATTTTTCTTCACCATGTAGTGTCATACTTCACATGGCTGTAAGACTGCATTGGATCTAGTAATTGTGTGTGTATGCACGTGCATATGTATTTCTTTAGTTAAATTTGCTTTGATGAGTGTTCAGTGCTCTTTTGGGAAAATCGAATAAATGGTGCAGTGTATTCAGATGTTGTCTCCTAATTTTTTTGTGAGGATACAGCTCTCAGAACTCCTGTCTGCATGTTTAATGTTAAGATAGACTTTACAAACAAGATCTCCATTGATTCAGCTTAAATTGTGGTGACTTGTGTGCTCCGCCTCTCATTGTGATCTTTGCAAAAATATGAATTACATGACATTTGGAAATGGTTGCAGAACCTCAGCCATGCACATTTGAATATTTACTCAACCAACTGTGATTTTTTAAATTTATTGCTGAGTTTCTTAGAAATGTCTTACCAGATATCCCAGGAGAATTGTTTCTCACTGGGCAGGTTTGGCTCACAGAGTAAGCAGAAGTTGTTCCTGTCTTGTAGTACTTTTTCTGCCCTTTTTTTTTCCTAGCCAGAATATTGTTGCTTTTTCATTCCTTTTGTTGAGACTTTCACTGGTAGACAAGCACAATTCTTGGTAAACAGGAGGGTGCAGCAGCTGGCTACAGCAGAGGCTTCAAAGCAGGCAAAAAATTTAAGACCCTTTTTTGTAAAAGTGTCAGGGTTTCAGTGGGATGGAGTTAACTTTTTTGCTAGCAACTGGTGTAGTGCTGTGGTTTGGATTTGGGATGGGAACGGTGCACTGGTGTTTTTGTTTGTTGCTCGTCTGTCAAGGCTTTTTGTGCTCCTCACACCACCCTGCCAATGAACAGACTGAGAGGGCACAAGAAGTTGAGAGGGGACACAGCTGGGATGGCTGACCCCACCTGACCAAGGAAACATTCCATGTCATATGGCATCATGCTCAGTAGGTAAAGCTGGGGGAAGAAGAAGGAAGGGGAGGACATTCACAGATAAGGCGTTTGCCTTCCCAAGCAAACATTATGTGTGACAGAGCCCTGCTTTCTTGGGGATGGCTGAACACCTGCCTGCTGATGGGAAGCAGTGAATGAATTCCTTGCTTTACTTTGCTGTGTGTGCAGGTTTTTCTCTACCTATTAAACTGTCTTTATATCAATTCATGATTTTTTTCTCACTTTTCTGTTTCTCTTTGCCATCGGAACAGGGAGGAGCGAGTGAGTGAGTGACTGCGTGGTTCTAGCTGCCGATTGGGGTTAAACCATGACAAAAAGTGACACTGGCTATTAGGAAAAACACAAACTCTGTGGAATCAACAGTGTTCAAAGAATTGTGGCACTGTTGCACAGAAACGTGGAGCCAGGCAAAGCTTTTCTGATGGCACTGGAGCCAGCAACAGCTTGCAGGTCTGTGGAACGAGCTCCGGAGATGGATGCCAGCGACAGCTAATTGCCTTCTGGAAATAAAAAGGGAAAGCAAAAGGGGCATAGGATCTTAGAAAACCACCTGAAGTCTTTAAAATCATTGGCTGCAGTTTAAGAATCTGACTAGGTTATTTCCTTGAATTATTTCTTCTGCTATATACTTTGAGAAAAACAAGAAGAATGACTCAATCCCCTAGCATCTTACATGTGTCTTAGTCATTGTCAATCACAAAAAGTTACAGTCTGGCTCTCATGTTGAATTGAAACACTTCCTGAGAGAATGGGCATACTTGATGCAATGCTGAGTCACTCTCAGCTGCTCACCATTATTAGGTATTCAGCATTGCTAAATTGATACAATTAATTTTCCTTAAGTCCCATAAAAGTCTCTTTATCCTCCTGACAGTATTGTTCCTTTTCTTTTTACTATGGTAGTCAGTGTGCTGCTAAAACAAAGACAAGCCAGCTTTTTCTCTCACTTTTATATCTGAGTCTCAGAGAGCAATTTTTTTACTCTAATTTTTGTTCGTTTATTTGTGAATCACTGCATCTTTCAGAATACTGATCTGTAGAACATCATGCTCTTAGGTATAAAGTGAAAGGAAAAAAAAAAACCCTTAGCCATCTTTTTAGAAATCACAGAGAAAGAATCAGTGGAGAGGCTGACCTACATACCACACAGTGTCCCTTAAACAAAACAGAGTTTGAATACTTTCTGTGAATTATGGACTCAGATATTATCATTGAAGGTAGGACATACAGAAATAGTTCAGAATGCTTTTCATTCAACGTTTGTTCTTCAGTTCACTTGACCAAACCCAAGTGTTCAAAAGTTATTACTTACTCCCGTCATTTGCACACAATTACTTTTTATTTATTTATTTTTAATACCCCCTCCATATGATTTTTGGGCATGGGCGATTTCAAGATGTAAAGGAACAGTTTAACAAAAGCTGGATCTGAAAATAGCTCCTAATCTGTCCCTCTGAAGAAAAGCATGCAGATGTTCTGCATGCAGGTCACTGCAGATGTTCTCTCCAGCCAGAGGAACTGGATGAGACCTGCACCTTGATCCAGAAGTTCAAGATACCGTGTCTCTGCCTGATAAAAGCAGAAAGCACATTTCAGAAAGGAATGCTGGGACTGGCTTGTTAGATCTGCCTTAGCTTATCTCAGTTGCCAGTGTGATTTACTTAGAGAGACTGATTCCAGAGAAGGCAGATCCCAAAATGTGGCTGGCCTCGTTGGCTAATCAGCAGACAATGAGCTCTGTACGTGACTAGCACAATGTAGGGAACCAGCTGTTAAAGGTCCTCTGGAGGAGGTTTCTTGAGGGAGCAGGTATTATATTTGCACTTCCTGAACAATCTTTCCAGACCTCTTTCCTGTGAAGTACAATACTGTATTTCAAGCTGAAGGCAAACAACTCTCCTCCTTCTCCCTCTGAAAAACAATTCCTGTTAAACCATGGAAAACTATTGTGAAGTCCTTACCAGGGTGGAAAATTTGCACTCCCTCCTAGTGCCTTTCAAATGAATGAAAAAACCTTTCCTGTACTTTGGGAGCTGCTAATGGCAAAAAATGAAGAGGCTTTCCAGATTTTAAACCCCCTAACAGAGAATAGTAAGAAACTTTCCAAAAGAGAAAGGAATGTTACCTCTGCTAACTGCAAAAGCATCTCTTCTCCAGAAACTTCCTTTCCTCTCTCAGCTCATTTGCTTTCCTCAGTGTGCTTCCTCGACCTCCACTTCTGTGGCTTGAACCCTGCACACTTCTGGGTCCAGGCTAACGTAAAGATTGGAGCCACAACATTATGACTGATGAACTCGAAACCACATTTTGCTTATGGATGATGCAGAATTTGCTTTTAAGTGTCATTGCCTGTGGAGAAGTTTGAGTCGATGCAGGCAGTGAGCAGCGGTGCTTCCAAGAATGGGGTAATGTGTATTGCAAAAGGGATCCCAGAAAGAATGGTGGTTTTCTCATATGTAGACTGTCACAGTCTGTTCAGACCAACAAAGAAGCAAATGACATGACAGCACCAATCTTTTTGATTAGAACTTCTCCCCGACACCTTTCATCTGTCCAATGCTGTGCCAAGAACCTGTTTTCAGACACAGCCTAATTATTGTCACAACCTTTGTTTATGTGGATCTTTCCCTGTATCAGATCATAGATTCCAGGGCCCTTGATAGCTTCTTTTGATTCACTTTGGAAGATAAACAGGAGTGGACTTTAATATAAGTAATCTGAATTGAGTAACCTGAATTGAAAAGAGCTCCAGACACATCACTTCCCCCAGTGCAAGATTCTGGACAGTTATTACTGTATTTTCCTATTTATTTTATTAGAAAAAAATACTAAAAATGTGAGCAGTTTAGAAAGTTTTCTATAACAGGTTTTGGACAGCTGAGGCATTTAAATACTTTTAATGAGAGATTTGCCTTTAGCATATAAAATTAACTGAATTGCACTTAATTAGGTCATCGGAACTTTCTAATCTTTTTATGGAGGTGGATTTGAAACTCAGTATATGTGAGGCTGCAGCTCTCTTAGGAAAACTGGTAAGGTCTGTAAACTTTTAGACATATATGTGTTGCACAAAATGTGAACCTGATCTCTTGATTTTCTTGTTCTCAGTTGTCTGTGGGACTTTTTGGTGATTTTTCCATCCTAAGGAAGGCTGCTGCTTCCGTAGAAGACTGCAACACATTTGTGATATGGATACACACTCACTAGTAACCAAAGGAAGTATTTCAGTAGTTATGTTTGTGGCATAAGTTTGCTTTAGGCAGGAGTGATTTTTACAACTGAAACCCATTTACAGCACTATAACTTGTCTGTATGGGGTAGTAGATGTCCACATAAAAACCTAACAAACTACACTGTGATTCCAAGTTTCATGTGAGTTGAGTACTCAGTTGATGTAAAGGTGCACACCCTCATTCATGGTAAAAGACCTTTAATATGTGCTTATAGTTTTCAAACTTCTACTTTCCAGAGGCTCATTTTATAATATTAAATAACAATTGGAAGTTCAACTATACGAGTGTTACATCCCAAACAAGCACTTTAGTGCCATTTTACAGAAAGCAATTTTTCCCCTGTTTCTTTGCTGAACGTTTTGCATGCAATGAAGTATTGACTTGCATAATAAGAGATGTCCTGAACAAAGCTCAATGAATCTTCCTCTTTTTGTTAGTTCTGCTTTGTGGGATGTCACTGTTGGTGTTTTGCTTCATATTCAGAAGATAAAAAAAATAAAAATATCAATTTCCACAACTAGTTGATGGACTGCTGAAGAACTTTGTTCCATATCTGTGCTGACACCTTGAGGGTAACAAAAGTCACTTGTTCTGTATTTGAAAACCTAGAGAACTAACTAATTTTTACATTCTGTCCAATCATCAGCAGAAGCAGGAAATGCTAGACAGAGGCTCAAATTTCCCTCTGTTCCCAGGTGCTGATTTTTATTCATACCAAGGGCACGCTTGGAAATCTCATTTTGTTCTTCTAAAAGCAGGCAATGGAGGGAGGAGGGTCACTGATTATATTTCCCATCTGATGCAGAAAGTCTGGATTCTTGCTCTGCCATGACCTCAAAACCTCCAGTGATCCTAGAACGCTTTTTTTTCTGAGAATTAAGAAGCATCCAAACCATTTGCTTCTGCAAATGTAAATGTCTTCTCTTGTTCTTGCCTGTCTAATATGAATTCACCATAAAGTTGTATTGTGATATGCATTCAGAAGCTTTTTTTAATGTAAGGACTGTAGATAGGCAAAATGAAATTGCTTTGTGGATTGAGTCTTTCTAGCAACTAGACAAGAACATGGGGTCCTATATGCTTTTATCATTTTGCCAAGTCTGTGTGAAGGACAGGCAGAATTGCAGGCTCTGTGCTAAATGTGGAACAGGAATTGTTCTCCATCTATTACCTCAAAAGGGGCAGAGGAGAATGGAGAGCAGCAGGATGAGGCCTCAGCATCAGTCTTTCTTGGCTGACTGTAGGAAGGGAAATGTGCCGCAGCATTTTTATACATGACTTGCCATCCTCCTCTCCTAAACAGAAATTGCAGGTTTCCCCTGAGTTGGAAAGGTGCCTGTTGCCCCATTGAAGGTCTGTGCCTATGAGATGCAATTTAATCCTCCAGTTACCTTGGAAAAGGAACCTCATATATTTATAGCTCAAATGAGATTTTTTTTTCCTTAATGTATTTGAATTGTGTTTATATGCAAAATATATTATGAATACATACCAATATACATTTCTAGCACTGAGGGTTGTAAATGCAGAAGACTGGGGTTTTCTTTTCACTGTATCTGGAAGTGTTGGTTTGCAATGAGGTATCTCTTGAAGTCTCATTCTGATCATCATTTACAGGTATCCACAGTTTGTCTTGTTGATTGGAGCAAACTTCTTAGACATTTTAGACCCTCAGGAGTCTGGAGGTGCCAAACTCTCGTATTGACTTGAGAGTGCTGTTGGCTCTGGAGCCTTGCACTAACCAGGGCTAGCCAGCCCAGCTGGGGCATGCAAGGTGGTGAAGTAATTTTGTTTGTTGACATAACCAGTGATGACCATTTAAGTGGCCATGAAGATTGTCATTTTTGTCTTTATGTTACCACTCCGTGTGCTGTACCTTCCCATGGTGACATTGCCACACTGTGCTGGGGATAGGCAAGCTCATCTTGGAGTGACCTGCATGGAGATTGTAACAAGAAAAACATGACTGGAGACTCATGTCACCCTCTCTACCTGTTTAAAAATACAACTATACCCCTGGTTTACAATACTGTTATATCTCTTGCCTTTCTTCAGGATCATACATCCTTGCACATACAGCCATGCACTGCTGCACGTTTTTTTGATTTTGCTTTTGCTAAAAAGAACTTAATTATCAGAGTGAAAGCAATACATGAAAACTCACTTGAAATTAAATATTGTTCTCCTTTATCCCATCCAGATGCTTCAGTAAAACAAGATCTTTCTGGCATTTTTGGAAATTATCAGCTGGAGCCATCACTAGAATGACATATCATTTGTTGTTCTGTCAGACCTGCAAGCTGTTGCAGAAGTTAAATTCGTTTTTGGCCCTCAGGGAGCTTTAACATATCTGCGTTAGAGAGGAAGACACTGCGACACAGTTTCAGTTTGTTTGCCCATTGACATGTTTTTAGGGGCTAAACGACAAGTGAAAAGATCATCTAGTTTTGGGGCTTTTTTTCCTGCTTTAAGTGCATCAAGTATATCAGAGTGCCTTCACAGACTCAATAAAACTCTGTCTAGCATGCCATTCCTCAGCAATCAACACTCATTCCTAACACATCCGCTTGGATTTGGCCTTAATCCTTCTCTCCTTCATCTGTATTTATCAATATTTCAGAAACTTAAGTGTCAACTAGTCTCATACTCTAGCATATATGTATATGTATATCAAGTATTGACTTGATAATCTGAAAATTTTAGAAAAAATCAACACTGAAATAAAATAACATAGATATATTTAGATCTGACAAATCCACTGTGAGTAGTTGTGCCTGTTGGCATAGCCATGTCATTTTATACCTTAGTTTTCCTAGTGTCCATTTAAAAAAAGCAACCATATTTTAATGGAAGAAAGCTTTTTAGGAAGAATACTCCAAAATATTAGATTGTAGTAACACATATTTTTAAATTTATATTTGCAACATTGCAATGATATACTAAAGCAGTTACTACCCACAGAAGGTTAAGAAGAATAAACATTCTGTAATGATGTAAATATATGTCTATTAACCAAAATTTGGATGATATTTGTCTTTTTAATCTGAAAACTTTGATATAGCTGGTGTTGGAAAACCCAGTAAATTCTTATAATGAAGAAATTGATAATAAATATTTTAACCCAGTAAATTATCATCTTAAAACATCTACAGTGCTGCAGTAGTTCTTGTCCAAAGTGAGATACCTTTTGTTTTTGAAGGTGACAACTAGTTCACAAAGCAAATCAATAACAGGGAAGGACACATTTTCTGAGATGACTGACATAATTTCAGTCTAAATCTTGAGAATAAAGTAGTTCAAATGTCAAATGAACACCACCTTTCACATTTTATAATTGTTCTGTGATAATTTTTTTCCCCAATCAAAATAATCTGAGAGGCTGGTCTTCCAAAGTTTAGCTATCTCAAAAGAGTTCATGGACATTATTAAACCATCAGTTAATCCAATTTATATCCACTCATGACTTTGAGTGGATTCACACTCGTGTTCCAGAGATAAAATGATCTCTGTGCCATTCAGAGTGCTTTGAACCATTCCACCTCTTGTGAGAACAAGCTGAAAGAGTGGACAAATATGTATCTGTCAGAGGAAATACATGCTGCAGCATCTGGCATGTTTCTGAGGTTATGTGAAGACCATACAGGATTAGCAGTTTTATCAGAACTACAACCTACTTGTTAAAAGGATATAGACTTGTTGAATTGCTATTAGTACTCAGGACAGATGGAACTCCTGCAATTCAAAGTGTTGCAAATCTTTAGAACCAATTTCTGGGCTCATAGGATTTGCAGATCTAATGCAAGCCTATGAACTTTTCCCTCTCTAGTGCATAAAGACTTCTGTTTGTTTGCTTTCCACTAAATACTTTTTTAATTTTCCTAAAGTGCAGCCTGTGTTTTATATTAGGACATGGTGATCTCTCCAAATGCTGTACTGACAAAGCAGATGGGCTGTTACCTCTGGAGCATATATCTGGTTATTCACTACTTTCCCCTTCTATTTTATGCTCGTGCAAGGGAATTTCTTGGGAAATTTAAGAGTCATCTACTTCCCCATTCACTCAATGTGAAACACTAGCAATGAATATTTCTTCAGTAAAGGCCTAAAGTCATCAACTGTGGTCTTCTTTTCTGCAGATAAACTCACATGTCACAGAAAGAGCAAGAGGCATTATCCCAGGATATGCACAGCTTCTCTTAACTGGTACTGTGGGATTCTTCTTTTTATTTCTCATGCTCTTTCAAGGTTCAGCTGAAGTTGATTGAAACATTTTGGACCTCCCAAAACATGGAAGACTCAATGTTAAACACTGGAGTCCATAAAAAATATATTTGTTAGATAGGCTTTTAAGGCTAAATTAAAGTTTCTATATACATAACAATGTTAAAATAACTTAATAAAATGAAGCAGTTAAAGGATTTATACCAGGAAGAGATAAAGTTGAAATGTGGCAGGCAGCTTCAAGATATCTCTTTTTTACATTATTGCAGCCTTTGTACTGATACTATTCTGCCTGTTTGTGCTATCACAATAAACCTAACCTCTGTGCTGATTTGTCATAACAAAGGGAGGAATAAGACCTAGGAAATAATAAAAAACAATTACAACTGTTACCCTCAGCATATGTCTATTTTTGCTTTTTGTTGTTATTGGTTTTAATTTCTTTCCCATAAATCTTTTCTTAATTTTTTACCTTTCTGAAAATTACCAAATCCTTAACCCAACACAAATCTTCCTTTTGAAAGGTCCCCTTAAAATTTTTGTAGGCCACCTATTCACACTGATCTTTCAAAGTGGGAAGGGCTAGCATCTCAGTGAAAAACAGTCCCTCCCTCCTGTGATGGGACCCTGATGAAATCCCCTAATTTGGAATATCTGCCAACCCCTTCTTTTCAATTATAGAAATATATAGTCATCTGAAATGATGTTGGGTCATCCGTGGAGCCGTGGGAAATGTTCATTTTGAAGTAATTTTCTCTACTCTGTCAATAAAACACAGTAAGTGTACACCACAATGGGAAGTAATTAGGATTTGAAATTAATGGATTTCCCTGTTACCTTAAAGTGGACCTTTGCTTCTAGCCTTTGATAGAACTGCCTTATTATCAGGCTTCTGATTCTCAATATAGCTAGTGTCTCAGATTGGATGCTAGCAGAGACCTATGAATTTTATTAATGATTGAATAACTAATCAGGAAATGTTGTAGACCTTGCAGATTTTTCAATTAATCACACTTACCTTAGAAGACTTCTGCACTCTTTTTCTGATTGCACATGGAATATACTTCAGCTAAGACATTTTCCTACTGATTTGATTTCTATGGGATATTTTTTCTGCTATTCTGGAAATCAATTACTTGGATGACATAATAGACCCCCATTAATCTATATGGAGCATAGTACAATCTGTTTCATTCCAAGCCAAGGAGGGCCAATTGATGTAAATTATAGAGTCACTCAGTTTGTTGCTATTTATAAAATTAGTCACCTACAGCATCATCCTGGATGAAGTCCAGTGGATGAAACAATGTTGGAACAGTCCTATCAGCACTTAAAATATATAGGACATGGTGTTTCCCTTTTGTGTCTGGAAGTTGCACGTCTCTTACTTTGAGGCTGGGAAGTCTCTTTCCATTCATTCTGAATCAAATATAAAAAGACAGTAAAAACATTTAAAAAATGAAGTATTTTGTTTCCCTAGCAAAATTTTATATCTTTCTGTTCCTCTCAGTTATTGAAAATGACAAAATCTCAATTAGAAACTTGGAAGATAAATATGAAAATTTTGCAGGCCTTAAGGATTAGACGAAAAACAATTCTACTTTCTTTTTGTTGTCGAAAATCTGTCTAGCATATTATCCAAGTTGCACAAACCAAGACAAAATATCCTCAAAAAGCGGTGGGATTAATCTAGTATATGCCTTCTGTTTACCCGGAGTAATCATGACTTACATTTTTGTTGTTTTGTAAGCAAAAAAGTTATTACTTTCTCCCTCCTAATTTTCTGTAGACAAGACGAAAGAGAGAAAGATTTTACTCTTTTCTATTACTCATGATGACTACTGCATTAGTAGATTTGTTTTTCTGAAGTGACTATACATGGTACTATCACGACGAGATCAGTTGTAGCATTAATAGTAAAAAGCCAATGTAATCCTTGATTAGATTAATTCTCGTTTGGTGATGTTAAATTTACATTCACATCTGTGAAAACAGAATTTGTCCAACATGCTTCTCCCATAACACAGAAGTTCATTTCCTCTAGGTAGCTATTTAATCTTATAAGGCAGAAGATGCTTTGTGCCACTAACCAGTGACACTTACTGGGCATGAGTCAGTTAAGCAGTGCCATGCTAAAGCTCTTAGCATTAAGGTTTGTCAGCTGCTTTTGTTCAAAGCAATGCAGCTTAAATGTCAAATATGTATACATATACATTTACATCTATAAATTAGAAACAAGTATTTAGAAACAGCTTGCTGTAGCCTTGCACAACACAGAGCTGAAACAGGGACTGATGCTGCAAACATACTTGGACTTCTTTCAATGAACTTATTTAATACATGGGTGATTCTCAGTGTCAGAATGTGATTGTAAGGGTTTGGGAAATGTCCAGCCAATTCCAGACAGAAAAGCGTCGATTCTTATTTGAGTTAGTGTTACTACTCACTGTGAATAGGCAATACCTCCTGTCAAGAAAAAGACGATTCTGCTGGAGAAAGTTAATTTATCAATAAATTTGATTAAGTTACTTCCCTCCTAAAAATCCTGGAGCTGGTGATAAAATGCCAAGAATCAACAAGTGTTCATAGAAGTCTGAAATATGATGACGAGCTGACACCATTTTGATTGGGACCCTAATTTATGCAATATGTCACTGATGACCTAGTTCAAGTTCCATTCTCTAACTGTGGCTGGTGCCACTAGTTGGAATCGACTAATCAGAGTTTTGGTTCATGCTTGAGCCACAAAAAATAAAGGGGTTAAAAATTCAGGCCAGATCAAGTCAAAGTAATATTTTCAGTGGAACAAAGAAACAACAAAGAAGATCAAACAAGCATAATTAGTTTTTATTTTGTATTTGCCTGAAATATTTCAGGCAACCCAAAATGAAGTGCTGCACTTTGTTTTCAGGTTAGTTAACCTTTTCAGAGACAAAACACACAACATTTTCAAAACAAAATTTCAAAACAAAATGCTGGAATTCTTCTTTGGTAAACACCTGAACTAAAGGAGTTTCTGAAACAATTAGTTGCATTAAAAATTCAGACCAATTAAACAAGGTTCTTTTCTAACAAACATGCATCCAGTTGTGTGTCAAATATGCAAATCATTCCAAAGTAATTTTCTGTGTGCAGATTATAGAGATTTTTTTTTTATCCATCTTTATGAATATTCCAAAAAGGGCAGGTACAGAATTATCTGACAATGGAGAGAGCTTTTTCTTAGCTCATATTTTCCAGATATTGGTTTATCTCCAGAAATATTACAAATATCCCCTTGCTTTGTGTCTTTCCCTTTTAAACCTTCAAGTTTTTAGCTATGTGTAGACCCCTCCTACTTTGAGCAGAAGATTGGACTAGAAACCTCCTAAGGTCCTTTCTGACCTGACCAGTGTTATGTTTCAATCTATATGATCAGTACTTCTAAATACCTTTTTAAAGATCTCTTTTTCTGGAGTAAACCTTCTTCACTGCTGAGGGAATAAGAAATATTTCACCCGTCTCAATAAATGATCTTCACAAGTCAAATTCTTTAATTATATAAAGAACTAACATACCATATAGCAACAGAAATTTATTTATCAGTGTATTTGAGCTCAGATAGGTGGGGATCCATGAGGAGCAAGAAAATTGTTCATTATACTGGGCTGTTTACTCAACTTTAGGCTTATCCATCAGGCATGTCAGTGTAAAACCACCGACTTTTGCTGTGAGCGCCTTCACCTGCGTTCCTCAACATCTCCCTAAAACAGTTAGCAAAACCCACTCATGTTTGTATGAGTGAGAGAAAGAGAAAGGGACATCTCCTCTGTTTCATACCACTTTTAGGGAGGAGGTGTCAGTTTGTCTCCATTGCCCAGAAAGAGAGCCTGCATAGATACTGTAGCCCAGGCAACTAACTCATACAGTTGCCAAACTTAGGCGCTGTGAGACTCATCCTCCATTACTATTGTGAAGGTAAAACCAGAAATCTGGAGTTTAAAGCTTTTAGTGAATGTCACCAAAATCTTGGACCCTTAAGACCCATAAAACATTTTTGCAAAATCTCCCTCATTAAGACATGTTTGAGAGACTTACCCTAGTCCAAGACCACAATCAAAATCTCTGCTCTAGAAGGGCCATAAACAGTGACCTCCAAAGCTTTCCAGATATCTTTAAAGATTTTATTTCTGTTAACATTTTCAAGGTGTAACTGAGATGAAATGCTGGTCATAAATCCTCCTTAACCAAAGTAAATCAAATGCTTTCAGTATATCACAATTTAAATACAAGTGTGATAGACACCTAGTTTTACTGCTAAGTGCATATTTCTTTGCCTATGAAGACATTAAAGCGCATCTATTGTGACTTCTAGTAAGAAGGGGAAAGTTAGTGCCCATTCATCAGAAGACTAAAAAAAGGAAAGGATGAGGGAATTAGATCAATCAGTTTAACTTCAGTTCACAGAATATATCTGGAACAGTCTGCGGCACCTAGAAAACAACAAGGAGAAGAGCAAAAGCCAACACAGGTTTGACAAGAACAAATCAGAGTAAATGAAACTCACTCTTTCTTTGACCAGGTAACAGGTCTTGTAGATAGCTAAGAAGCAGAAGATCTCGTGTACAGTTACTCAAGCAAATTTTTTGACACAGTCGCCGTTGGTATTGTCATACCCAAATTAGGAAAGACATGGACTTTACTCTATGGGCACAAAACTGATTAGGTAACCACACCATAGAAAAGTTAATAAGGTCTAATTAAGCTCAGGGTTCTGTGGGGGGTCTGCCTTAGATCTGTTTCTGTTCAAGGTTTTCATTAACAAAACAGATGGTGAAATAGTCAGAATGCTCATTAGTTTTGCATATGACACAGTGCTAGGAAGGACCTCGAATGTGTTGGATGCTAAGAATAAAAATAAAAATCCAGAGAAATGGACTGGAGATATAGGGTGTAACTTATCCTAGACAAAGGATGAGGGCAAGGTTAAGAGAAAAGGGCAAGATACTGCAGGAAAAATCAATGATACAAACTCTGGATGGTAAACTTTAGGAAGCAAGTTCTTCAAAAAAATCTTAAGATGATAGTGGATCACAAATTGAGTCTGAATCAACAATGTTAGATTCTTTTGAAAAGACAAATATTCTGCTCATGGTGTATAAGCAAAAATATAGGTTACAAGATGCACATTATGATCAGAGGCTGTAGAAGCCATGAGCTAGGAGGTAAGATTGGAAGAATATGCCTGAAATAAAAAGAAGAAGGATAGTTGGTGGATGAAGGATGTTGGTGGCAAGAAATTTAATAAACATAAGCTACTCCTGTTGTTGAAACAGGGAAACAATATCCACACTGTATCCACTGTATCCACAATGAACGGGACAAGAAGTAAGGTGGTTAAATTGACACAAGAAAGATTGAAGTAATTAGAAATATTTTCTCATAATGAAGCTAATTGAGCACGGGAACACATAGATTGGGAAGACTGGATACTCTGTCACTGGAATTCTTTAATGAAAGTTCAGTTATACATCTTTTAGAAATTACATCAATATTGCTAATCCTCTTTAGAGCATTGGGATGGATCAAATTGGTGTGTGTTTTTGAGTCTGATGGGATGCCACAGCACAGTAGTTAGAATAAAGACTGTTTTTTCCTCATGAGCATTACCATAAATATGAATTTTACTTATCTAACAATTCAATATTGGACATTAATGCATCATTTCAGTAAGGCTGGACAGATACATTTTAGTATATTTGCTTTCAGAAATTCTGCTTTTGCTTAATCAAGATAGAACTGAAGTTGGACGTTATAACTTACCTCAGTAGACGCAGCTGCTCATCCCTGCTAGTTCTTAACTCTTCTCTTAGAAATGTTTTTTCGTAAGTATAGCTATTAGCACTGGTGCTTACTGCTCTGTGTGGTCTATTGGTTTTTATATTTATTCTAATAGGTTGTACAGCATCCAAATATGGTGGCCAAAGAACAGGAGTAATTAAAAAATGTAATTGTACGAAAACTGGCATTTATAGTTATATGTAACTGCAAAGATGTCGGCTAAAAATTGGTAAGAATTTTATCTCCGTTAGACTGGAATGTGCACAAGTGACTTTGGTGACTTTAAAGACATTTAGAGGCACATTTCTAATTCCACTCTGTTCTGTAATTGCGACATATCTCTCCCTGTAACAACCTGGTTCCACGTGGCTCAGGATTAATGAAACCATGGACTTGTATTGTCTTGGGCACCTTTTAAACTAAATTAATACTAAGGATACAGTGGAAGCTTGTGCTCAGTCTTCACTTTGGTGAGGAACCCCTCTGAAAAAGCAGGTTCCCAAGAACCCCATAGGGCATGCTGCCTGCTTGACGATTTCTCAAAGTTGGGGCTTCCAGAAAGTTTCCCTTGTTTGGGTACCCTTTTGTCTAATGCAGGGCAAACTCATGCTGCAGCCTTTCCCTCAGTAGGATATTATCTGAACTCCTCACCCAGTCAGGCCTTTTGTTTTTTTCTGTATTGAAACTCACAGGACAGGGTGTAAAAGCCAGGTATATATCAGAATGCATTAAGGACCTCCCGGTATTATTATCAGACTGCAAACTCTGCAGCACTACCGTTGCCCTAGTTTCTCCCAAACTGTCTATACCACCCTGTCACAACACACTCAACACCCCACTTGTGTTCCTATATGGATTAACCTCAGTTCTCTCTCTTTTCCTCTATTCCCCATCATAACACTCTGTGTTCCTTCCTGTATTCCCTACCTACATTTGTTTAGCCTGGATGCTGGCCAAGAGATGATATCTGCTCTGGCTAACCCAGACCCATGTTTTTGTGAAATGATCAGGCTGGTGCTTCCCTTGTCTGGGTAAATACCTGGTGCCTTTTCATTAAGGGTCCAGATTTAGCCCTGGAGCTGGCCCACAAGCTGCGTGCACTGACCCGTCCTAGCCATGTCTGTGGGTAAGCCTTCCTTTGTCAAGCTGGAAGAAGCTGGTCAGGGACTGAGAAGTTTTTTGGTTGGTACTGGCAGATAGACATCTCCCTCCTTCAGACTGATTGTAAAAGAAATTTTTCATCGGGAAAACAGGTCAAGTTTTCCCTCCACCACCCCCCCGGCTTCTTACATAAAAGTAATCCGTTAGTTGTAGATCACATAAAGAACCTAGGAGCAACCCTTCCTATTCCCCACACATATCCGTATTTGCCATGTCTGTACTGCTGTACATCTTAAAAAGTAGGCAGTACCCTTGCTAGGTAGAACAAGAAGTCTCCTTTCACCTACCTCAAGCAGGAAAAAAATAAATGTAGAAACAAAACCTGGGATGAAAGGAGACAGCAAACACCACTTCCAAAATTTGGTTAAATGGAAGCATCTGAAGGCTCACTAGCTGTTTTACTGAATTTAAAATGGATATTTTTCTACCAATGAGAACAAATTGGAGACAAAATTACTTTGGTTGAATTTCAATTAAAAATAAATAAAGAAAAGAAAACAAAAAATGTTTTATACATTGTTAACCTGATATCTATTATTTACTGAGTTATAAGCCCTTCATTTACAAACAGAAATATTCTTAGAATTTGAGAGACAGAAAAATATTTTGTGCACAACTACTTTTGGAAGAAAAGCACTCTTGACTAAAAATATATACTAAGCATTGTCTGAAAATTAAACTAACCCAAGACAGTTTAATTTACTTTAACATTAGCTGCAGAACTCTTTCAGTTTACCTCTCTTGGCACATAAACTAGGGATCATTGTGCTGTAGAAAATGGAAGGGGCTACAGTGCCTCTTCTTTTATCTGCAAATTTCTGCCATCTTATTTGTGAGTGTTTCCTGGTCCTTTTCCCCCACCTGGATCACATGAGCTTCTTTTAATCAATGGGCGTGCGAGAGGCTGTGGTGCTGTGCTCTGTGTGTGCATTATATTGGGTTCTTGGAAGGGGTCAGTCAGGCCTGTGGAATTTTCAGTCATGGGGCACCAGTTCAGCATAAAATTTTCTGATGGATTTTTGTGTAATCTGAAGTCAAAAGAAATTTATTGTAAAACCCTTAATCCCTGAAGCATAAAATGTCTCAAAATATTGCTCAGCCTTCACCTAAGGTGGTGAAAACAAATTCCCATTATGTGTCATTTTTACATACACAAAGCAAAAATCTCAGTCCCAGCTTTGAAGCAAAGTAGTTCCTATGAAATGTAGATTTGATCAACTTCTTTTCAATATGTATATTAGGACCAAATGAGGATCTTTGCCCAGATAATGTTAGAAACAAACAAAAAAGCTGCTCAGTTTTAACATTCCCTTCCCCCCCGCCCCAATCTAGTGATGGAAACTATTCTAGATATCATGAATATTTATTATATATAATTAATAATTTAGTACTTGGGCCTAAAATATTTGCATCTTTTGCCCTGATGAGGAGAAGGGTTTTGCTGTTTCCTGCCAGGAGCTCTCTATGTGAATTCAAGAACAAGCAGTTCATCCCATGACATTTCCTTACGCTCAAACAGACAAGGTGACACATAAAGCCCAGGGGCAAAGGGAAACCTGATAGCTATATGGCCGAGCTGCAGTCGGAAGTGGTGAATTCCCTGGACCACAGGGAAAGCTTCCTGCTCTTTGTAGATGAGCCTATTATTGGAATACACTTGCCTGCAGTTAATCCTCAAAGTAATTAAATGGAAAGGAAGCAATTAAATCACTAAAAAGGAATTGCATCTGTTTCAGAGGGAAAAATCCAGGCCTAGGAAGTATTTCAGTGATAGCTGGATGTACTCAGAGTAAACAGGTATCTTCCTGTTTGCACATATAATTAACATTTATATGCTAAGAATATCTTGTCGTAATCAAATGAGGTTGAAAAGCAGAAGTTGTCATTATTGTGGCCTATGAAGTACTAAGCAGAGAAATGTTGATATATATTTTTCCTATGATGGGATAAAATTGAAAACCATACGCAATATCCTCATCTTGCATACATTAGCCTGGCAGCTTTAACGCTAGTAAAGCATGGTTCACGTACACCTGTTGAGATTCTAGCTCAGCATTTCAGTAAGCACAACCCAGAGAAAGAAGACTGCAAATATGAAAGTGAAGGGCATGATTCATACAAGTCTCCAAAGAGAAAGATTAGCCAAGTTCAGAAGGAGCTTGGAGTGAGTCCTTAAAATCAAATGTCAGGGCTATGCAAAGCGAGGCAGTATCTTTTAAAGATTGACAGAAATATTTAAATAAATACAATTTAAAATGTGTTGAAAGTAATGATTGCTTTAGAATTCTCTTTCATGGTGGCTGGTATTCACAAGATAGGGAGTATTGCTGTATTTTTAAGATGCACCTTTTGCTCAGACTGTAACAAGGGATTCCATACATTGCTCCAGTATATAGGATAATTGCTGGAAAGCCATCAGGAGGATCTTGGAGCGATGTGCTCATCAAACTTCTGACTGACACTTTTGTATTTTCAGTGCTATAAAACACGTAGTTGAAAAGCAACTATATTAAATAAAAATCTGTAGCAGAGAATAAGGATTCTATTATAAGAGCATAAAGAACCATGAGAGCTTTTCTTCTTTTCTTTGTCTTGCTTATGTCTTTTATTTTCCACTTGCCCTGTTCTGTGGCACACTCTGGTGTTATGTGGGATCTCATTTTTTTCACTGTTTCTGTCACCTAAGAAGGTAAAAGGTGATGTCCTGATAATGAGTGAATGGCTACTGATAAGGTAGGATAAGCTGCCTGGGACACTAACAGTGAATATTGGTAAGTAATGTTTGCTATGGCTGAGCAAAACAGAGTGATGCGGAAAAAGAGAGCTGACAGGGTTAAAACAACAGACTAAAAAGTGTATTTGGGCAAAAAGACTAGCAAGAGAGAAGTTGTTGGTAGGAACAAAGACTTGAGAGGATGAGGGTAAGGGTGAGAGTTGTAGGTGTTTAATTGGACAAAAAAGGGTCGTATCTGACAGGTGATCCAGTGGCAAAGATCCAACCTTTTTGCTCAGATAAATCTGAGCTGAAAAAAGTGCCTGGATTATTGTTTTGAGACACAAGCGTTTGCTGCTGGGGCAGGGAGATGGGAGAGAACAGCAATACTGACTGATCTTTGACAGCAAAGTTTACATACAACCCACTTCATTACTTAAAGTATTTCACTAGCTAGCAAGAAAAAAAAATGTCATTATGTGTTACATATGAAGGAACAAACTTTACTTTTGAGTACATTTTGGTGTGCGCCTCTTGTTATTAGCCTGGATCCAAAAGAGGCCCTTGCTATAGCTGGACCTAGAGCATTACTTTTTACCTTCTGTCAGTCTTTACCTTGCTTCAGTGAGTTTCCTGCTCTTGGAGATTCAAATGCAAGATGTCAGCCAGCTACATTATCATTTCCTTCAAGTCTAGCCCCTCAAGCTATACATCTTCATTGTTATAATACAGATAGTACAGTACTTGGAAGCTTAGTTCCCCATAAACTACTGTCTACCTGTGTCAGACTTTTATAGAAAGGAATTTTAATTCATGTCAGCATGTGGAATTTGTGGAATTTATTCAAATGGGACATATTATTATATCAGATAATTTAGCTGTGTAGTTCTCACTGTGTAATATTCCCGTGCATTCTTGTCTGGCAGGACCAGTACAATTGAAGATTGTGTAGTACTTCCAGAAAGGTCCAGTTTTGGTACTCACCTAAAAGTAGTCACTGCAATTGACATTTTTGGTGTTCAACACTGACATGAGCTGTTTTATTTTATTTTCTATTCAGATGTTTGCAAAAGGGGATGTGTCTGCAGGAAATCGGGTTCTTCAGCCCATGATAGAAAGATTCTGTCTCAGCAGCAATATGCTTCTTATTTTTGAGTCAAGGACTAGCTACAGGGTAGCAGGCAACCTTTGCATCAAGAATCTGCTTTCAGATGTCTGTGATCTTTGCCAAGCTGGAAGGTTTCAGAAAAAATTCTGTTTGTTCAGTAGAGACTACTGAGACTTTAATGAACAAGACCCATTCCTCCCCCATGCCATCTGCAGCAGCATGCTAGAAATCCACTGCACTGCCAGAAAATTATGCTCCCTGTGTAAATGCAGGTACTGCAGCTGCCTGCCATGGCTCAGTGGGATGCTGGGCATAAGGAAGAAGAAAGAGAGAGAGGAAGAGGAAACTGCAGATCTCGGCAGTTAGAAATTAAATGGAAACATGGAGAAGGAAGAATAGCACCAGAAATAGGGTATATAATTTAAGAGTACATTTCGGTATATATACATGAAGAACTGAATTAAAGTTGATCAGGAAGCCTTAATAGTGTTATTTCCCAATTCTGGTGTCCCTTTCTATGCCAGGTTGATGACCTTTTAGGCTTAGTTCTGCTTTGGCACTTAACTGCTACTGGCAGTGCTCTGGAATGTCTGCAGGGAGTTGACAGTTCACAGGACCTGCACTTTTGTGCACTGCTAAAGCCAGGCAGGGTACCCTGGAGTGCTTCACATGGTACTAGACACCTTTGTAAAGGTGCAGGAATTGGTCCCTCAGAGCATTTTTGGGGGAGGTGATACATGTTCTCAGGGTGCTACATGTCATTTGCGTTACTCAGAATCAACAAGCAAGGTTCCCCCCTTGCACTGTACTCCATGCCTGGCTCTGCTGCTCCAGCTCAGCATTTCTAAGCCATCCTGGCATGGCTGGAGGGGGTGGCTGCAAACGCTCATTAATTCTTGCAGCTGCAGTGGGTCAGGCTGAATACCACTTTAAGGTTACTCAGGTTCATGGTGCAACTATCCGTTTGGACCCCAGCTATTCAGTTTCCTCCCTTTCCTAGACTGTTCAGAAATGAGCCTTTGATATCTGATGGAGAAAGGGAACAGACCAAGATTGTACTATAGCATAAGATGCTTTATGAATTTGTATGATGGGCAGAATTTGGCAACCATAATCTTTTCTGTGTAGATTCTTGTATGTAGACTCCTTATAAATACCAACTGAATTTACTGGTCCCAAAGTTATGTCAGACATAGATGCTCATCATATTGTAGTTGTTTATCCATGTAATATTATCTTTTCAGCTTTTTTGGATTTCTGCATCACCTCAAGTATGCTCACTCCTACTGCAGCTGGACTGTTGCAAATAAATGTCACCAAAACAATTTTGAACTGAGAATACAACTGTTCTGCTAAGAGCGTTATACTCCGTCCACAGGAACAAAATGCACAAAGTTTCATCTGGAACCCTAAAGGTTCAGTTAAAAGGCTTGTGCTGGGGGGAGAACAGAAGACTCGAAGAAGGTATAGGTCAATTATTTCTCTGTTCCATTAGTGCTAGTCTTAGGGCTGAAATTGCAGATAACAGCAGGTAGTCGTAGTCCTCAGTGCTGTTAAACTTTGTTTAGTTTGGAGTGCTGGCAATAAAAAGCCAATTCCATTTACATTTTTGGCCATTCTTAACTTACTGTACCTGAAGAATGACTTCCCAAAGGCAGTTATCTCTGCAGCATGCTATTCTGGCTACTGTGAAGAGGGAACAGGAACATATAAACTGCCAGTTGGTTTGCTGTGGTTTTGATAACTATAGAGTTTGTCTTACTTTATGGCAGGAGACGCTGTGGCCATGCTGTCACTGTACTGTGTGGGGAAAGCAGAGCTTTGGAAATTCTAAAGGTTGGTTGCTTAGTCTCTTTGAGAGCAAATAAATAAACAAAAATGTATTTAAAACTGCCTCAAAACTGTGGCAACACTCAAGTAATGGAAGCTGAATCAATATATCAGTAAGACTGCAAAATCGTCCCCTTTCCTCTCTGCATCCTGCAATGAATGAAATTCTTGCAGCCTCAAAGCATGGAAAACTCATGATTCAATCTTGTTTTTTTTTCCACAAGTGTCATGTAACACTTTGAAGAACATGATGCAGCTGCTAGGCAAGTAGGCTAAAGCTACAGGACTAGTGAGTACAAGAGTGAATGCATCAAACACGCAAAACCAGGCAAGCTGCAGTACTTCATGCCCTTATAAATCAGAATGCCCGCTCAGCCTTTGCTTTGTGCTATAGGGGAGGATACGATGCATAGCAACTAACAGATTACCTAATGAAGCTACAATATTTAAAATTAAGTTCTTTCCCTATCTATCTATCAATCATATTTTATGTCCATTTACAAGAATTTAAAATTAACAAAAATGAGCTGTTCAGTGATGTCATTTGTATAAAAATTCAACAGTGTTGCCACAGATAAGGCTGGGTGAGAATAAAGAGATGTGCTGGTGCAGTAGGTGCTGTAACCCTACATGGAAAGAAGAGCAAGGCACAGCAGGGATACCTTCTGCTTGTTGGAGAAGGATCCCAGGGAAAGATACAATTGGGAAGAAAATAATAAATAGATCAGTCATACACATTGTTAGATTGAAAAGCGTGCCAACCAAATATAGGAAAAAGATCCTCCATTCCCAGACTGTCTGGTAAAATGAGATGCCCCTGGTAGGGGTCCTTTAAGTCCAGAGCTGGTGTGACTGCACAAGTCACACCGTGCAAAGTCAGGCCTGGTGATGACATAACCTGCCAGCTGGAGGAGACTTCCCCGAAGGAGCCCATGTCATTGCTCGCTTCTCAAAACACTCCAGAGGCTTTCAAGGGCTTCTGGAAACTGGATATAGCCAAGAGCAGCTGTTGTAACAGGTGTGGTGTTCAGCAATCCCTCAGGGTTAGATCCACAGGGGAGTGAAACCTCCACTAACTCTGACTTTTAGGGGACAGCTTGCAAATCTATGATCCTCATATTTTTTTTTTTTTTTTTTTTTTTTTTCCCCCCAGCTGTCTTTGGAGGTGTTTAAAGCCCATCTAAGCCTCAGCGCGGGAGGCTGGCTTGCCCCACCAACACAAGGACTGAACCAGGACTTCCTTCTTCCTGGTTAAGGCTGGAAGGGGCCAGGGGATGTCTCCTGCTTTCATCCTTGCCCAAGCGGACATTTCACTGTGCCACTGGAACAGTTTCAAGACAGGAGACATTAAGTGCAGTCTCTCCTCCTCTTGGGTGGCCTGGAGCAAGGTGGACAGCATCCTCCACCATGCGACAGGAGGTTGGTGGCTGTAAGATGAGAGGAGGGGGCCGATCCCAGCGTGAACGTGGCAATCACAGCATAGATGCAGAGCTACTGACAGAGGCAGGCACAAGACACACCTCCGGTCCAGTGGATCACACAGTGGAAGTACGATGCATTAACTGTGAAATATGTCTTTTGGTGATTCATACCATAAATTAAAGGTTACCCTAATTCCTTTCAGTACAAAATGTACTTTAAGAGTTATTCGCCTAGTATGAATCACCAAACCAGTCCTTCCTCTAGCTTAGCAACAGAGGCTGAACTACAACCGGTCAGAAAAAATAATATAACTTACCTGTAAACTTCTCTGCCTGTTTTGTATTAGGAAATATATTCTGTTTAAGATAACATTTTCAAGGGAACCAAATCTCCAAAAATTGAATTCAAGGCCCCTCTAAATGCAGACTTTCAGGCTTGTTTCCTGTCATGGATAATTCATTTGGCCAGGCAGTTCCTGATGTTGTCCCAGACTGAGCTGGGGTGCTAGGGGACAGGCTGCATGAGGAGCAGCTGGTGAGAGGAACCAGAGTCTCAGTCACCTTTCAGAGCTGTACACAAGGAAGTGGAGAGCCAGAAACCTTGGAAAGGTGACACTGGCATAAAGAGGTCAGCTGGACAACTTGGTGAAGAAATGGGCAGAACATCCAGAGCCTGGAAGTCCCTGGCATCCAGCTGGGGCTCTTGGGCAAGAAGGCAGGGAGAGGCAGAGAGGTGGGTGAGCGGGGCAAATCAGGCTGCCTGATTTTGATCAAAAGCTTTGACAGAACTATATATTCCTGCAGAAAGCCAAATATGAAGCTTTTTCCAAGGGAAATGTTTGAACTAGTCTTCTTTAAATTCTTGATTTTTGGATCCTTCAAGCTTAGAGTCTTAAATACAATGGTAAAAACTTATGCTTACAGGTGCGATCTTCAGCCTGTTCACAGCTCTAGCAGTGTGCATTCTCTGAATGATCAGATTAACGTTTGAGGTTTGGAGCATGGGGAACAGAACAAGACCTCTTGACTTGAACTCGAAAGCAAAGAATGAGAGAAACAGTAGGAGGAAGAAGCACCCACACACCAAACTAAGCGTGAATGGTATGGTTGTACACCGGAGGTGTTTTTAATGGCAAGGTCTACTGAACACTGACAAAATAGCTGCAGCCTTTCCCAGCACAGTTCAACCCCTGGAGAAGGATTTGATTCTTACTGCTGCAGTGTGTTATACAACTTCATACTGACCAGCTGTTTGAGCAGCCATGAGCCCTGGAGTGTATTCCTGGCTCAAGTGAGGGGCTGGGTATAAGTAAAAAGTTTAAAAAGTTTAGAAAGATAAGGACATCTATAATAGTTTAGTCATGCCACAAGACAATGTCAGGGACTAGATAAGATTACAAAGAGTTAAATGTGTTCTGGAGATGGTCTGCAGGAACAGGAAAGCCGTGGACAGGATCTCCTGTAAGGTAATTTGAAAAGTTCGGATTTTCCCCAGCCTTTGTTTGTTGGCATCCATGAGCTCAGTCAATGATAAAGAAAATTAATTCTAACAGTTTTCAGGAGAAACAAGAGGAATAGGCACAAGTTTTGACCTGGGAAATGTTTTCTGAAAAGAAGGTCAATGTAGCCAAGCTCTACCACTGTATAAGCACAAGAGGAGAAAAATGTGGTTTTAGAAGAGTAACCAGATACTTTTAGCATCTTATAGAAAAAAAAAAAAAAAGGAAAAAAAAGAAAGATACAATTTATTAGAAATTTGCCAGAAGTGCCAAATTTCAACTGTTTTCCTTCCTGCAATGTCCAAAACAGTCAAGTTTTTATCAGACCACCAGAATAATTTGAAAATGTTCAGGATTTATAAACTGAGTTTTAGAATTTAGAATAGCAACAAGATTTTTACTCAGGGAAAGTTTAAAGAGCTGATGTAAACTAAATTACTGCCACTGAACCGTAACTTCAAAAAAGAGAAAGGAACCAAACTATTAAATGCACAAGAAATAAATGACAAGTTTTTTCTTCAATGAGTTTATTGTTCTTTGCACTCGGGATACCACATACAAAATAGTGGTTATTACAAGCAGCTTTTATCTCTAACTGCCCTATTATTAGCACTTATTGCTCTCAAAAGTCTTAACTAATTTACATTTTTATCATAAATGAACACTCTATTTTTCTTTCTAAAAGTGGATCTACTTCACTCTTTCTTTATCAGTCTTATTCTTCAGCTTTCTAAGAGTATTTCTTAAATCAATGTGGTATATTTATTGCTTTCTTCTGAACTCCTTCTGCCCACAAAAGTATTCTAAAACTGTTTTTCAAATTCAAAACCAGTCTTCTAGATGAGTATTACACAAAATCGCTATTTTCAGAACATATGCGTGCTTCTCAGATTACTGAATAAAGCCAATATCACCTAAAGATGTGAGAAGAGAGATAGGTTTTACTATAAAAAAGTACCTAGGTGAGCACATACTATCTTCAGTTTTATGACTTTGAATTTGAAGATATCTTATTATATTTCAAACAAAATGCAAATAGTTAGAGAAGAAAATAAGTGAAAAATCTTCTCCACGAAGTATAAGAGTAAGAAATAAAAGAAGTAACTCACTGTAGATGTTAAATTTTTATATGACTAGAAAAAGCTTTTCTGCATAAACGTTTATTCTTGAATTGTTTATATTCGTAAGTCATTCACATTTATTTTTGCAGCCTTACTGACATATGCTTGTTAGGTTTGAGATCAGTATGTAAGCTATAAAACTTGAAATGCCAAATTGCATTGGTCTCCAAAAGATGTTGAGCTTCTGTTGCACAGTATTGTGGCTGCCAGGACATGTTGAGATGCTCATACCAACACATATCATAATACATTGGTATACTGGGGGTAGGATAGGTAGATAAAGAATTGGTTGACCCTCAGAGAAGAATTTGTATTCCCTCATCTCTTTTAATGTATGTGATTATGAGAATTTTCCCCATCTGTCCTTCTGTTCTGAAAAAAGAGATGTTCATGGATCTGACCAGCAGATGCTTCATTATTGTTAAACCACTGCCAGAATGGTAAGGTTACCATGTGACCATCTCTCTGTATGATTTCTTGCTTGGCTTGGTTTCTTCTTCTTTCAGCTTTAAACCACATTCAGGCAAAGCAAAATAACATAGTTAGCACGTTCCATATATGTAAGATGAATATTGCTTTTATTATACTGTTGGTTTACTGAAGTCTATTCAAAATTCATATAATGATGAACATTGTTTTTCACTGCTGTTTCATTTTCATAACCTGATCTGTCCTTCAAGAGCAGTGTGAAAACTGTATTCCATGCAGCCATGTATATTCATACATTTATTTCATGTAAAAGCATCATTACATTGCTGCACATGTTCTTTAGCTCAAATAGATAAATAAATTATTTTGGTATTGTGAAAAAATACAAAAGGGTAATTTTCTACCTTTTTTTCTTTGCACAGCTATTATAGGTCCACAGGATTATCTATACCTCATCATCATATATGATGTATGAATGTAGTAAAATTTTAACTAGTGAAATGGAACTAAGCAATTCTTTTAAGAAAATGTTATGTTGTGAATATTTTTCCTAGATCTCTCTCAAATGCACAAGCATGGCCTTTATCTTCAGTTTTATTATGCTATGGATCTGCACACCTGCTGTGGAACACAAGCATATTTTCATGCTTTCAGAGAGGACTGGAATTTATATACAATCATCTGACAACCTAATAATTCTCTTAGAAATCATTGGGTTAGAGCTTTGCTTTACATTTTTCATTAGTATCCATTAAAACAGCAGGATAGATTTCTTGGCAAGGCTGTAGCAACTCCATCATTGGAGATCTCATAGAACTTGCTAGACAAACATCTATTTTGAGCATCATAAAACAAATTAATCCTACTTTTGGACAGAGTGATGAATTAGATAGCCCCTAGCACCACTTCCAATCCCATGATTAGATCATGTTTCCTGAAAAAGAGCATATAATATGATTTCAGGCACATGGAGATTCTGAATCAGGCTGTAGATTGACCCTATTGACCACTTCTCAGCAGAATGGCAGGGGGTGTGGGGAAAAAAAAAAACAAAAAGGTTTAGGGTATTTATAGGTAGACGTTGGATACAGACTTTTGGGTAAAATGATGAAAAGCTGGAGAATGTTAAGACATTCCATCATCTGAGAATCCAAGAAAAAACTCCTTTTCCCAACATGTAGCCTGAGGTGCCTCACAGAGATTAAGAAATTATGAAAGAACAAACTTTAGCTGCTCATTTGAGCTAGGATTAAAAAATTTTAAGTGTGCAGAAACACAATTTTTGCCATTCTTGTCAATAGTTTGAAGAGGAAAAAAACCACATGGTATTTACCAGAGTGCTAAGGTCTTAGAAGTAAAAAATAACAATAATCAGAAAAGGCTGGAAAAGTTGCTAGAACATTTGTTTTTCACCCTTTTTCTGACAGTCTGTGAACACTGAGAATTATATAATGTTTTAGAGATTCAAAATCCTTTATATTCATTAGAAATTACTGTCTGTGCTACAGCAGCACCTGGAGACTGTAAAGGAGCTTTGGCCTTTTGAAGGTAAATGCATTTCCCACAGAGTTCAAATTCCAATCAGAAATGCCAAGAAAGATATTCCTAGTTTGTAAGGGGGTTTTGGTGTGTGGTTTTTTATTTATTTATTTTTTTAAATTTGAAGAAACTAATGCAGAGAAAGGGTACTTATGTTGCTTAAAAATCACACAGGAAACCTACTGTACATATCAGAACTGAGTCCATCACTGTTAAAGGTCCTTCTGTAGGCATAGAATAATTTTAATTGCAAGCAGACAGTAATTATACAAGCAGATCTACAAGTTGCAAGAAAGCACTTAAAGGGATCCAGTGGCAGGCCCATGACCTCTGCTTATAAATCATCTAGGAATCATCAAGTGTAGTTGTACATTTATATGTTTGTTTCCATACCCTGTTGTATGTATCTGAAACTGAGTTACTGCTTATGCAATATATGGTTATTTAGTACATTTTTCAGAATAGTACCAACAATGCAGTTTGTTGATGACAAAAAAGTCAGTAGTTGAAGTAGAAGGCTACTGGAGAGAGAAAAAAATTCTGGTGATGGTTTAATAGATACAGAGGGAAAATGTCTCTATCAAATGTCTTGAGTACAGTCTCTAGACAGCATAGAATACTGAAGGAACTGCATTCCCAGCTTGAGAGTTTTGTCAGGAACAAAATGAAGATCTGCTATCACATTTTAGAAGGTAATTTTTGAAGTGAAAAATTTCATAATATTAAACTGTGAGCACTCAGGCATCCCATGTGAATTCATAATTTGTCATTCTACAGGGTCATAAATCACCATGACATCAACAGATCCCAGAAGACTTAGCTTGGATGACACAACTGGGACCAATATTAAATGATAAAAATAAAAGAAAGACCACACCGACAACAGGGCAAAACAGCAAGACCTAAGGTGCTTCCTAAGACACACAACATGTCTCAAATATTAGCCAGACATTTTTGCATGTAGTCAAACCAACGTAATCTCTTTGGTGAAGGCAGGAAGAGAACCATATGAAGTAGGTGTAATGCGAAAAGATGAAGCATTTCTCTTATATTTTGTGAGTTTAATAAATACAAATTACATTTTTTTAACTTCCATATTAGAAAAATCAAACGATAAAATCCACACTGTACACTAAGTTTATGGATGAAATAAAAAAGAAAATCTGTTTTCATTCATCTGATAGATTTTTTCAGTCACGCTGAAGCCATGTTTCCTCAAATAGTAACAGAAATACGTTTTACTATCCATTGTCTACCTTGTCAAATGTTTTGTTTGTGAATGAGTGCATATGCACTCCAAATATGCAGGTTTATTTTTATTTATGAGAGATCGTCACTTTATTGTTATGCCACTAATTTATTAAAAATTGGGTTCAGTTCTTTAGTATTATTTATCTAACGTAATTATCACATTTAGTACAATTTTTAGAAATCTCTACCTGAAGGAAAAAAGCTGCTGGAATTGGTTAAAATTATGAGAGAGTGCTTATTTCGGATTATACTTAACACTTTTTATTTACACTAGTGCCTTATATCACTTCCACAGACATGTTAGCTTGATGTCTGGTTTATTATATTTGAATTTACTCTACCAGTAGTGCTCCTGGCAGTTGCCAGGCACAGAAAGTTGTGGAAACCAAAGTTATGTGCTTGTTCACTGTTCAAGTATAGGGTTCCTGAAGCAGATCTGACCTGGACTGGAGCATGGCACTATTTATATCTTGATGCCTACTGGGCTCCCAGTTGAGAATTCCTGCCTGGCTGCCAATCCATGGGTTACATTTTCCAGCCAGTCTCCACTGTGACTGAGACCTTCCCAACTGCTCTGTCAGTTATGGTGGGAATCAAATTACGCAAACATGGCAGAAAGACTGAGCGCAGTGGAGAGGAAGGTGGAAACATTGGCTGTGGAAGGGACAGGGTCTGTCCAGCTGGAGGGACTCATCAAAGGGAGCTCGGGTTTAGCACCAACTTTGACGGGGTAAATTTGCAACAAAACTCCATGTTATGGTTAGAGAACAGGGCCTTAATTCTTCTTGGCCAGCGGGAAAAAATCCACTGAACAAACCTACTTTCAACTCTTCACTCAGCAGAGGTATCCCCATCCACTACTGCTTGCCACCAAAGGCTTCTCTTGGATAAAGTCTACACTGGTGTTTGACCAAGGCAAACAGAAAAGGAGACTCAGAAGTCTGCCTCTTAGCCTCCCTCTTGAGGCCCTCAAAAACCCTTAACTGACTGCCAAACAAAAAAAAAAAGTCAAATTATTATGCACTGGAATTTTGTTCAGGTACTGTTACCTATGCTGAGGGTTAAGGAAAGGGAATGTGACAGAATAAAGGCAAAACAAAATGAAACAACACCCCTACACCTGCAATTTAATAATTAGGGTGCCTAGCCTTTGGGCACTCATACCCTGAAAGAGGATGGAGGCACAGAGTTTGGTACTTCAGCTCCAAGTGGAGTGTCTGCAGGGGTGAACACTGCAGAAGCCTTGGTGTGAACCCTTTCATGGCAACTGAGGGACACCCCGGGCTGTGCAGCAGAGAAACAAGAAGCTGGCAAATGAAGCTAAGATGTCACTGGTTCCCACACAGGGCAGAGAAACAAGGATTGCTCTGTCCTCTTGATGCCCAGGGCCTGTAACCTCCTTGAGATAGAGAATCTGAGACTAATCTTCCAAAAAATGGGAGTGCTTTCTGCTCTGAGCAGTGAAGGTGGCAGTGGAGCTGCTATTGCTGTGCAATAGCATCATGGCATAATAGAAAGGTGCAGCCCCTGGTCTAGACATGAGGGAACTGCAAATCAATAATTTTTGCTGCAGGAAGCATGCTTTTATCACAAGACTAGAGACAGGGAATGGCATTTTATGTCACTCCCACTGATGTGGAATTATGTAATAACAAATATCTGAGAGGGGGCAGAAAATAAAAACAGAGAAAGAAAGTAGAGGAGTGAGTAGGCTCACCAGCTGAGTGGAGGGCATTGGCCCTGCCAGCACATCTTCCCAGGGCATCTGGCACACCTGAGGATGAGAAAGTGTGTCTCTCTCTTATTTTCCGGTCCTAACTGCACAAAGCTGTGGAGGGAGCATGAGGTTACACACATGGGTTTCCCAAGGGACTAAAAGTTGGGTGCTACCCTTGTCCTCCAAAGCCAAGAATATTTGACAGAACTTCTCTTTCATGTAAGAACTTCACAGTCGGGGTACTCGCCGAGGAAAGAGAAGTTTCCATTGCATCTTCTTTGATTCAAAATCATATTTCCTATCTCAGAAGTAACTTTCCTGAAAACTGAGGTGTGAAGGGGAAGAGACATCTTTCACATCCTTAGCTGTAACATACTGGTGAATGAAACCAAGGTTTACTGTAGGAAAAAGAGGAGATCAAGAGGGTCATGTAGAGCATGATTTGAGCACTCAGGTTCAAGTCTCAGTTTAGAAAGTGGTATCCGAGGCTACAATCTTCTGTGCCAAAGAGCAATTTCTGTGTTTCATATTGAAGAAAAACTATCCCAGCATCAGAAACAACAAAACTCTAGATTTCCTCATCCTACTTAATATTAGAATAGAACATTTTCTTTCTTCTATTTTGTCTTTTTCTGACTTGGCAAACCTATTCTATACAGTGACACAGCTTGAATGTAGAGAAATGGAAGAGAGAAGATGGAGAGAAGGGTCAGAACCAAAGATTATAATTTTCCCTCTGCAGCAGACTGTACTCCCACAGTTGAGGCATTATCCTCAGATCAGGCTTGCCTGGATCTGAAGACTGAATTGAACCATAAGTTCTTCTGCCTGGGTGAAAACCTTTACTGTGATGCTGTTAACATTTGTTCTCCTGTATCTTGTGCAAGAAAGAGTGGCTTTCACTGTTTCTTGGAAAGAGTTGTTTCCCATTAGATTGCTTTAGGAACTCTCCAACTGAGCCTTCCAGAATGGAGTTCATGTTAAATAGCAAATTTTAAGTAGAGGAAGAATACTAAGTAAAGGAAGGCCCAGTTTCTGAACCTAAACAGGTTTTAGGCATGAGCTGCAGAGACCGACCAAGCTTGAGGGTTTTAGACCTACACAAATTTTATTCTCTTCCTCCTTCACTTCTCAAAGTAGTAACATCTTTAACTTCTTAAAAATTTCCAAGCACTAGGAACCACTGTCTGGGCTTCTTTGCTCTGTTTTCATGATCAGATGCCTTCTACCAACACTTTCTCATCACTTCTGCCTCTGCTTTTTTCTTTATTATTTGCATCTTAATTCATCTGCTCAGAAAGAAGGTAAGCCTTCAGCTTTGGCTGCACTTAAGCTCACCCTGGCCTGATTTTCCCCAAAAGGCCATGGGTTCAACCATACGTGAGTAGGGATTGTCAGGACTGCAACTATGGCTGCAAGTGCCTAAATCCTCCTTAAAGCCCCTACTTAGATGCTGTAAGGTTGAAATCAAGAAACTAAAGCCAGGCGGTTCTGATACAGATATGAAAAGTCTGAGGTAAGGAGTTAAAATAAATGCCTTATTGGTGGCTCATTTTCATAAGGGGGTGGGCATTCATTCATGCTGGAAGTCTTTGTACTGGGAATATATAAAGTCTTTAATTAAAGTTGATTAAAATGGTAATTTTGAGCTCTGATAGTTTAAAATAACATTTTTTTTCTCTCCTCACTCCACATCTGAAAACCTTTAAACTACTTCAGTGGACTGCAACCTAAGTAATCCTGCTCCTATTTTTAGGGCCATAAGCCCTGGCTTCAGCAGAGCCGTGGCAGTTAGAATAAGAAGATTTTGCAAGTGTGGAGGATTAGCCTTTGCAGCAGTTCTATGACAAAGCAATATAGTCTCCACTGATAACACAGGAGGAGGAAAGAATTTATCATTTATTACATATTCATATTTGCCTTTTTTTAACTCAGCAACCTGCCAAAATCTATCCAAAACTCTTTTTTTTTTGGGATTACCTCAGAGCTTTCGGTCCCACGAATGCTTCACCTCACTGCAGAGCAGAAGAAATGAGTACTGGATGCCAGCACTGTCCTGAAAATGAGAACACTAAGCATCACAGTTTGGGTCTTGTCTAATCCTCTGGTGTGGAGTTAACCTGCTGAGACCTAAAAGCTCCTCTCTTCCTGGGTACTGATCTTTGTAATCATGAGAAAAGCAGCTAATTAAGTACACAGATGAAGGGACATTTTATTATTCAGCCCTTAGTACTAGCTTTACTCTTCCTCTAAAATCCATGCTCCAGCTGAGCAAGTGAACTAGTGCCCTTAAATTTTATGACATCAATCCTGCACTGGTGAACCTGCAAGATGACAAAGGAGAGAAATTACTGAAACTGCAAACCCGCAGAGGATAACACAGAAGGCTAAGAGGTAAAACTTGTCATTAAAGCAAAAAAATCCAACCCACGACCTTCCCCCTTGACCCCCCAAAAACAAACCCAAACAAAAAACCTCAAGCAACCAAACTCAAAACTTGGTTGTAGCCCAGCTGGGTGAAACATACAGGATTTCAGAACTAGCATGGATAAAACAAGGTCAGAGACATGTAGCTCTGTATTTTCACTGAGTTGGAATAAATCTCCCCTTTCCGTTCCAGGAATTTTCAATGTGAGGAGATGTCCACAGAAGCATCAGATATTCTTGGTTACCTTCATTTAAATGTTTATCTAGTCCTGCTTACGTTGCCTTGAAGTTCGCTCTCTGTAGATTTTTCAGAGATCTCCTTTATTGACACAAACATTCACAGACAGGACACCTCAGGCTCATGCATAAGTGTTTACAGCTCCTAGGGGACACATCTCTCTTCCTTTTTATGCCACCTTATGGCACAAAGCAGCCATCAATTCAGACCATAGGTACCCTGAGAGAATACCCTATTGCCCACAGACTGCAAGCTGCTGGAATGATTTTATGTCATTTGCCCCTCTTGTGGTGCCTTAGGTCTTCTCTCAGGAAGCTGTTGTGTACGATGGGAAAATTGGGCAGTCATAAAACCTTGAAGGCTTCTCTAAATTAAGGTAACTGCTAGTGGGCAGATGCAACAGCCAAGCAGAGATTTCTGGAAAGGAAGTTCCAGGCATCGTTCCTTTTCCAGGCCAGTGCTAGCTGCAGAGTGGTGTAAAAGCATGGCAGGACGTCACCATTACCAGATGCCGTGTTTATTACCATGGAGATTCTCATGCATTTTTCTGGGCGAAGTGATACTTTGTGTTTTATTAACATAATAAAAATAGCAAACTCAGGTGAATCTCCCTTAGTGAATCTAACTGGGACTTAATAGGAGCAATTTTGATCTTTAAACTATTTCATGTCATCTGGACATTAACAAAGTTTTCATCCTCTGATACAGACCGATGATCAAAGTGGCAAAGGCATCTTTGGTCCTGATAGATGCGCCTAGTGGGATTTGCAAAGAACCTAAGGGATGTAAGCAGCAAATTTCAATTGCTTAGGCAGAAATCCTAAAGGAGAGAGATCCACTACATGATACAAATGTCTAAAAATGAGTTAGGATATCGCCTAAGTTTCAGATGTCATCCCTACCATCCCCTTAAAAGGGGCCTGAACCTTGAGTCTAAGATCACTACAGACTTCATGGGAGTCTCAGGTACTTCTGTTTTCTTTGCAGAGAGCAAGACATGAGAGTCTAGAATTAACTCGTCAAAGTTTTAAGACAAATGTCTGAAATACTGATCAACCTTGTGGTTCAGACCTTAGATTCAGACCTTAAGGATGTCTTGATCACTTCTGAATCCACAGACAAGTTGGTTTTTGGATTTTTTTTTTTTTTTCTGCTGAGAATAGGTTTATCCAGCCTTTTTTTAAAAAAGAAACAGAGCTTGCTGTCAGAACTGTACCTGGTAGCACCTTCTTTGCATTAGCTCGGTTAGAAAGCCTGGACACTTTGGCTTCTGCTTCTTCCTCCCTAGACAATGCCCTGAGCATCAGCCTACATGATGCTCAAGCAAGGCCAGACTCTAAGCTACAGTGAAACTAAACCACTTTGTACAAATAAATACAGGATAACAAAAACCATAGAGAAACAATACATGAAGAAATTGTTTTGGGTGTTGAAAATAAGATATTTGACTTGAAAAGCACGTTTCTGGTGCCAGCTCCTGCTGTGAAGACTTTTCTTGTTTTTTTAGTCCATTGGCTAATAAAAGTGTGAGAAGATGAGAATTATTGCCCAGGATTCCCCAAAACCACCCCTCCACCCCCCAAGAATCTCTGCTGGATATTCTTTTCTGTAAACTATGTCACTCAAGTTTTTTCCTATGCAGTTCGGGAAAGGCAGCATGTCCCCAAGCTGTTCATCCCAACAGGGTTATGTTAGTCTTTTAGATATGTGCGTTGGACTCTGCTCAAGTTAGAGTCAGCAGAATTTAGGTCTACATTTCCCAGCTGTTCTGCCACTGAAAAACATCTAATTCTGTTGCCTCAAATGTAGAGAAATGGATCCCTTCATTACTTTAGAAATGTGTTGAATACCTCTGCTGGTCCAGGGTCTTCAGCAGGTGTGGAGTGTGTGCTAGCCAATGGCATACACACAGCAGGCATATGCAAAAAGCACAGGTAGCTAAAAGAAATCTTAATTAGGAAGTATCCAATAAAGTTTAGATGCCTCTAAGTTTAGGTGATGGGGCGGGGGAGAGGGAGAGGATGGTGCCTTCAAATTTGGGATTGGAAATTTTGATTCCTGTAGTTACTAAAGCTTTACTGGAGAGGCACTTATCTGATTCTTTAAAGCCTTGCAAATTTAATTTTGGGGTTCCTCTGCCCTCTGAACCCTAAATAAACAAGTAGAAGCTTTTCCTTCTGCCTTCACTAGTAACCTCTGTGGAGCTGCAAGGCTTCACTGGCTATCATCGTGGTCTGGTCTGATGTGTTTGTAAACCTGAATATCAGCATGACTCTGCAGCAGAACACTGATGATTTAGGTGTATGGTAATTTTTGTTTAATTTAATTCTTATAAAAAATGAAACTAAGGAAAAATATTGCAGGGAAATTCCACATAATGTTACAGACCCTATTCTGGCATAATTCCATGCCCTCCAGAATATCCTTCCATTAAACCGATTGCAAAGCTTATATGCACTAGAAATTGAAAGGCAATGTGGGTTTATCACTTAATCTTCAATATTAGTTTTTCTTTTTTTTAAAAAAAAAAAATTTATTGCGTGGGACACTTTAGTTGAATCTTTTCAGAGATAATATAATATCTTTCCTGGTTTTCCATTTAAGATTTGTCAGTGGAACAAGTATTCATCATAGATCATTTTGACCTGAGGTCTCCTCACCAAAAATGTACACATCAGCCACTTTGAAATACGTTCAGCTTTCTTTTGAATCTGTCATGAATTTGCTAATCTTCAGTTCACCCTCTATGTCACTCAGATAAATTATAAGCCTAGATATTCTGCAAATGCTTAGCAGCATCTCTCTTTTTTATTACTTTTTCCTTGCAGCAGAGATTTGTTTCATGCACAATCATTTTAATTTGTTTATCAGGATATGAGTGAGACATTTTGAATAAGATAAACAGTGAGCTGAACTTTCACCCAAACAGGAACCAAATTAATCTCAATGTTAAGAAAATAGTCTTTGGAAATACTAAATCTCTGTTTTGCAGAAATGTGGCAATTTCTTAAGAAAACCAGAATGAGGTATTTACAAAGTCATTTATATGACACACTCAGCTGATCTTTGGATTAGAATAGGCTTCTAATTTTTGAAGTTTCCCCATCATTGACTATATTGGCTCTGGCTTTTTAACACTGAGGGTAAAAATAAATTTCTATAAAATTGGTTCATTGGTTTTGTTATTCTTTTTCACACTATGGTTTATTATATTGCTACCTCTTAGCTTGCCCCTGTTCTAGTGAGGTAAATCCCATGGGAGCTGCGTTTAGATCAAACTATGCATACATAATATGCAGCTGACATTTTATATGAAATGCTAACAGAAGCATCTGATTTTGTTTCTAGCGAAGTCAGTAGATGCAGACGAAGTCCTGAAATGAGTATTTATTCATGAGTATTAGTTGCTGCATACACATACCCTTACCTGGCAGATGTGCTAGGGACAGGCAAAACTGCTAAGAGCTATAAATATGAAAAGACAGCATGAATTTTAGGAAGAATTACAATTGTTGAACTGTAAGAAGAAGTAATGGTTCCAGCTTCTCAGATTACTTATGCTGGGATAAATCTGAAGTGTTATGGTTAATAGTATATGTGTTTGCTCCGAGGGATATCTTCCCATTGGAAAATACAATTTAAATGAAAGCAAAAATGATTAGATGAATGTACCAATTTCAATGAAACCTGGGGGGAGGGTGGAGGAAGGAGAGCTTTTGTATAAAAAAACATTTCATGCACACAAAGTATTCCTTTTCCAAGTCTGTAATATTTTGATTTTCCATTATGAAATGCCTTTTCAACTTTAAAAATACATAAAATCAAAGAATCACAAAAAAATGAAGGTTAGAAGGAATTTAATACAGCCTCCTCCTCACAACAGGGTCAACAATGTACTCAGACTAGATTACAGAGTAAAGACTGTAAAAAAATTCAAATGTGAGAGAAAATACTGTGATTAATCGTAAACCAATGAAAAAAAATAAATTAGCTTTCAAGATAATTTGAAATTGTCTGCTTTCTTTTTGGTAGGTTATGATCCAATTTTGAAAATATGAGTTTCCCAGGAAGCAGAAACTCTTTTATAACTCATTTATAACTCCAGTTGACAGCTTCATGATGTACCAAAGCCAACACAATAATATAAGAATCAGATTCAGTAACTGAAAACCTCATGTGTCTAAATTAGAGCTGGTCAAAGGGCTTCACTGTTGTAAATATTGTGGTTGATTTACTCAGAGTGAATATTGACTTTCTGTATCCACAAGAATAAGTTTATATCCTAGAGGAATAGCAATCCAACCTGCATGCTAAACTTAAGCAAAAATAATATGTTATTTCAGTATCAAATGGAAAAGTTTATTCCAAACAGTGAGGTTACCTGACCTCTCGTCTTTGAATTCCTCTGCGACTCTGTAGCAGTATTTTAAGACAGAGCTGAAATTCCACATTCAACATTCCTGGTTCCCCAAATGTGCTAATAAATCCCCTTCATTCATCCAGTTCTCACTCTCCTGGCAAAAATTCCACCTCTCTCCTGTGTCAGCTTCTTGCAACAAACCAAAAATTAGAAATAAACCAATGATCGATTGCTGTCCTGAAATGTGCAAAATGAAACCAAACAAGCCTTTCCATGTTCCTCTTGCCCACATAATTGATACTGTAAGCTAGGAAAGGGATGTTGTCTTTAAAAAAATCAACCTTCAGGTATAAAAGGGGTGGATCTTATTTAAGCACCTAATGCAATCCACAGTGCTTCTTTTTAGTGTTTTGACACTTTGATCAGACAAAATACTTTGTGCAGCGTTTTAATGGGAATATGCTATGAATAAACAATTGCTGTTGCTAGCATGAAAAAAAAGACAGGAAAGGCAAGAAAACAGAAAACAAAAACATACACAAAGATACAGAATAAAGAGGAATAATAATAAAAAAGTAATAACAGTGAAATTGAATGGAGAAGTACAGAAGACAAAAATAAATAGGAGTGGAAGGAAATTAGAAGACTCAAAGATGAAAAATGCAGTGAAGCAGCAAAATGGGGAATCCAAAAAGTAGAAAAGAAAAGGAAAGCAAATAAAAATGAATTAAAGAAATCTCCATGCAATCACACTGCACAGAAATATGAAAAGTAGAATATCTAGGGAGATAAGGAAATAATCCAAGAATAAAAATACGAATGTAAATTGAAATGCCTATTTTTGGAAGATGGAACAGCAAACAAATTCTGCAATGTAAAATCATAGTGAAGAGTAAGGGAGAGGCCAAGAACTTTGGAAGAAAGTTCTTGAACAGTTTGAAATGGTTCAGAATCACTGATTTTTAGGACTTTTGATTATAAAGGACAAATCTTTCTATGATGATTAAAGATCTCATCTTCCTCATATGCTCTTACTCCTTTTATTTTTCACTCTAGTGCTGGAGACACTTGTTGGAAAGTAACCCTTTTCTGTCCTTCAGCCGCAGCAATGGGCAGACTGCAGTACTCAGTCAGAAGTGCCTGGGCTGAAGTCAGGACACAGCCTCTGTATGGCTTTTTGAAGGTTCGGGTTACTTCATCCACCAAAGCCCTGGTACTAACAGTTCTCCAGGGGAATCAATGTCAAAAAAGTCCTTGAAGGAAACACACTCTTGCAAAGAGCCTGAACAGTGCAAGGTCTGCCGTGTGAGGGACCAGTCATGCAAACTTTCATTGAAGTAATTTGGTGGATGCAGGGAGTGAATCCTTGAGACCGATGCTGTATTGCCTCAGACACTTTGAAACTCAACCTATGCTAGATATCTGCAGGATCCAGAATTTTCTTGCCCCTGTCCACCTCTGATAAGAGCTTATGCAGTTTTTGCTGTTGAAAAAGGTGTTTCCTGATTTAGAAGCAACTCTACAGGTTTCATTGCTGGGCATGGTACTTTTCCAAGCTTAGAAGATCATTAGAGCAGAGCATCAGTAACAGCAAGGTGAGGGTCAATCTGTGATTCTGTAACAGGGAGAGAAGGATCCAAGCAGTGGAGGAGTATGTGTATATCTCGGAACACCAGGTCAGAAGTCAGATGTACCAGTCTTGGAGGACTGGCAGGGAAATCTAAGCAGCTGAAAAAAAGCCAGGACTTGAACAACAGCAGAAATGGTGTTGTCAACAGTATGAAAGAAACACAGCAGAGAGAAGGTAGTCAGACCTGTGCAGAAGAGGATCTGGGGACATTTCTGATAGATGTTCATCCTTCTTCTTAAACACTCACAGTAATCTCTTAGGCAGGTCCTATCACTGTATTATTTATTTGAACACCTCACGGTCTGTAATACAATTATATTTTCAAAATTCTTGTAAAAAAGAGAATAATTATGATGCCCCAAGATGCTGAACCATTTGTTCCAGATCACTCAGAAAGTCTGTAGCTGAGCAGGAAGCTAACATGGAGGTATGTTAATCCTACATCACAGGCCGCTGAGTTTTTTTATGATTCCCCATCCTCTCTCCCCTTATTCCTTTCACTCTCAAGAAAGGTTTCCACTAACTTCACCTACTTTCTGTTTTGGTCTTCCTTCCTCTGCCCCTGCTCTTTCAGTTGTGGGTGCCACGTTGGTACCTGTTCCTGGCAAAGGAGACAGCTGAGGAAAGGAGCTTCCATAAAGCAGCTGGGAGCTGCACAGAGGTGGTCAGTGAGGAAAGCTGAGCTAATATTCAGCCAAGGCGTTGTATGACTGTGCCAGACACTAGTAGGGAACCAGAGGCAGTGAATGTGGGTAACCGGTACATGTCAAAAATGCTTTGTTTATAAATAAGAGGAAATTAAGTGCCCCGAGGCTGCATTGGCACTGACTTGCTGTTGCAGAGGGCTTGCTCACGCCCTTCCAGAAAGTGCACATTGAAGCCTTGAGGCTCTTAGGAGCATTACAGTCTGGATGCTAACACAACTGTGGCTTTTTCTCTCTGCACTGTGAGCCATACCACCTGTAAAGTAAGTACTAGCACTTGCTGTGGTAGGAAGCAAAGCGCATGCCCACAGAAAATAGGGCCACAGCATTTATCTGGCTGAGGCACAACCTGTATTTATGTGAGTTGCCTTGAACAGCAAAGCCTCTGCTCTCCCTGCTTGCAGGTTGCTTAGCTACTCCACAAGAACAGCAAGTCAAGGACCACTTTTCCCAACCAGTTCACAGGTCACCATTTAACTTGCCACAAGCTGCTCACCCCCTGCCTTCCTCCCGACTGGCTTCTGCAGCCCGGGAGCCTGGCTCTCCGCTTGCAACGCAGCCTGCAGAGCATAGCACATGCTGTGACAAACCTGGTCACTTACCCAGCTCATATTTTTAGCCAGCCCTAAAGGAAAGCCTGTGTGGTGGATAGTAGCGTCCATAGTGTGCTGTGCCTGCAGTAAGATCCCACAGAGGCACTGGTCTCCTCCGCTCCATCAGCTCCATCAGTAACCATGGACACGGGGCTTTTGGTAAACAGCTGGTACCCAGCCACCCAGCCTAAGGGTAGCAAGCATCAGCCTGCAAAAGGTCCTGTAGCAATGCCTCCATTTCCTCTTATTATGGTTATAGCCCTGCAAAATTGCTTCTGTCACTCCTTCTGTCATACAGCTACCTTTATGTAAATATATCAAATTGTTGTTTTCAGCTGAGATCCACAGGCCCAAAAGACACTGAGAGGTAACAGACCGAGGTAGCCTTAACCAGCCCCCCAAGAAAGAGTCTGCCACTCCAGTAGAGCAGCGTTAGAGGCTTTACAACTCTCAGACTACAGATTTAGTTTATAATTTCCATCTTCAGGGAAGCACTAGTATACACAGATTTAAAAAAGGCAGGTTAACACAAGCTTAACTTTTTATTTCATGGTTTATGGAGGTTTAATCTGACACACACTGTATTTTGGGAGACTCCACTTCGGTGTGAATAGTATTTTTGGTCAAAGACTAGCAGGGCTTGTTAAGTGTAATATAAATATATGCTTATATTTGTAATATATATATATATATGTATGCTTATATTTGTTAATCTTAGGTTGAAAATTATTGAAAAACTACCCCCAAAGAAATTATGACATACTGACATCTCCTTTTCGTATTCTACACCAGCAAAACTTGAATAAAATAGTCTATCAGTTTCACAGGAGTGAAAGAGTTTCCTTTTGCTCAACGACAATTTTGTCCTATCGGTTACTAGGACAGGAAGCCTAGCTACAAAATATATTACTTTGCTGCATTGTTCTTTAGGTATGTAAAAATATTATCTTGTGGGATTTCCTGAACTCCAGGAGCAACAGCAAAGGAGCAATGTAATTATCTTTAACAATATTAAAATCTAAGGAAAAGAGTGTGAATTTGTTTTAATTAAACCAAACCACTCTACCAGCTTATGCCCTAAAGAAGGCCATTTTAGCAAATTCTGTCAAATGAAACCCAAGTGGGGTGAAGTGCCAAGTATTTTACTGCCAACTGTGTAAATGCTGGCGACATTATCCTCTTATTTTGCCAGTGTAATAGAGGATCAATTGTAAGATGCTACAGAGGTTCAGCTACGTAATCATTAATTACAGTTTCTGTATTAACTACAAAGGAAAAAAATGGTAAAACCTTTCCTAGTTTCAAATGTCAAGTTAAGCCTGCACGAGGACAATAAATGTACTGAAGATTCATTGCTGTTGGCATGATTACGGATACAGTCATCATTGTTGCTTACAATAAGTACAGTGTTGTTACAGCTGGGAAGAAGTAAGGCAAAAGATTGTGGAATATAGTAGTATGAAATGTTGTATTAAACTTTACAGCAGTGTTCAAAGATGTAGTTGTTCAGGAAAGTAGAATTGTATATTATCCAAACAACATGAAAACATTGTGTCTGTAAAAGCTTAAAAAAAATATAAATCTTCCAAAACTGGAGTAATGCTCTGATCTTAGGTTTGGTTATCGAACATAACAGTCCATTTGATCTGAAGATACATCGACTTGGAGAAGCGAACCTATTATAACCTATATGTAAACAACTCTAACAGGCATTACTTTACCTGCTAAAATACAAGTCCCCTTTGCTACATAAAAGATGCTTTTGGCTAAGTTGAAGAAAAGAGGTTGAAAAGAAAAACCCTCAGATCCCATGAGAACAACAAAGAAGAAATTACACCTTCTTATGCAGGACTCTTGCGTGCAAAATGTGTTTGGGTCTCTGAGGTAGCAGTAGCACAGCAGTGGGGAACTGGTGTTATTCAGCAAGGCTGTAGTTGTCCAGTTGCTTTTTTGCTAAGATAAGACTTGTTTTTGGGTAGAAAAGGAGATTCAGACAAAGGCACAAGTGACCATGGCTTTGTGATTTTTATTGCTATGCTTGAGGTGAAAAGACGTTTGTGGCCTCTCGAGGATATACCAAGTTCCTTGTAAATATTAGGTCACACATTGATTTGCAGCTTTACTTCTGCAGTTTTCTGGACAGAGAAAAGTAGACCCAGTGTCCCTTCTTTTGAAAATGTACTTTGCATGTACCTTTCATTACACAGCATTTCAATAAAAGAAATAGAGCTCGATGACTTGAGGCAATATGCTATTTACAGAAAGTTTATTTTTAATTATCTTCTGCCTGTAATGCTTACTGTCAGACTACATTCTCTATACACTCATACAGATTGGTAGTGGCGGAAACAGAAATGAATTGTTTTGAGCTTTTTCTTAAACCCTTGGCTTTTTTAAGGCTTCACACTGCAAATGGAGAACATGATATTACAACTGAAAGGTTTTGCTATGGAAGGCTGTCATGGAATCATAACAAGTTTATCGATGTTTGGAAACTAGTGTTTTCCACTGATGGCAATGGTTGCTTGTCTGGATTTCTCAACTGAGCAGTCTCTGTGGTTATTTTTCCACCATAGCTAGTAGAGGATGATAGCACTGTCTAAGCTGCATGTCTCAGTGAAGCCTGATTGCCTTTTCAGGGCTGGCTAGTTTTGCTTTCTTAACATCTGGAGGGAGTGTTATATGATACTGGCTTCAGCATAAATCAGGTTTATTGCAATGTGCATGTAGTAATTTGTATTTATGCACCAAAGTTTAGATTTTAGGAGATTGCACAAAATCCCAGACTGCATCATTAAACAGTTACACTATGGCACTTATTAACCAGCTTTCTACTGACAGCAATTTTATCATACATTCATAAGGATGAGTTGTAGTTCTGGCATATACATGTATTTGTTATAATAATCACAGAATGTTCCAGAAGGACTATTAAACTTGCATGTTTCCACAATCTGTTTATGTAATGCTTATTATACACGCAGCATATATCTGCTTTTCAAGGAAATTTGCAATAAAATGTGCAAATTGTAATCTCTTTAAGGCAAGGACTTTTTATTCCAAGTGCATTGCCAGCAGTCAGCAATGAAAAAACAGAGTAAGATACGTATAGCGTGTTGTTACAAGACATATCAGATGTGATCACTGCTACAAGTCTCCTTTCCCTAAAGGTATTTCTTCTTAGGCTGTCCTGAAGAAAACAAGCTTTTTGAATAGGCTTGGTGATTTTCTCTGCAGGGTCAGAGGATGTGCAAATTAGAGGTTGCCAAAAATATTTCACGGGCACACACAAAGACCTTGTACTTGTCTTTAAACAGCCAAAGAATCTCAAGTCTAGCAAGTAGACTAGAGACATGTCAAGTGATGAAATTGAATGTGAATGTAAAAGCTTTTCTCTGCTAAAAAAGAACACAGCCTTTAGATTAATATTAGCAAACCCTACTATGTCACATTGCTACAATCAGCATCTCTCTGTGAAATAAGAATACATTAGTTCAGGTCAATATCTGCACTCCCATCAGACAAAATTACCTAACTGTCTTTGTCTGGTAATGATAATGACATTGTTAGCCTCCAGGGAGTTGACGTCACACAACTCAGGAAGAGCAGTGTGTACAAGTGAACCAGCAAAGACCTCCACGGGTATGGACTGATTCAGCTGACGGATGCTATACCAATGCTGCTGTGCAAAAATCCAAATATGCCCCAAGCTGCACTTGACAAGAAAATAAGCAAATTGCAAAAGAGCGTTTCAGGCATCTAAACAATTGTTAAGTGATTCATTGGAAAGGAAACATTTAAAGAATAGGACGACATCTGAATCAAATCTACCATGCTCAATTCGTGCTCAGATGTATACATGTGTATTTGCATTTGTGATGGCTAATATTCCTTTCAGCTGTAAAAAAATTGAAATTCTTTGCCTAATCTCTTTTGCTGTTGGTATCTATCTACTTACCAATAAGTATCTGGTTATCTTCCTATGAGTATACCCAGGTATTCCAAACACAGCTAGGAAAAGGTAACTAAATATCAAGGCCTGTGAATAAGATTGATTGTACTGTATTATTGGTATTGAGGGGAAGGTGGCACCATTAAAACTTTTGCCACTAAATAAAGAATGGCTGTGTACTGTTTGCACACTCTGTCTATATTATAAGAAAGGAACAGCCTGTTTATCAGAGTGATTATGGGGGCAAGGGTAGGAGGATTTTTTTGGTGTTTGTTCAAGGGTTTACATGAAGCTAATTCTCTCTGTATATTACATTTATTTAATTAAAAGAGAAGTTCAGTCAATATTGCTGTCGCAAAGCCAAGGCATGTCTGAACTCATTAAAGTAGGGTTTGTACGCTGACACTGATGAAAGACCTGCTGCTGGTGCTGCTGCAAGTCCATTTAGTTTTATTTGACATCAGTTGCTTTGCCTGCACTGTCAGAGCTTGTATATGAAGTTGTAGTATCATGAAAAAAAGAGCATATCTGACAAGGAGCCAGGATTTCTCAGATGATACCTGGACCTTGCCTCATTTGCCTGTCTTGTGATATAACAGGTTTGGGCAATCTGCTTTCCGCTCTCTTCCTTCCCCATCTCAAAATGGTGCCTGTGCTCTCTCCAGAGTCTCCTCCAAATAGCTGCATGTGGGAGGAGATACCTGCAATACAGCTTCTCCTACCCGCAATCCACCTCACATATGTTTGGGATGGGAAAAAGAAATGGGGCAGTCGCAGGCATCTGCACTCCATGCTTGTGAGAGGAAGTAGCTCTGCTAGAGCTAAATCTTCTGCTTCTGATGGTTTTCAGCCCACTGGGCTGCCAGGAAAATCTGCCATTAGCAGATACAGCTTACCTAACATCATAACTGTGTAGACAGGCTTTTGTAGGGCACTCACAAAGTCTGACTTAGCCCACTCAGGCTTGTGTCGCCAGACTGCTTCTATAGCCCGGGCAGAGGCAGTGGAGCATGCAGGACCATTATGGGATCCTGTTTCTCTCCAGTGACTACAGAGATGATTAACCTCAGTAGGCTAAAGTTAGCTTCCATGAAAACTCTTTTAGTTGTACTTTTATCAAAATGACTGCTTCAGGGTCGAGCAGATTATATTCCCATAGCTGCGTTTTGACGTGCTGTTATGCTTTATTTCTCTCTGCACAGTGCTGCTTAAGCACTGCCCAGAATTTTTAGAAGCTTCAGATCTGATCTGATTCATCCCTTTTGAATAGCCTTGCAATAGCCAGAGAAGATCCTTTTTATTCCTTCTTTTAACATGCAAGCTAGGTTTCTAAAAGGGTCTGTCCCACTCTGCTCATCTGAAGGTTTGTTCATCAGTTCACTTTAATAACTTCTGAGCATATTGGTCAATTCTGACACCATTTACCAGGGCGCAGAAGTCTCAGAAATATCAGCTTACTCAAAAGAAAAAAGAAAAAAGTGCAGAGGAGAGGCTGAGAGACTGGGGCTTGGTTAGCCTGGAAAAGATTATGTAAGGAGGTCATCAAGAAGGCGGACCCAGGCTCTTCACAGTGTTGCAAGGCAGAAGGAGAAGAGGCATAAATTGAAACAGAAGAATTTCAGCCTGGATATAAGGAGAAGCTGTTTCCCAGGAGGACAGTCAAACCCGGACAAGGACAAGGGCCCACAGAGGCTCTGTGCTTGCACTGGAGGTTTCAAGACCAAGCTGAATGAAGCCCTGAGCAACCTGGTGTGATCTCAGAGCTGACCCTGCTCTGTGTTGGGTGTTGGACTAGAGATCTCTAGAGGTCTCCTCCAGCCTGAATTATTTTGTGATTCTGAGTTTTATCCATAGAGGGCGTTAAGTTGAGGCTGAAATACCAAACCAAACCCAAAATGAGAACACATATTTTTTTTCATTATACTTAGGAGGAAATTTGTAAAGATTTATCTATTTTTTTTAGCAAATAAACTACTTCAAACTTTATAAATTTATATACATTAACCTTGAAAAGCTGAGAAATCATATTTTGAATTTTGTGCCTTTATGAGTCTCAGATCTACACATCTACAAATGACAGCAGTAGTCAGATCCATTCTTGCTATGGTGTTCTGGGAGTCGAGGTCCTTGCCTTTTCCTTCAGCGTTGTCTCCATACTTTCCTCTCACCTTAGCAACAGAGTTAGTCCTTCATCAGGAAGCTGCTGAGCCCCACTCACTTTAAGGACAAATATCCCCACCATCTCCACCCCGAGTGTCCAATCTGAAGAAGCCCAAATCCTGCTGCAGGATGCCATCAAGCTGCAATATCATCCAAACACCAAAACAAAACCTTTACCAAAAGAAGCAGTAGGAACACGATTCCATATCCAGTATCAGACCCTGCTGTGGTCTCAGCTCTTGCAGCAGAAGGTACATTTGAAATAGAGAGGAATCAATACTCCTGATTAAAACTTGGAAAATTTTCTCTCCTACACTCCATTCCTACAAGGCACAATGAGCCTGACCTGCTTACTCTTAAGCCCTTCTTTTGGGCGCCACTCTAGCCCACCTGCTATCATCAAAATGAAGGTTGCCAGGGCAGCTCCAGAATTATTCTCTTGGAAGTAAACCAGCAGAGATGCGGGCCTTGCCCACACTACTGCCCTGGTGTAGCCACACTACATGCATGACACAAATCCTCTCTGCTCTGTGAGGTTGCTCCCATGCCTTATGGATATGAGACCACTTGGAGTGAGATGAAAAGAGGTAGTCACAAAGGGAAGCTTGCTCAGCCTCTACTAGAAGCACCTGCTGCGGGCTTCGTAAACAAGAGTACCATCTGCTTATCCTGTCTTTTTTTTCCCCAAGCAAGCTTTTTCCTTCAACCCTCACCAGGTTCTTTGTTTGCTTTATCTTGACCACCAGTTCTCAGGGTCCTTGCCTTGGAGGCTTGTCCCCCTGCCACACCCTGGCAGAATTTCCTCTTCTTATTCCACATGTAGAAGATTTGCTCAAGATCTACATTTGGCAAGCAGAAAGCAGAAGCCAAACTTTGCCCTTTTTAATGGCATTTTTAACTTCTGTGGAAGAAATCCAGCTGGGCAATCTACCCAGGAGTTTCTGTTTACCCCTCTGCAAGATAATGCTATTGCAAACATAGTAAGCAAGTTATGTTATTTAGCTGAAAATTACATTTTGAGGGCAAGAGAATAAAATTAGCATATTGAAAGATTGACTCTGCAATCTTCTCTGCACCAGTAAATGTAAGCCATGCCCTGGTATATAAAGGTACGATGGGCAGGACTACTTTGCAGGCCCAGGGTGTAGATTGCAGTAAGGACATTAGATGTGCACACAAATTAAGAATCATTGGAATTTATAAACATATTCTGCCAGTGAAATAATATTAACTTTAGTTCAGTCCGTAAACAGGGTTTGCATGCCACATATGTTTGTTTATATGTGTAAGTACTAGAACTGTTTTAGTAGAATGGACAGGTGAGCATTTCATAGTTTGGTGATCAATTAAGAAAAGTTCAATTTTGATTTCCCAAGTACTCATCCAAAAAGATTATTAGGAAACCTAGATCCACATTACTTTCTGACTGCATTCACATCACCAAGTTATTCTTACTTGAAATCCTTATGATCCTTGCTATTTTCTAGTGTTAAATATTGTTTGGGTGTTTTTTCACTTCAAAAAACTATCTTTCAGGATTCAGAAAGAACAGTACTTTTGTGAAATTTCCTTTTTTAGAGATTCTCCTTAGAATTTTGCTGGCAAATATTTGTGCAAGCACAACAAAAATACTATTTAAAGTTTGTTTTAATGGAACACCATTTTAGAATGATAATTTGAATGGGTGTCTTTACTACCCCAGGTAGGAAGCACAGTTATGCCAAATAAGAAATCTGCTTGGTGTTTGTCTACACACAGGCACACATGACTAACATCCCTACTGACAACCATTTATCTTTTCCCTACTAATTCTTTTATGGTGCTTCATGTTGATTATTGTTTTCACTATATTTTTTCTATTTGTATCCTTAATTTACGAGGTGATTTATAACCAAAAACATGATCTCTTGCCTAAATAATTTGCATGCTGAAAACAACATTGGACTAGTATGCCACAGGATACTGAAGCACTTCACTGATTTCTACAATAAACTCAAAAGGATTAATTCTGTAACAATTCCTTCAGGTCATTAGATTGCTGTGGCAGGTGCTGTTTTATCTGTAAATTCCAACAAAAAAGCCAGTTTCCTGCAATAGGAGATTGCAAGGATGGGAAAACTACAATGCCTGGAATATTTTTGCAAGGTATGTCAGCTTCTTCACAGTTGGGACAAGAAAGTGAAGAACCTATAGCAGACTGCATTGTATTGTTTTGGGCAACAGAGAGGTAAAAGTGCTTGTGAACATTTCTGAAAAATTTCATATAGAGCTCATTTTATATGCATTCAAATCTAAATACAGTACTGACTTAATTTAATTCTGGAAGCTAATAAGACCATTGTCATTGGGCTTAGAATGCTGATGATGAAAAGGAAAGAAGAGATGATTTCACCAAATTTCTTTTTTAGTGTCTGTATGTATACATGTATGTACTACGCACATCTATATATTCAAGCGGGCAAATTTCACCTGTTTTCTATTATCTTTGGTACAAAGACATACATGGTAGGATAGATCTATTAATGGAAAATGCACTAGTTATTTGACAACATCACATGCCTAAAAGTCAGAAGAAATAACAGAAAGGAAAATATCTTTTCCAGTTTGACCTCCTGTGCTCATCACCATGGTATCTCAGTATGTTCCTAAGAACACTGATTGCAGTGTCTGTTCTCTCTCACACGTGGTTCCTTTTTCTTCTCCTCTCTTCTCTCCCCATGTAAGAGTTAGAGGGTGGAACTGGATTAATTTCTAAATGTTATTACTCTATAATATGCAATGTAGTTTTCTTAGTGAGTCATATCAAGAAGTGTCACCTTTCATCTTGAACGTGGAGTAGCTTATTTCTTGTGAGAATGGGTCTTATAGTCTTCCAGAGACATACAAGGAAACATGGAAGTGGATGAAAATTAGTTTTTAAGAAAAGTTTGATCACTGAGGCACTGAGAATTACACATAAGAGTGTCTCTTCTCCATTACACCTTAAAAATCCTAATGAGACTAATATGTGTACAAAGTGATGCAGTGGACAAGTAAATTACAGTGACTCCAGGATCTGAGCGTCATTGCCCAGAGAGGGTAAAACCCATTTGGGCAAGAAAGATTTGGCAGCACTGACTCTGTTATAACCATAATGTCATGGCAACATTAGAGTATGCTCAGCTCTGAAAACAAATTGGAAGACTAGTAATGCCTCCTTAACCCAGTATTAGGCACAAAGGTCTCTCTCTGAAGCGTAGCAAGTTGAAGTGTATCTGTTTCCAATGTCCCAGATGGTTCTTGTACAATCCCTATAACTTCTTTCAGTCTCCTATTCCCTTCCCTCTTTTCCTTCCAAAATGCCGCTGACTATGAATAATTTAATTCGCCTGCCAGAGTTCTCCATCACTTTCTCCAGCCTTAAGAGAGTAACTTTCTAACACTGTATTTCAATGTCTTCTGGCAGAATATTTTCCATCTGCTTTTTCGATGTGTGAGTGTGGGAGGGGCAGAGGAGGCTGGGGTAGCGGGGGTGGTGTCAAGGAACGACGCCAAGACATACTGCTCTCACTGAAATGATCTACTGCTTCCTTTCTGTTTCCACGGGGCTCGGTACACTGCTCTCACTTCCCTTAGGTGTGGCTGCTGTTCCTCACTTCTCCCTGAGGTAAGGATAAAAATGAAAGAGAAAAAGAAAGTCAACTCCTCTACAGACAACTTTCAGAACGTGCTGGGATTGTAAAAGTCTGTTAAGTAAAGATTTTATCCCATTATTCTAGGCTTTGCATCTCAGCTAGCAATGTAGCTAGCACGAAGAGCATTTGAAGCATGAGCACTGACCTGAGTGGACAGAGTGAGCTGGGCAAGAATGTGAGCATCCAGAAGGAAAGAGAGTTGAACTCCATCCCTGTCAGACATTGCTCCTGGCATCGCTCTGTGAACTGGGAGGACAAGGAGTCTTCTGGTTATCACAAAAGGAAAATAACATAAAGCTGTAGCTGTTTCCCAGCACACTATTAATAGGAATAACAGAAGTTTATTTGCCATGTGGATTTTAGTGATTCACCTTTACAGTGAAGATATACCTGCTATGAGCAGTTTTCTTCTATTTGGGCTGGGAGAAGCCCATAAATCTTAGGTCTTCCCTAATTCTGGACATGTCTTTGGAGTGGTTTTCTGGGGCGTTGCATAAATAATGGGAAACTGTAAGAGACATCCTGAAGCAGCCTCTAGGATTGCATTGCAGTACAGTTACGTAATAAGAAGCAGCAACTTGGATTAACTTGTGAAAGTCAAGAAACATGACAGCAGGCATTATGCTTAACGTGGAACATATTAATGATAGATTAAATAATACAGTATTCTGTTCTCCTAAAAGACTAGTCAGGCAGTTTGATGCCTGTGGCTATGCCTGGTGTGGTACACCCCATCACATTCAATCATGGATAGTTGATTTGACTATACAGGGCCTTTATGTAAATGGAAATCCCACCCACCTTTGCCACAAGCCAAGGAACTGAAGTCGTTCCGTGGAACAATATTAGATCATGGAAATGGAATGAAAAAAGCTTTGTGCAGCTCTGTTGCTGATGCATGGAAAATGCATGGAAAACGGCTGCCGATTCTTCTGTCTCCTTTGAGATCTGTACAGGTCTTTCTTCGGAGTTCTGCTAAATACAGTGGCATTTTTCATCCAATATATACAGCTTCTCAGTGCATAATTGATTATTGAATATAGTAGTGTTTTATCCAGATTATGTGTTTTCTTTAGCATATCTATATCCACCTAAGGGTACTGAGGAAGCTGAGGAAGCTGGTGGAAGTCCTCACTAAGCCACTTTCCATCATTTATCAGAAGTCCTGGCTAACCTGGGAGGTCCCACTTGACTGGAGGCTGGCATATGTGATGCCCATATATAAGGAGGCCACAAGGAGGATATGGGGAATTACAGGCCTGTCAATCTGACCTCGATGCTGGGGAAGGTTATGGAGAAGATCATCTTGAGTGCCATCATGTGGAACATACTGGACAACCAGGTGATCAGGCCCGGTCAGCATGGGTTTATGAAAGGCAAGTCCTGCTTGACTAACCTGATCTCCATCTATGAAAAGGTGACCCACTTAGTGGATGACAGAAAGGCTGTGGATATTGTCTACCTAGATTGTAGTAAAGCTTCTAACACCATTTCCCACAGCATTCTCCTGGAGAAGCTGGCTGCTCATGGCTTGGATGGGTATATGCTTCACTGGGTTAAAAACTGTCTGGATGGCCAGGCCCAGAAAGTTGTGTTAAATAGAGATAAATCCATTTGGCAGCTGGTCACAAGGGCTCAGTATTGGGGCCAGTTCTCTTTAATATCTTTATCAACAATCTGGATGAGATCATCGAGTGCACCCTCAGTAAATCTGCAGACTAAATCATGTTGGGTAAGAGTGTTGATCTGCTTGAGGGTAGGATGACTCTACAGAGGGATGTGGACAGGCTGGATCGATGGGTCAAGGCCAGTGGCATGAAGTTCTACTAGGACAAGTGCTGGATCCTTCACTTGGGTCACAACAACCCCATGCAGCACTACAGGCTTGGGGAAGAGTGCCTGGAAAGCTGCCCCACAGAAAAGGACTTGGGGAAACTGGTTGACAGCTGGCTGAATATGAGCCAGCAGTGTGCTCAGGTAGTCAAGAAGGCCAGCAGCATCCTGGCCTGTATCAGGAATAGTGTGGCCAGCAGGACTACGGAAGTGATTGTCCCACTGTACTTGGCACTGATGAGGCCCCATCTGGAATATTGTGGTCAGTTTTGGGCCCCTCACAATGAGAAAGCTATTGAGGTGCTGGAGCATCTCCAAAGAAGGGCAACAAAGCTGGTGGAGGGTCTAGAGAACAAGTCTTATGAGGAGCAGCTGAGGGAGATGGGGTTGTTTAGCCTGGAGAAAAGAAGGTCGATGGAAGACCTTATTGCGATGGAAGACCTTATTGCTCTCTACAACTACCTGAAAGGAGGTTGAAGAGAGCTGGGGGTTGGTCTCTTCTCCCAAAGAACAAGTGATAGAATGAGAAGAAATGACCTCAAGTTGTGCCAGGGGAGGTTTAGATTGGGTATTAGGAAAAATTTCTCCACTGAAAGTGTTGTCAAGCATTGGAACAGGCTGCCCAGGGAAGTGGCTGAGTCACAGCCCCTGGCGAGATTTAAAAGTCATGTAGATGTAGTGCTGAGGGACATGGTTTAAAGGTAATTTAACAGTGCTAGGTTAGCAGTTGGACTGGATGATCTTAAAGGTTTTTTCCAACCAAAACAATTCTATGACAGGGAATGGGACAAGAATTTCCCATTCTTCAATGTTGTAATATACAGTTATCTCACTGAGATGTTCATGGGATAGACATTACTTTTTCTTTTCTTTCTAAGAATCATTCGAGCTGAATTAACGTGTTTTGCTATTGTGAAGTAGCAAATGTAGTTGCTGATATCTATTTGCTAATGTTACACTGTTGATATTTCTCTGTAGTTTGCACTCAATTTGACAGGTGAAAATCTATATGCAGCTGACTAATTAATTTATATTTTGTCAAAGTTAGGAAACAATTTGAATGGCAATTCAGAAGGACCTCATGTAATGCTTAAGTTAGATCATTCCTCCAGGTACCTTACACTGTGTACAAGACAAAGGTTGAAATCTACAGCTTTGTTCTATTTTGCATTAAATTGTAGGTTTCTTTTTTTTTTTTCCTCTTTTTGAGCATATGCCACCGAGCATGCTAATGAACCAATCAAAGAATCAGCTGTACTAACAGTTAATGAGAATTCAAAGAGAGTTATTTAGCCTAGCATCATCGTTTCAGTGAAGATTCAAAGAGGATTAATTTGATTTGTGTCAAAATGGAGGAATCTTTATATAATCTGCAGTCAAACTTTCATGAATATATTTATGCAGACTTGCAGAGTTCTTCAAAATCATGTGTAAAAGGCTATAGGAAAAGAAGGCAATATTTATTTATATGTAAATTATCCTTTTTGTGCAGAAAATCTATTTCAGGTTTCAAATGTGTTTATATCTCCTCTTTGCAATGCTTGGGAACTTAGAGGATAAAATTTGGAGCTGCTGAAATCAATGAGTTTTATATGGGATTTCAATGGACTCCAGAATACATCTACAAAAAATTGATGGACAGACACAGCTAGGAAAAACCTGTATAACATAATTCTAAAAGGGCACTCTACCATACTGCACAGCAACATTTTTTTCTGCAGTAATTATCACACATACACAATACACATTAGTGTGCTATCAACATTTCATCTGCTCTCTTTTGGAGAAGCTGCATGACTCACATCTTTCTCATACCCAAGTAAAAAGCTTGTGCTAATAACGTCATTACAATGCACCAAAATCTCATGTACAACTATATTAAGTCTGGAAAAGACAGCTGATTTCAACACCAGCAGGATTTGTAAACACATCAGCGTTCCTCAAACCCCATATCATTAGCATTTCCAGGAACTGTGCATGGCATGCTAAAGCAGCTTTTCATACGCCTTTTCCATGGCCCTTCATGCGCTACTGCTCTCACACAATGACCCCATATCATGCATGATGATACTGTGAGTCACAGATGGCTTTAATACAAAAAGCTTGTGTTGAGCCATTTTCTTCACATACACATTGAAATCCAAATTATTCATGAGCAACTGTACTTTTGTTAGACAACTTGTGCACCTAAACTCCAAATTCATAAGATTATTCATGCATGGCTGGAAAAGAAAGAAACTGTAGCATGCAGTATCAAATGACCAGACCTCTTACAATGTTCTTCATTATTTTTTTTTTAATTTGTTGTCTAGTAGGGCTTTTTAAACAATGAGGAGAAATACTTCTGATGCACATGGATGCAATCTTTTGTCTGACCTGCTCTTTCCAAGGCTTTAGGTGAGGTTATTAGTGGTAGTGGACATTAAATCAAGACATACTATGAGAAGCTAAAGCATTTTACTTGATCCAAGTGGCTGTTGGTTACCAACGTTAACATTCAAAATAAACAAAACTTCCAACTGATATGTGTTTAGGCATATAATGTGAGGAAAACAGTAGGTCTAGTCTTGTATTGCACCAAAATGTCCCTTTCCCACTGACTCCACAGCACAGACCCTTTTTCACTTCAGTATTCTTTCATATTCAGTAAGGGTGTTTGCTAAAACATTTTCTGTCTGAAAGGACTCTCATGCTCTCTAGCTGTGGTCAGTGCTCTCTGTCAGACATCATGTTCAGCACATATTAATAATGTTATGCTTCAGTGATAAGGACTTAATGTCATGTACTGTCCATCCTACTGTATGGATCATGCACATAACTATTTAGACATTCAGAATGAAACATTAGCCTTGATGTTGCCTAGCAAAAGTAAGGTAGGGAAAATCCCTTTTATACTTACCTTAATTTTTAATAGTCACATGTATTTATTTACTATACTAACAGAATAAATATGTGCAGAGTGATGCAGTATTTTTGGCCAGGGAACCCTGAAAGACAGTAGGCATGTGAAGAAGATAGGTGTTCTTGTGCAGCTGCCATGGGCATCAAGAAATATTCTGTGACTGACATCTGTTGGAGCAGAAACCAGAGAGGTCTGGCTACTTCAAAATTGAATGAGAAATTTCAGGGGAAAAAAATTTAAAATAGAGGCTTTTTTGACAAAAGTAGTAAATTGTATTCTTTCCTAAACAAAACCTGAATATGAAAAATCATGCTAGAACAGTCAGTTAGTCCAGAAGCATGGAAGAAGTCTGGCTTCCCATGGATCTAAGTTCTCTGATCTTCATCTCTTACTCACCTACTTTTGTATTCCTACCCACTATATTCAGGGTACCACAGTTTTCTCAGGTCATTTTCCACAATTGCAAATTTCTTTTTTGATATCTTCCCTCCTTCCACATCCCAGGGCTCCTGAACCAGCAGTTTGCAACTGGTGATCCTCAGACCACTAGTAGTCCGCAGGAATTCAGATGGCTACCAATAAAATAACCTGAAAAAATACCCAAAGATTCTTACATGTGCAAGCAAACGGTCCCACAAAATTGGAGAAACAGAAACAGTTAATTGAAATTCAGAGCTGACACTAGTTTTAGTTTAGTGATAAATGAAAAGAAATAAAAAAAATACTCTTTGGAAGTCCTGCATGAGAGGATATTATTTTTTGAAATGGCTAAGTAGTCCTTGAAATAAAACTAGCTAAGAAAAATATCCTAACCATAACAATTTCTTGCCATGTCTTTTATCTGTCACATCAGGCCAGAGCGCTCTGACAGGTTTAGATCTATTTACAAACTGGCTGACTATCTAGTGATGGAAAGCTGACGGGTGCTTCAGCAGAGCAAGTTTATTCCTAAGCCTCTCTGGTATTGATCTGGGTCCCTCTCTCCTTTCTAGCCACCAGTCTTTATAAAACATACAGGAACATGATATCTTTGAGACCTCTACTTTTTGTCATATCTTCTTGTAACTGGCTAACTAATTAGACAGTTATTAGGTGGTACTGACAGATGAATTCAAAGACCTTATTTACTAAAAAATCCAGCTAAAAATAGAAGGATTATAACGATGTTCTAAGTGACAGTTTCAGCATGTTCTTAATTAAAGGGTCACTTTAGTGCATAGCATATACAAACTAAGTAATCAGATCCTTTTAACCTGATTTAAAAGGGAAGAAGAATACATTCAATTTCACTAAAACAGGAAAACGTAAAACCTGCACAGAGAAGTTAATAATGAGTTGGTCTAAACATTGTCTGCCACTGCAAAATGCAGGTTCTGTGTTCAGTCAGTTGTGCTATGATAGCTCTGTTATGTAAAGTCAGGTCATGTGAATGTAATGCCATTTAATGGGATAGGTTATAAAATCAGCTCTGAACAAAAATCCATTACAATTTCCCATTCTTGCCTTGACAAGGGATAAAAACTTTGTAGTGGTCTGCATTATCATAGCTCTGAACATATGGTGATAAAATTTATTTTTCTGTGACCCAGAATATAATTCTAAACAGCAGTCACCTATACTCTCTTGTGCTATAATGGGAACATACTACAGATATAGCAAAGTCAATTTTAAGATATACAGCCTGCAATCAGTTAGATGGCAGTAGTATGGGGCTCAGCACAAACTAATTCTCGGTTGTTTGCTTTGTTTTTTCAGCTTTTAATCTCTCCCTGAACCTAACATTTCCTCTGCCACCTGTACCCAAATTAGCTAGTGTAACACTAATAGGGTAGCTCCTGTTCCATGCAATGCAACAGCACTGTGATCAGTAAAGCAGAGAAATGAAAAGGCCAAAGAGTTTGTGCCTTTTCCCTATGGAGTACAATTAAACATGGAAAAGAATATCTTCACAAATGAGACAGTGTTAGGACCATTTCACGAAAGGAATTCCTTTTCATTCCCATTTTCTCACTACTGTGTAAGAAAAGTGGCAGGTTCCCCTCATACACACCATCTATGCTTCCAAATCTGAGATCCCTGTCCTACGAGACCAAAAGCAACCATTACGTAACTGAGAGCATACTCTCCATAGAGTGACCTAGAAGAATAGCTTCATTTTTAGAAGCCTAATTAAATGTTTTCTTTTGCTTTGTGAGGGAAGGGAGATAATAATCATTGATCAGAAAAAGAAACATTAGACTGCATTAGAGATATTGGAGTTTTTTGAGGCGATTTACCCAGAAACATAGTTTTTCAAACATTAGATGTAGAATGTTTCTCCAGTCTCTTTAGAAAACAGGTGACCTGAAAATAAATAAGTCATCATAATGAAAGCAATGCTCTTAAATCAACCATAAGCTCGAGCTTTTTCGCTGGCTATTCACAACGAAACTTTGAATATTTTTTTCAATAATGTGCAATGAAAGGAGGTAAATCCTTCTCTAAGAATGCCCTCTGTTTTATAAAATATTTAGCATGATCCTATATTATATAAGTAAACTGTAGAAAGAATAGTATATTAATTACTAGGAAAGAACATCATCCACTTAATTAACTTTTCTCTTGAACTTCCTGTTAACATATACTTTGGATGGTATCAAGTTCTAATGTGTTAGATTTATAATCTGTTCTTTTTCTAGAAGCAAAAATGAGACTTGAGCAGCATTTTGAATATGGAGATTTGCTAAACAAATTATTTGCAAGGCTTCCCACATAATAATATTCCCTTGACTTTCAGACTGTGGCCTCACTTTTAAAAAGCATATGCTGCACATGGAAATACTTTATAACTCTTTGGAACTGAAATGAAAGTATATTTTAAGATTTAAAAATGTCAGGATATTCTTTCCTGAATTTACTATTTCCCAAATTAATGTGAAGGAAAAGATTCACAGCTGCAACTTTCATAGGGCCAGGTGACTGAGACTGTTGTTTTTTTCTTTTATTCCCCTTTCTTCCTTGCTAAGTTTAATGGGAAGAATTGTATGATTAAATAATTCCTGGGAATAGGAAATTAAATTTTAATATGAACCTTTAGATACTGGCCAATTTCTCTAAGGCGACTAGAAAACAACTTCAATCACAGTTTACCAGTATTGCCTTTACAACGAATGCGTTACCCAGGACTCCAAGACTTCTGGTGGTGCCTGTGGGGTTCAGGAAACCACTTATGCTCCACTCCCACCTCATTCCAATTATGGATAGGAAACTTAATCGGCAGAAAAAGTGTAGTTTACCTATTCTGAGTGGTGTTACTTTCCCTAATGTCTGGTTAGTATGCCTTGCTCAAACACACAAAGATAACCCTGCTTATTTAAAGTTACAAAATACTCCTCCTGCCCCCATCCCTACAGCCAGACCACAAAGGCAGACTTTGCTTGTTTTGCTCTCATCTGAAAACTGCTTTCTAGGATCTCAGAAGCTATATATAATAAAATCTGGGTTATTTTCAGGGCCTTAGGTGACTGGTGGTGGTCTCAAACTTTGCTAGAGGTGCGGGGTAAATTGTAGCATTTGGTCTGCTACAGGCTTTAACTGTATTACAAGACACTGGGAAGTGATTTGTGGTGTTTGGTGGCAAGGAGGGTGGGTAGTAGCTCCTTAGATCAGATATCTATGCTGCGGTTGACAGCGATTATGGGGAGCTAGGTCTGACAATCTTAACGTTCTCATATAGCCTTCTGTTCTTGTGTACCCCTGATTCAGAAAGATGAGGTGTTAAAAATGCAGGCAACAGGCAGAAATCTGTAACATTTAGAAGCCAAACTCCCTTGTCCTCTTCTTTCTATTTGCCCTGAAGACCACACCCAACTGTTATTTCAATAGCAGTGGTGAAGAAATTGCATGGTAATTTCTAAACATTTCCTGGAGCAAGAGAATGAACAAGATACAGATATGAATTGCAAAACCGGTACATATCAGTTTATAAAGGGAAAAAATACCAAGGTGACCCAGATTAACATTATTAAATTTCAGTTCATCCTTTTTTTTTCCCTTCTGTTTTTCACCAGAGGCAGTAAAAATCACATTTTCTAGAAGATTCCACTCAGTCAGCCCCAGATGGCTGCTTTGGTTTCATCACCATCAATGACAACATCTTAACTATGCTTGCACAAGAAAAAAATAAATTGGAGTCTTCTTTCAAATTAATAAATGCTAAACAGACATCTCAGGATTACTTTGATTAGAAATGTCACCCCCTGCAAAAGATTCGGGGCTATTATTTGACCCTATTCTCAAAAAGAGAAAGGGTTTTGCTCAGGATCAGCCAAAAAAGTGTCTCCAGGTTGGTGAATTTCTAAGATGTCTTCTCCTACAACTCTATTTTTCCTCTAGGATAATATGGACTGGATTATCTGAAGCGATTATCGTATTTAAAAGCAATTCACTATATTTTGACTAAAAAAGGAGAAAAAATCACCATGAATATTTTCTACCTATGTTTTTTCTTATCTATGTTGATGTGCAGGAGGTTTTTCTTAATGTCCTGTTCTGTTGTTGCTTGGCTTTGCTGTGACATTAACTGTTTAAGATTGCTTTCATCTCCCCTTCTTTTTTTGTTTTATAATACGTACGTAGGTCCTGACACAGGCTATCATATACACTTCGTACTACTGATTTTTGTGTTTCTGTAACATGCAAAGGAACAGTAATACAGCATAAGGTTTAGCTCAGATCTCTTAACTTTTGGTTGCTCATAATTGCCCATCTTCAAACAGGCAAAAATTGCATAAGATATCTTCTCTCTGTGGGGAATAGCACTCACCTGTCAGAACAGTCCACTTTTCTTAAAGCACCTCCTGGTAAATTTCCTACTATTTATTTTCACCAGTTTTGGCAATATTGAGAAGATTAGTGCATATGAGATACTAGCTGTACTAGCCTGTTCAAAAGGTGATGAGGTCTGCTCTGAGTCAGACTGAGAAAAGAAGTCATCCTTAGTCAGAAACATCAATATCAGCCAGAGGTTTATTCCTCAAAATAGACCTTCGGTTTTCACCAAGTCATGTTAGCTATAATTTTTATTATTTAGCTTGTAATAAGATTTATTTACAAACATGGAAACCAATCATTCACTTCCATTCTTTCCACAGTTTGTTTATTATTTGAAACAGTTTCTAATAATTTCTATGAGAACTACATCCCTTAGTCTCAACCATCAACCAAATTTCTTAAAGAGTGTTTGTCTGATTACATTCTTCCTAATAGAAATATGAATATGCAAAAGGAAGGTGTTAATGTTCACATTCTATCATGTGATGGTTTAGCACTCTGTTTCTGAGATGCTTTCTTTTATTTTCTGTATTCTTTGCTTTCCAGTGAAAGCCTCTGTGTTGTTTTTTTTTCTTTTTTTTTTTTCCCCCTGAAATATAAAATTAGTCACATTGCATAATCTATACTTGCATTGTTTGATTGGTCTTCCATCTATAGTCTATTGTTTCTCTTGCTTTCTAAAGGGTCCTAAATAAGGAATTTGTAGAGGGCGTTGATTCACTTTAGCAGGGTTACACACTTTTACAAATTTAGCTTGGATTTCCAAAATATCTTTATTCACTTACAAATACTATGATATGTGGGTATGTTTATTTCAGTGCAAATGAATTGAATAGCAATTTCATTGCTCAAACAAAGTGAGTAAACAAAAATCACATTGTCTTAATATCCCCAAAATAACCCCTACAGTTATTAATTAACCTTCATTATACATGTGGAAGTTGAAGCTTTTATTTCAAACGAGATCTCAAATTAGAAGTCATTTAATCAATTTATGGCTTGACAGTTT
>JAOXJM010000001.1:47261025-47278900 GCA_026413425.1 Tringa solitaria
CAAAACATGGAAGGAATGAAAGTGAATGATTGGTTTCTATTTGTAAATGTAGTTTGAAACATTCAACTACAGTAGTTATGGTTACCATAAGGGAACATCATAGGAAAACCAAATAACACTGGTAATGTCGTTAGGCAGTTTAAATACATTTCTAGCAAAATAAAATATGTTTTAAGTATTGTGATTTTTTAAATTTTTATTTTAAGGGCAAGTTCTTTGAGGCCTGACCTTGAAGATTATTGTGTAGTATTGTTACATTGTATAAAATTATGTAAGCTTTATTAAATAGCAAAAAAAGTAGGATGCCACATAATACACAGAAGATATTTTGCTTAAACATTTTTGCTATATAATCTTTTAATTTTTATCATTCATTTGTTCTTTTTGGTCTACAGTACTCACTAGTATAAGTAGTAGTAAGCCATTGATACCAACTGTACAAATTCAAGCTTGTCATTATATCCAACTAATTGCCCCTGGTGTATCTTCTGTAGCTGAATTCTACATTTAAAAAACATTGACTTAGAACAACAGAATTAATCTTATTTTTAGAAATCACAAAATTCCCTATGTGTTTGCAAAATGGTGACACCCATCAGACTTTGCAGCCCTGCTAAATAAAGACAATGCACATTGTCACCACAGACTCCAAGTATTATATAGGAAGCACTCCTTAACCACATTGTGACAGTGAAAATTCGGACAGCTAGTGTGCGCCTTTTGGGAAAGCCACTTAAATCACTAATGCCCAGGACTCTAATGAGCAATAAATGTGTTTCAGATATTTTATGACTACCCCATACTAGTGCACCATCTCACAAATGTTCCTCTCTATATGGAGAGAAAGAGAGAGAGAGATCCTTATAGTGACAAACCTATTTAATATCTGTCTATATATAAACTTTACCTGGTTATTTATAAAACTATATAAGGTTTCTAAACTATATTTGTATCTCTTTCTCTCAGCAACCATGCCTTCTGCTATTTTGAGGTGATAGTTGATACCCAAATAAATCCTATTTCTATATTCAGCTCATCTTTATTTTTGGTCTCTTATAGCTAACGACTGTGGGTCTCATCAATTTGACCTTGAAAAGACCTTCTATTTACTGCATAGGATAATATAGATCTATGCTATTGGTTATGGCAGACACGATATGCTTTGAAAGGGTAACAGAAGTCAGCAATCATGGACAAGAGGTGAAATAAAATTGAAGTCTTCATATTATAAATGAGGTGGAAGGGTGGACAATATGTTCTCTGCGGTTGGGCAGAAAATTAGAAAAGTGGTATTCTAAACCTTCCACAGGCTTCCTACAACCTGCAGCTCTGGAAATGGGCTGTGGATTTTCATTTTTCAGTGCTAAATTGGGACAGAGAATAAAATTAACTTAATCTAACTTTAGACCACTCCAGTGGAGATGTCAGTAACTGAGCTGGTCACCCCAGATCCACTTTACAGTCACATAGACATAGAATCACAGTAGGGAGCGATTCACATGCTTTGTATGAGATAGGTGTTCACTGATTATCCAACTTATAGGTATCTACATGGGATCAGAGGAGTTCTAGTCTTAAACTCCAATGTTCAGGTATAAATTGTCCTCACCATCAGCTGAAGGAAGCTGCAGACATTCAGCGCTACTGAAAACCAGAGTCCGTTTCTAACATACATAATTTATAGTGATTCTTCTCTGGTCTTACTAAGAAGAGCAGTCCCATCTCTTATTAAAAATATGTTACAGAAGGTAACATAAAAGCACATCTTTAGGTCTGATCTCAGCTACAAAGCAGTTTTAATAGTTGATAAACTCTGTAATCATTTCATCACCTCAACTATGTTCATTACTCCTGGAGAGGCGGTCAGATTCCATACAGTGACGTGATCCATAGAAGAGTCTACAAATAAACAAAATCAATAATGAGGTAACTCTTACAACATTCTTCAGTTTTAAATGACAACACTAAATTATGTGCACAAGTATGGGACTGCGTTCAAATTTTCTTTAAATATTTGCCTTCTTTAGCTGCTGAAGTTGATTCAGAAAAGTATTCTATCTATCTAAAAAACAAAAGGAGTATACACCGGGAGGTTCTACAGGTCTACCCATTCCAAAAGTTCCTCTGTCTCTAGTAGAGTAGTTTGTTAAGACATAAAATGATACAGTACACATAGTCTTTTCAAAAGTGAGACTTATGTTTCCACTTGCCAAAGTAGTAGGTGTGTGGTAGAAAGTACTCTACATGGCTGTATGGGATAGAAAAAAGGCACGTAAACAGTTTTGACTCCATGTTCCAGAGAAGCCTATTCACTCTGATAAAGGTTTTACAAGAGACTTTAGGAAAGTTTTAAGACTTCTTTGAAGGAAGGGGAAAAAGGAAAAAAGGGGAAAAGAAAGAAGTGAAGCCAAGGCAAGACCCCACATATCTTAGCTGTGACATGGCATGATGAAGCATGTCACAAATTGAAGTAAAGCAAAACTTCCTCTGCTGTACCCTTGGAAAATAATGATTTTAATGGATGATGAGGTTATGCCTTGAGTGTAACAAGGGCTTCCCAATATCAAGAGAAAACAGATGAGACCTCATTACTTTTTTGAAGGATGGTTTACAATGGCAATCGGTGGTTAGATTGCACATCTAATGAAAGAAAAAGACTGAGGAGACTGGAACAAAGCTTGAAGTTTGAGGTACTAAGATGGCTAGAGAGCAAGAAGCCTAAACACCTCACCTCTGTGTAGACTGACTGCACAATGATACTGTTCTTTAGCATAACGCATGGAAATAAGAAAAGAAAACTATTTTTGCTCTACAAAGCTATATATACATTCAGCTTACTCCATTGCTGCTAGAGATGTATGAGTTGCACAGGCTAGCCTGGACTAATTCAGTAGACTAGATTGTGATGCTAATATCTGTGTGAACGTGTGGATGCTTACATGTTAAAAGAGTCAGTTCTTTCCATCATAACAAAAAGTAGCTAGGTTGATTTCACAATACAGAAATACTGTTGAAGGCAGTTGCAGGAACTTGTTATATTGTATTGGGAAAAGCACACACATGTTGGCTGCTTCAGTGGAGTAGATGCTAGTGAGCTCTAAGATCTTTTCCTTTATGAGTTTTGCCAGACAAACTGTTTGTGTAGCAATGGAAGAAACTACAATATAAGTGAAAATCAGGATTTTATGTACAGCTGCTGTAGTATATATATTTAACCATGAATTACATACAAGGAAAAACTTTTTCATTGTGAAGAAATAGTCCAGAGAATCTCCATCCATAGCAATATTCCAAACTCAGTAAGTCTCTGACCAGCGTGGTTTAACTGGACTGCTTCAAGTAGGAGATGGGCTAGGTGCCCACCAGATGTCCCTTCCAACCTCATTTATTCTATGATTAGGAAGGTTGAGGATTGATTGTACACATAAGTAATCAACTTCAACTTCAGGGTGAAAATCAGAATGAAGAGCAAAAGAGACATCTGCATTCAAAATATGTCACAGAACAAGAAATCCCATTTTCTAAAAGATTTTCTGAACAGCTTTGCAAAATATAGGTAAAAATACTTACCTTGAGGTCAAAGTTAATTTTTCCGCTTTAAGTTTCTGATGTATTCACTACTCACTTTAAATTGAAGTTAAAACTATGCTAATAAATAAATAAAATAACATCTAAGTAGATTTAATGCTCAACTTTTAAGCTAAAGTTAGGTGACAAAGCGCCAGTCTTTAGAGTTGCTTCTGTTTTTTTCCACGTTAGACAGAAAGATGAAAATGAAAAATTTTGAATAGCTGCATCATTTCTGGGATGCTGTAAGATGTGATCATCTCACTGTACTTAGTGCATACCAAACCACATATGGAGTCCTGTGTGCTGGTGTGGTCCCCACAATTCAAAATAGGCATGAACAGACTGCATAGGATCCAAAGGAGGTCCATGAATTTGGTCAAAGGGCTGAAAAACCTGCCCTGTGAGGGAAGACTGAAGGAGTTATGTCTTTTCTGCCTGGAGAAGAGAAGGCTACAGGGGGGCCTCATCACAATATTCCAGTACTCAAAGGGCAGCTACAAAGAGGATGGGGTTTCTGTCTTCACAGGGAGCCTCACCAAGAAGAGAAGGGACAATGGGTACCAGTTGCACAGGAACAAGTTTCATCTCAGTATGAGAAAGAAATTTTTTACAGTGAGGACAGTTGATCATTGGAATAACTTCCTCAGGGATGTGGTAGAGCCCTAGTTGGAGGTTTTCAAGACGTGATTGGACAGGGATGCTACAAACCTCATCTAGGCTCCCTTTGCCGTGAAAGGTTTGACTACATGATCTTTCAAAGTCCTTTCCTACCTGCGCTATTCTATAATTCTATGAAAGAGAAAGAGATAAGGCTTATTTAACTTCACCTTGAACACACCTACGTAGTCAGGTATTGCTTCATTGGGGAGCACGTAGTCAACAGTTGATTTCAGCAAAGATTTATTAGGACTTGGAATCTGTGCCGTCTGGTTATTGCCTATATTGACTGTTCTCCACCAGCTCCCAATCTCACTGAACAGCTCTCAGAGCAACAGACACACACTCTTCCTTGAAACACCTTTCCCTGCAGTTTCTTCCTTAGCATTGAGACTGCAAAGAAAGAGACGGTCTTTCCAATGCTTCTGTTCCTGCCAGTCTTCCTACACAGATTACAGGAGGAAAGTTTCTCTGGGTCAAATATGAAGAGGAGGAGAATTAAAGAAAAGAGCACAGAGCTGGACTAGAAGAACTGACAATTTGGAAGGCAGGATGAAAAGGAAAGTTAGCAAATATTTCTCCATGTTCCTCTCAGTCTGTTGGGACTGAAGCAGGCAATCCTAAATCTCAGTTTCTCTTACTGTCTAGAGAGGAACTGTACTGCCCATATGTCCCCAGCTCATGGTAAAAGCAGGGCCGAAAAAGAGATAACTTTTCCTTGCTTTGAGTTCCTCTCTCAGCTCATGCTGCCATGACTGTTAAAAATATTTAAAGACTCTGTTGCTGCTGAGGATGGATCATTGGGATCTTCACAGTTCCATAGAATGGGACCTTGAACTATGTTCCTTGTTAAACATCTCAACTGCCTTGATTTCAAAGATTATGCCTGTGAAGCTGGCTCAGCATTTGCTGGCCCATAGTATTTCAGTCTCTGCTCTGACATATATGCTGTTATAATTGGAAGAGTTAATGACACTTCAACTCATCCCTAGTAAGAAAAGCTCACTGGAGTTGAATGCTAAGAGCCTGTAGATCACTCAAGTGCATACCACCTTCCCATATGTGACTAGTAGAGTTGGTTTATGCTATGAACTTATGCTTCAGCTATCTTTATCTTTCTGTAGAGGAGAGTTAGATTTTAATGTCTGAGAGTCTCAAAGAATGATTCAAAAAGATTGTTGGCAGACTCACAGTATAATATATTGCAGTTTACTAGAGAAACTGGGAAAAGATGCACTTTGTGTCTGCAGTACCAACTTTCTGGTAACCTTCTTGTGTTGCCTGTAGTTAAAAAAAAAAAACAAAACAAACCCCAAAAAAAAGCTTCTGGGATTATTTATTTATTACTTTAACTGAGGGCTAAACAACCCTGGAGGGATCCTGCCACTTCATGAATGAATTACTTCTGACATTTCACTTGTAATCTGAAACATGGAACCAAATCTCGTTTCAGGCAAGTTTTACTAGCCGATTTCCTGCACTAAATATACTAAATGTACATCGTGTAGAAAAAGCAAAGGTTGGGAAGGGAAAGACAAGCCTTGTTACTGGTATGGATGCCTACCCTTCTGCTGCTCTTTCTTGTTCTCATACATTGGTAACTACATACAGGAGGTTAGAGGTTTGTGTGGGTGACTTGCTTCTCAGTTTTATAGAAATTCAAACTTTTTAAAGTAAAATTGTTGTAGTGCATTAAGGCAGGTCAGAGTTTAGTACATTTGAATGTGAGGGTGTAACACAGTCCCCACCTTCCTGTGCTTTTATGTAAGAGCTGAGGAACATGTCCCAAGATCTGAAGGTACTCAGTGCTCACTGGCCTTACAAAGGGAAGGTGAGTGTCTGATACTGAACATGCTGCACCTCCTGTTTAAACCATGCAATGGCTCCAGAGTTTCTTTGAGGCATCTAACAGTGTAGCTTTTTATTCATCTGTTACATTTTTTAAACCATATTTTTAGATCAAGGCTAGATATTTGGGGTCTTACTCAACTACTGTAAGCCAGGAACAATCAAAAGCATATATTGCGGTGCTTTTCAAGTTTCCTTCTTAATTTATGAAGACTGTGTGGGAGAAGACAACAATCTGTACTCAGGAGAAATGCAGTGAATCAGCCTGTTCTTTATGGTGAAATGTTCTTTTACGCAGCTGCTGTACCTTGGAGAAAAAAACAAATAAACTCCAGATTCTACTTTAATAAATCTGATTTTTTTTTTAAAGAAAGTTAAGCTGTTGTTCTTAAAACAAAATACTGTTCAACAATGGAATCTGCAGCCTACAGCCTTAATGCAATATTTGGTGTTGTTTGGAAACACTCTATAAAGCACACTCCTTTCTCCTCCTTCCCCTTCTTTGGCCGCAGGAGTAACACTGATTAAACACACTGGACTATCATGGAAATTATGCAAAGGCAAAGAGGGGGGGAATAACGTGGAGACCTGTTGTCACAGGGAAGGATCTGGGAGGGATTCTTCCCTAAGAGCCCCAATATGCAAACAGCACTGGTTGAGATGCCTTTTTAGGAAAATCAGCATATGAGCTGTCCAACTAGGGGATAGAGAGAAGCAAGCACAGCCCTTGCTGCCTTTCTGTCCTCTGCTGCGCAGAACGCCTGTCAACAATAACCATGTCTTGCACTGCTCTGTGACTGTGCAGGGACATAAGAGGTGACAGAACAGGTACTTACGTACACGGAATCACCGTAAATAGGCATCTGGAGAAGTCAGGGTCAGTCTGACTCTAGCTGAGTTGAATGGCTGGTAAGCTCAGTGACAGCAAGGAGCAGTGGCTGTTCCTCTACACCTTTTCTGGAACAGAAACTAGCTGAGGAATCAATACAGATGTCCCCTGTATGACTGAGGAATGACAGTTGTCAGTTCCAGCCTTTACTTACTACCTTACCAGTGACATTGTGCTATGGGAATAACAACCTGGATTTTAAAGCATTGGGAACTTGATGTAAAACCTGAGGCATTTTGGCATTACATGATTCAGGAGATTGCTTGAATGGTGATGTACTCTGACATGTCTTCTACTCATTGTCCCAGCATGAGAAACTCCAGGAGTAAGGCTAGAAGATCTCTATTCCTAGAAACTCTTACCAGTGATGTCTTTGCTGGGAAAACCCTCTGTGGCTCAGATCTCTCTGAAGGCACAGTAGGATAATGCTCCTTTGTGACCTCCCACTTCACCTTCTGGTATGATGAGATAAGGCAATGGCCCAGCAAAGCTGGTGACCTCAATAACAACCATTCTTGTTCACTGTAGACATCTGCTGCAAGTATCAAGGGACTTGTAAGGCTTTTGGCAGCTCCTTCATTCCAGGTTACTGTTATGACTACACATATTTACATTTTAATTTATACGGAGAGAAAGGGTTTCAAGCATTTTTTCTTAGAGGCAAACCTAGGCCACCATGGCTTCCAGGACTCTTGCAGCCACATGGACATCCAGCAGTCAAAAACGGCCAGCTCCTGCCATCTACATGCCAGAGTCCACCAAGATCTTATGTTTTCATGCTCAAGAGTCTTTTCTGGCTCCCTGGTGACTGCCGTGTGAGATATAAAACACTAACTGCACTAAATAGAAAATGACCACTCACCATTTCTGACCTTACTCTCCCAGAGGCAAAGCTCACTGCAGCTGAAATCAGGATCTTCACATTTGTAATACATTCCTCCGGCTCCCAACCTCCTCCAAACCACACCTTAGAGAAGACCTAACATCAGGCAACATGGGCTATCAAATGCTTTCCTCAGAACAGGCTCTGCCTTGTAGCAAAGTATAAAATTTTAGCTCATGGAAGAGACTTGTAAAGGCACTCTGTGAAAAGTCAGTAGGAATGAAGCATCAAGGTGTATCTACAAATCCTGTTCGGTGGGATTTGGATCTGGGCACATGAAATCTTTCTCAGGTCTTGAACATCACTTAGTAGATTTGTCCTGTTTCTTTTTAATCTGCAAGGTGTGGAAGAAAGGCAACAATTTTCTTTTGTCCTGTTTGCAGGCATTGTAAATGCTCCAGTTTTCTTTAGTTACATATATGCTTTTCCCATCAGGGAAAAATAGTTTATGAATTCAGATTCATGCAGTTGTCTCTACTGCTTGGGTTAAAATGTTTCTGAAGATTGATCTGAAATGTAACAGAGGTAAAGTGATGATTCATCTACTTGTGTTCACAGCTTATTTTACCAAGTGCTGCAATAATTTAACTTCTCCCAGCAACACCTAAATACGATTACAGCTGATACTGTGAGCTATTGTGAAATTTTGTTATTTTTTAAAAATACTTATGGAAGGTCCAGTTGCAAAGTGAAGATCCAGATAAACCTGCATACCAAGGTCAGAGGTGTTTATGTCCCTAGGTTCAGTCTGGGAAATTAAAAATGTGGGATGGAATTTTATTCCAATCTTTTCCTTCCTTGACATTCAGGGTGGCAGCAGCTGTTAGTGTTGGTGTTAATGACTTTGTGCCCAAGAAGATCCAGCAAGTGACAGATTGTTAATGATTATGTAGGATGACTGTCTTTCAAATGCTTCTAAAGTATCTTTTTATTATTATTGGTATCATTCATTGTCGTGTGTGATAGCACTGACCAGATTTCCACTCCATCATTCACAAACAGCCTTTCCTCTGAGAAGAAATCGGACTGCTTAGTTTAGGTAGAACAACAAATCCCTCAGTGGGCGTGGAGGAAAATTAATTATTCCATTATTTTAGATGTGGGAATATTTTCCTTCAGTCATGGAATACAAGGACTAGCATATTATTGCAAAGTTTAATTTCTACATACGTCCTGATATTCCAGCATGACTAAGATATGGCAGACAATGGCCAGAGCATTGTAAATACTTATGCAGATGCTACATTTTAGACATGCAGGTAGTACAGTGAAATTCAGCAAGGACAGTAACATGCAAGCAAAAAGTGATGCTGATATCTAGAGAGAAAAAAGCAAAACAAACACTACTCTCCAAGTTGCCACTTGGGTATGTGGGTTAGCGATGATATTGTTGATGTAAGAACGTGTTTCTTAGGTGTACTTCAGAAGCTGACCATCTATCATTCAGTTTTCTGGATGAAATCCTGCAACAGAAGTATAATATGTGTTTCTGTGAGATATGTAGGCATTCCTTTTCTCTACGCTCTCACTTCCATTTTTCATTTGTGTGTTGTGTGTTGTGAGTGAATTGGGGTCCTGTTAGTGGCAGCAGGTGCTCAATCAGTCAGCAAGTTCTGCTCAACCCTGAGCAAAGAGAGGCTGGGGGTGAGTACTGAAGCTGAGTCAATGTGCTCTAACTGAGAGATTTTGTGAGAACACATCAGCATCAGAAAAATGATGGTTGGAAATGCATCTGAGCTCTAGGGTAGGCTATTTTAAGCATGAAGAATGAATTGCATCTGACCTCAGAATTAGCCTGCAGGTTGGACAGTCTTCTGCAATGCATGACGGGATTGTCAAGCACTGAGAATAGTCATGTGAATGCATCAGGCTAGCAGATCTGGGCTTCAGATCCAGTTTCATTTCCTTGGAGGTTGGCACCCTAATTGTTTGGCTCATTTGGAGGACATGAAGGAGAGCAGCAGGAGGAGGGTGAGAACCAAAGCTTTCATTTGCTCTTTCTTGCCTTGAAAAAGTTGAAAGGTCTCACTTTTGTCCCAATATGGAATGGAAAACTGGTTGTTGACTTGAACATATTCCTGGAATGGGAATAAACAGTTTCCTACTAATTTCTATTCATGGTTCTTCATTCTTTCTATTTACAGCAACAGATTTCAGATTGTGAAATCTGAAATCCAAACACCTTTGAATAGTGGTCTTCCCAGGAGATGCTTAGTATGGTCACTCATGAGTGCATGAAGATGGAGGGAAGCTGCATTACAGAAAGCATCTCCCTGCTTTTCTTCCTTCATTTTCACAGCATTCCTTTGGCCTACAACTAACACCAACCATTTAGGAGAGGGAAAAAAAGCTGAAAGCCTGTCATAAATAATTATATAGTCTTGCTGTCCTCTTAGCAATGTTCAGCAGTTATTTTTGAAGCATGCCAGCACTAATACAAAATTGTTAAAGTGCTTCAAGTTATTTGCTTTTTGTGTAGTGGTGAAATTTTCCACTGATGTTTTTTATTAGATGAAAACAATGCAACTGACTGGGAGCCAAGAAGATTCTGTATTCTAATCCATGTGAGACAAGGATGTGACTGAGAGCTTGTTGTCTTAAGCATGGTTTCCCAGGCCAAAAAAAAAAAACCCCACAAATAAACAAGGCTTGCAGACAGAGGAAAAAATACAGAAATGTCCACTGATTGTATAATTGACACCTCTGTTGAATGAACTGGGGCAAGATGATTCATAACATGGTGATTTTATCAAATCGGGGATATTGCCAATTAAGTAAGTAGGCATTGCAGCCAACTGCTTCATCTTCAGACCATTTTTCTCTTTACTCTTCTCTGGAATTCTGTGTCTCCTATTACATTGTTAGATGCAGATCTTGTTATAGTTATCCATGCCTTTTCTACCTTTAAATTAATCTAACATAATGTGCTGCATGGGAACTGTCTGCCAAGATGTTCTGGGAAATGTGCTAGTGCAGTGTATAGCTGCCTCTTATTGAGTAGCAGAAAACTTCACCTTGGTGCTCTGTGATCAGCGCTGTTGCCTCTTCATTTCCAAGTTGCATTTAAAGTGTTGCGTTTAACCAGTGAAACTGAAATAGGCCTCTTTTACCTGGTTAACTTAAGAACCTGTCTCTGCTGTGCAATACTATCTCTAGAAAAGACAAAAGGTAAAATACCTGAATCTCTTATAATTGCTATCAAAATCTGACATCTGGTAAACTTGACTTGACTAGGCTCAGCAACTCCTTTTAATGTCAAGATACAGAAGTTCCAAGAAATACTGAACTAGGAAGAGAAGAAAGTAAAAGGAAGAGACAATCTTTATTATAATGCATTACTTTTACACTTAGGTAACTTTTAACATTACGGAGAGCCAAGTGCTGTTGAAGAAGCTTTGCCAGTTTATCTGATTGAAAGATTACTAAGAAGTACTTATTATCAGTCCTTTATTTCAGTTCTTTTTTGAGACTGAGCAAAACTCTGTAAAATTTTCTTCCTCATCACCTGGCTGGGAATCACATTGGTTGTAGGTTACATCTGTAAGAAAACAATATGCTGCAATTATACTGGCAGCATGCTCAGTTCAAGCCTCATAAGGCTTGGGCTTCCTCACAGAGGAAGAATTCACTTCAGATGACTTCAGCACTTGCAAAAGTCAGAGGGCCAGAAAACAATTCCTATAAATTTTAAGAAGCATTCTGGGTAGACAGCTATCATATACAAAATATTTGTGAATGTTTCTGCATAAACTGCAGTTCACTTCTGGTTTTGGCCATGCAAATAATGTGATCAGATGAATGGGTCCAGATAGTTACACCTTCACTCCACTCCCAGAGCCTAAGATGCAATAAACATTTTAATCTTAGCAGGACGAAGCAGTTTGAACTACATGGTATTTACCCAGATTGGAGATCAGGCAGAATGAATATGTAACTGTCTGTATCTGTCTGTATGCCTATTTGTGTTCTAAATTTGTTCCCTTGCAAACACTGGGGCAAGTGAAATGCAGGTAGCAAAGGAATTTCAAGTTTCAGGTAAATGTCTTCGTACAAGAAGTGCTGTTTTGGGAAAAGGAAGGCTCACCATAAAAAGGACATACAAAGTTTTACAGAACAATTGTGAATATTTAAAGGTAACTTGGGAACACGAAAAAAAATATCTGCTGTAAAAAATGGTCACATCTAAACAGACAGCACAGAAATAATTTCACATGAGCCAGAGGGATATCATACAATTGTACATAAAATTAGGAATGAAATGGAAGCTAAAATTCATGGTGAAGAACAGACCAGTTCTAGCTAAAGATAGATAGGAAAAAATAGATTGTTGAGGATGATGTGCGGCATTTGGAGCAGGTATAGGAAGGGATAATAAGGAGTGGAAGATGAAAATACCAGAGATATTACTGAGAATATCAGAAGGATAGAAATTAACAAGCAGTTAGGGTCAAGTCAGTGTGCTTCTCCCAGGTGCTTCAAACATTGTAAATAATTCAATTTTTAAAATTATTTTATTTTATGAGATTGTGTTAAAATTCTGGCTAGAGTTTACTTTTTTGGTCCCAAATGATTGTTGATCATTACATATGAGCAATAAAAAATGTGACTGTGTGGGCTGGCTATAATGAAGCTGGGATTTTGTGTTCATTCATCACAAGATGTAACTCTTAAGTGCATCTGTTATCTATCTCAAGAACTTTTTTCTTATGGGTAGCTTTACAGATAATTGAAATAATGAGGATCTTTGTAGAAAATCACCAGGAAAGAAGGTATATAGAGGCTTCAATACAGTGTCTCTGTCGTGGAATCAGTCATGACAAAGACTTAAAGAAAGATAGGGTTTACCTTCTACAGATTTATCACACAAACTTTAGCATATAATTTCAGTCAGTTTTCAGGGCACTCTATATTAATGCTGCATGGAAATTCATCTGTTATTTTATACACCTGTCTTATAACATAGAGAACTGGCATGTGAAGGTGCTTATCTCTCTCCAATTAAAATAGAGAACCTAAATTGTAGCTTAGATGAGACACTTCCAAATGGCTGATAACCTCAGGAATACAACAATAATCTCTCCACTTATGTTAAAGCCTCTGAGTAGCCCTCCAATGAGAGAGAAGCATAGAGGTCCTGCAAACAGCTAGTGGATCTGGGTACAGACCTTGGCAGGTACCTGTAAAACTCCAGTCTCAGATGTTAGTCTGTCCCTCTTCCCTAGAAAAGGAGACAAAAGCAGGCAAAAACCTGCATGCAGAAAAGCATGACCTCATCTAAAGCTCTCTAGTCATGTGTTGCTTATATATAATTACTGTGAACTTCAGAATCAACAGAAGAAGTGAGCTTCTGACACAAGGGGAGGGAATGGAGCTAAGCATAAGCTTGAACACAGTCACACACGTGAATTTTTGCAGGGTATAGAGACTTGTATTCATACTCTCTGTGCAAACAGCAGAAGCTGTTTAAGGAAATACCTTCTCAGCTGTTTGCTTACTGGAGGTTACTGTTCCTGTAACTGTGCTGGTAGAAAGGAACATGTATGCGTCAGCAGCTCCCACTCACAGACCTGTATCTTCATGAAAGACCACTTTTATTACCAGTTTCAGCTAAGATGCTGGACCTGATGTTCCCATCAGGGAGATGTGGGCACAAACTGAATTATACTGATTCTGTCAAGAGGAAGCATAAGGAAATGGTGGGCAGTGGAAGGCTGCAAATTAATAGCCCAACGTTCACCAGAGATGCTTTGACAAAGCCCTAAATCGGTGCAGAATTTTGATTGTTCGTCTCCTCCAAAAGCCTCTGTCATTCATTCACTAGTGCTGTAATCAGACGTTTGCTTATGTTAGGGGATGTGCTTCCTGCTAGAGCAAGCTGTTGAAGACAACAGAGGTCTAAAGGCATAAACAAGGTTTAAATACTTGACTCCTATTGACTTTTAGTGTACCCTAGTGTTCAGTGTAACTAAGCGTTGCACTATGCACCTTTCAAATGTTGCCCCGTGGACCTCAATGTGTTATTTTCCAATATATTTCTGAGGCATGTTTTGTCTTCTCCTAGAAATTGCTGTGCTATTTTTGTATATTCAGATCTTTCTATCTGTATCATTCCAGTTTGGAGATGCCAACTGTTCCCTCTGTTTTCATATGAAGATAGAATGAATCAGTGTTACTTCCACCCGTATTGCTGTTCCCCCAAATGCTTTCACAGATGTACTGGGAACATGGAGTTCTGTGGTCTATAATGGTAATACCCTAGACTGGGCTGCTTTCAAAACCACCCGGTAGGAACCGTGCAATTATAAGTAACCCAAGGCTGGTAGGAGTTATCATGTGTTGCATGAGGAAAGATTCCACGAGGGTGCTCAGGTGATAGCAAATCTCCAACAGGAAAAAATTTCAGAGAAGCAAATAGTCTTCCAGTGATCTAATTTACATCCTTAGGGGAAGAAAGTTACTTTGTCTGCAAGACTGGCCAGCCCAGTATTTACCAGTTGACGATAAGGAAACTACTGATTGGTGTATCATCTCTATTTGCTTTGTTGTGTACATTTTAGCTTGCTGTCACGAAGGCTGGTATCACTCCATATATTCTCTTCTCAGAAATATGCTAGAAATCTAGCATATATTCCTAAGTATAAGGAGACTGCTGATTTTATATCCAGCCTGCTGTGAGAATGAGTTCACATCACAGCATCACTGCACATCACTTGTGCTAGCTCAACACAGGTATCAGTATGAGCTCAGAATAGAACAACTAATTAAATCTACATTCCTGATGAAGGAAAAGATGAGAGAAGTACTGAAGATAACAAGGTACAGCAGCCTGGTGATGAATACAGGAGGGAGAAAAAGGTCTTCAGCTGATAAACCTTTAATGTCTGCAAGTCTGGACATTTTTTTCTTGACACTCCAATAGCAATAACATCAATAAAAGTTAAGAATAAAGTGAAGAATAACAGTTAGGAATAAAATGAGGGCCATGTAAGTCTTCCCTATTTGTGAGACACTTAGGCTCCACCAGCTGTGCTGGCTTGCTTCCTACATCTGGGATCCAAAAAGGGTAACAAGAAAACTCTGAGAGAACTATTTTAAGAACTCTGGCACCAAGCAGAGTGGGGAAAGGAAAAAAAAAAAAATCCCAACCCTCCACTTCTTTACTGAAATCAGTCTGTTGAAAGCAATTCTGTTTGGCTGCCACAGTTCACCAAGCAGCCTAATGTGCCAGCTATTAGTACCCAGCAGAGAGCATGTTTGCAGCTATTCAGCAAAACTATCACATGTCCTTAGCCAAGGCAAGGGGGATCAGCTGCCGAACACTGGAGCTGATGAAGAGCAAAGCTATTAAAGCAAGCAATAAAAAAAAAAAAACCAAACACAACCCAGAAAGGAGACTGATTTTTCTTATTATTTTTTTAACCTAATGGATGACATTTATAACTGGAAACTATGAGTCAGAGTGTGCTCTGCCAGCATGGGGTCTTTATGATGTTTTCATCTTGCTTGTTCTTCTTCCTTGGCCAGGACCATTCTGTCTTGTTGCTTTGTAAGTTTTAGGTTCCTTGCAGCGCTGAGGAGATGGGTGCACGTGTGTGTTTGTGTGTGCATCTGAGTAGTGACTGCAGCTCAGTGAACTGGAAGTAAAGAGCTAAACTCAGAAAATTTTTAGGGAGTAGTGAGACTCCTTTACAGTGCTGGGACCTCTCAGATAAATTATTGCTGCCAAAGTGTTGTTGCTGCCAAATGTGGTGGTGACGTGAGCGTGGGAGGCAACCACCCACTCGCTAGTGAGGACAAAATGGACACAGCTCTGTCTCCACAACCACTAATCTCATCCAAAAAGCTTTAAAAACAGAGAACTGTTTGTCCTTTTGTAGTACATGAGCAAATAGAATCCATTTGCCACAGAGCTTCTCTGTAATACTGTATCTTTACCATGTAGCCGAGAAACAAAATTATACTGCTTGTTGGGATGACATTAGAGTCTGGTTACCTCAGAAACAACACACTCAATTCCAGACTCTGCTTCCAGAAAAGTCTCTTTACATTGCAAGATCCACCCTGCAGCTTTTCCCAGGAAGAATACATCAAGGATCCCCCAGTATGGGGGAGTCCTGTCCTGACATAGAGCCAGCATTGTTTTACGGCAGCTTCTCCTACCCTGCAACGCCCTGCCACAGGATTCACGTTGGGACAAGCAAACTTCCACCAGCAGAGTAATCCCCAGATCCCATGCAAGGCATCGTCACATAGCCACGGCTGCTTGGGCTGGCACTGCGCCTTGGTCCCTCCACAGCTTCTGAGGAAGAGGGGTTGTGTGAGGTGCCCACAGAGCCCTTGCCTCCCTTTTCCCACAGCTGATATGGGTCATGCTCAGCGCAGCTGAAAATTGAGCCCTCAGGCGAGGAGCTATAATGAATTCACTAGATTAGGCAATGAAAGCCAATGTGAACAAAACAACCAGCTGGCTCAAGAATATTTTGTGCTCGCGTAAAAATGCTACAGGAGGGTGGAAATAAGCTTCAAAACTGTCCCCTTTCATTCCTTTGAAGACCATGCCCATCTTTTCTTGTATACACATCTTTACAGCCTACACATCACTGTGAGGCTGAAAAGAAATTAAGGTATTTTCATCCTCTATGTGCTGTTATATGTTATAGTCATTAAAATATTAGACTGTGTCCTCATAAAAGAATATGATGCACCGGGGTAAAAGACTGTTCATGAAGGAATTCTATCTGGAACTCTGGGATGTCACTTTTTTTCTTTTTTCATTACATAAGGAATATTGAAATCCAGCTCAATTGTTCACCTTTTTGTGGTTATTTTTAAATTCTGTTTAATTAAAAGCCCCTAAAAGTATTTTTAATCATTATTTCTGAAGAATTTGAAAAGTAAAATAACATAGAGAATTCCAGAATCAGAAATTGAAAAAAAGTTTTACCTTTGTTACTGGAAGTGGAATAATAACTTCAGAATAGACTAGTGTGAGAGTAGACTCCGGTTTATTTCTTTGCTTTTGTCCTATGCCTGTGTTTGCATCAATTTGTGTGTAAAAACCCTATGCTTTAAAGTGCTGTTGTTTTTCCTTTAGCTAAGAGCTGTCTTTTCATATGCGAGCCAATCCACCTACACTCTTCCTGTGATTAGTCTCAAGAAATGGGAAGAAAATTCCATACAACGTGTATACCCGATAACATCACATTTACACTTCAAGCCTAGTTTCACTTGATTAATAGTTTTGCTTCCTTTCCAATACCCAAGAAATGTGTATTCCCAGAAGACTTTTTTTTGAAAATACATTATAATTACTCTACCGGAGGAATCTCTCTATGGATGCCATTCTTACCATAAAAAAGATGTAGGTAAAAACAGCCTCACATTTGGCATTTGAAGGAGTGAAACGCAACACCTAGGAATTCCCGTACGGCATCACCCTTACAATCTCCTAAGGAAATCCACCGTAAAATACAGTATGTGCTGAGAACAGGCTGAGCCACCTAAATATGGATTGCTTTTGGCTTCAGCTATTCAGAAATCCCCAGAACAGGTGCCAAATTAAGTAACTCTACTAGCTGCTTTCCATGGCTGAAGGTCAGTAATAGTTAACACGGAGAGGAATTTGGATAGCACATCTTGCAATTCAAGAGCACAGCGACTGCCCTAAAACACCAATACATTCTTACCTCAGAAAACCTCAGTTGTAGAGCAGTTTAGCTGTCTTTTGACATGGAAGCAGTTTTCAGCTTATAAGGAAAACATATTAGTCTTTCACATCAACGTTAATTCATGTCACATTTCCCATCTATTTTTAACTCAAACATTCCAAATTAGAACTATTAGATGCAAATATATTATAATCTGACAGAAGGCAAAATATTCCATAAATCTGATTTGGAAAAGGGAAATATTCATTCATATATAGCTGAGTAATGGTTCTATAGTTGCAATTTCAGGAAAATGATTTTCTGAAAGAACTGCTGACAACCCATGTTAAACTTTGAAGATTAGTATGTTTAGCCATAATT
>JAOXJM010000001.1:47279000-47302144 GCA_026413425.1 Tringa solitaria
GTATGTTTAGCCATAATTTTGCTCCCATTTAAATCCTACTTTGTTGTCTGCTTGTTTCTTATTGCATTCTTTGTTTCTTAGAACACTTGCATAAATAGAGAATTTTTGTTACTTGAAAGCTTTTTGATCTCCTTTTCATTTCCCACCTGCAATTATAACCCTTTCTTGGTGACATCATCCGTTGGATGCAGTGAAAAGAATTCTGATAAATAGCTGAATAAAGAATTATTGACATCAAGTGGAAAATATCCAGCTGGAACTGATGAACTCTCAGAAAGCCTGTTTGCATGCAAGAATCATAAATAAGAGAGAATACAATCAGAGAAATATAGAAAATACTCTATGATGTAAGCTACGCAGCGCAAAGTCAATGCAAAGAATTGAAAATGTCATGAAGGTGCTTGGTAATACAAAGCTAACTATGTAACCTGGTTAGCTAGAGAATGCTCACAATCATGAATACAACAATAGCAATAAATTATTATACTTTATTTCGGTAAACAGTGGACTAGAACCGGTCTTGTTTCTTTTTTTCCCCACATCTACTTGAATTCAAGCTGGGTGTGCTTTTAAAAATACCCTTCTGCATAGATGAATTTCATTCTGGTAGCGAAACACACAATAAGTGTATAGTAGGCCCACACTGGTTCACTATTTTGCCTTTTTCCTTATGCCAGTTGCATTACCTATAAGTCCAGACTCTGAGCAAATATAAAACAGTATTAACTCTCTGAATGTGAATCTCACACTTTTATGAAACAGGTGCTGGTTTATACTGCTGTTTTTTTTGAGCACAGACCTTAATAATATTTACTAGCCAGGCATAGAAGTATGGATTCCAAACCACTTCCCTCTATTAGATGTGAATTATCCTTAAAAGAGAATTAAAAAACAGTTGTTTCTCCTGGGCTTTGTCCACTCTGCTGCAGTGCTTCATAATATTCACAGCACAGAACATAGGGCAGGGAATATAGCGTGTACCAGTAATCTTAGTTTTGGCCTCATCTTTTGAAGGAACTGTAAGAGAAAAAATTGCAGAGATAAGTTTCTGTCATTTAACGATTTTTTTGGCTTTGGTATTTTTGGCTTTCTAGATAGAGGGAAATGCTAGCTAATACATATTCTGGAAAATCTTCAGGTTAACTCACAGTTACGCAGTTTAACTCACAGTTACAGATTATTATCATTACAGTGACTTTTTAGGCAAACCTGCTATGTCTTTGTTTACTGAATAATAAGATATAAAAAAGTTACTGGACTTCACAGCATGTTGAAAGAATGTAGCATGTTGAGATTCAGTAATACCACCAAAAAGAATAGCAACACCTGTACACAGTTTTGCAGTCGGTTTGTGTTCACAATCAAAATGGCTTTTCCCATAGCACTTAATACAAGTGCTGTGCACTAATAAGCATGGATAATGTTTAGGCTTTCCACTGTACTTTGAACTTATGCAGTTTATCGCTTCGTAGTAGACATGATCCAAATGCATTCTCTGGTTCAAAAGCAATTGCCCTCTGGAATAACTTAATGGGTGCTCCTACTTTAAACCTACTTATTGAAGTCTAGAAATCTCTCTCATACACAGGTTCTATCTGCTGTAAGTCCATCAAAGCTACTGTGGGTTTACACCATCGCAAAAGCAGAAGAAAAGCAGGCATTGCATATCCTCTCATCCCCAGGCATTCGTTTCTACAGGTTTTGAATGGCACTTTTGGGAAACCCGTGAGCTCTGCAGTATGAACCAATGAAATCAGATTTAGTTTAAAACAGACTTTTTGAGAGTTTAGGTAGACAGTGTATATAAACAAGATGGTAGAAACCACTGCTAGGCTATCTGCCTTCTTCTGATAGTCTTATGCACAAAGAGAGATGGAAATCAGAAAACTATTTCAGAAATTCTCTCTGATTCTGCAAGAGATACATTTTGCATCTGACCCTTTAAAAAATGTCAACAATACTGTATTTGCCTTTCTTGATCTTTGAATCAATACCTTCTGGCTGCGTAAGATACTGGCAAATACATTTTGTGTCCAAGCAGATTCTTTCAGAACTGTCACATGTCACTTTTCACATGGAGCATCATTTATGACACTTATAGTTCCTGGCAAAAGCAGGCACAGATATGCCTGAGAGTGCCACTCTTTTCCCTCTGAGAGGACAAGCCTCAGAATGATTCTTTTACCAAAGAAAACAAACAGTTTGTTACATGGTAGACTTTTATGTCATACTTCTCATTTAAAATCATATATGTAGTCTCTAAAGGGAACACTGTGACCTCTTTGACTGCAACCATCAATACAATGATGTCACTTAGTCCACTTTGCTTCATAGTGTTCAGATGACACAGTTCCTCAGTTTTCTTCATGCTGGGTTGAAATCATTGCTTGGATGAGAGGTAATTACCTGAAGCGCATCTGAGACAAGCTGGCAGACTGCCTGAGAGTGGTACTGTCTGAGACTGAAGGAGCAATTTCCTTCCTTTTAACCAAGCTGCTGAACTATCTTCTAGGACCTTTAGGTGCATCTTGATACCTTGGCAGCACTAGTAGCCAGGGAATTTTCTTCTGTTTTGTTTTCACGTTTGCAAACGTGTAACCAAATGCAGATTTTCCGCTGTTCTGATTATCCAGAGTGAGCACTTGTAGAGCTCAGGTTTTAAAATAATTTGAAAGCTCAGCAAGAACAAAATACAGTTTGCTTTTGACTCCATGTCTTTTACTGCATTGCTGCTTAATACCTATGCTGGGTCTCGCTTCCGTTCTGGATGCACATTAATTACTGTCTTGGTGATTCATTGAAATCTGTGTATCTGAAAGAGACAGTCTATTACAAGGCCACAGGTAAGATCACCAGAGGAATCCATGCTCATGGTCCACACGTTTAGAGTTCTGGATGGATGAACTTCCACCCTGTTGTGATCTTCAGTTCTTAGTCTAGTGTGCTGATTATCAGTGAATACTACTGATGTAAGTTATAATAACATAGGATTTCATTTAGAGGAAAATTGTCTAGGTTTTGCTGGTTGGGAGGTGTTTATTTGAAATTATGTCAGTTTGGTTTTATCAATAAAGTGAGTTTTTGTATAATGTCTACATACATCCAGAATATTTGGGACAGGTGCATTATATAAATCGATCAAATAATTGCATAAATTGCATAACTGTTGTAGGTATTAAAAGCAAGAGTTTACTGGAAAATACCCATACAATGGCTGGTGCAGAAAGCAAGGCATGATTGTGGTTTATCAGGCATAGTCATTTGAAGGTCTCACTTTAAAAATTTGTGCTATTAGAGAAGATAATATCACTTCATTTCCCAGCACAGGGGAATGAAGCTATTTCACAAGTTGATGGAAACATAAGCAGGTAGCTGCAATAATTTATTGGGTTCAGTCCTTTTTCACTGCTACGCAATGATACACAGCTGTTTTACCCGGTCAGAGAGAGCTTTTCTTTTTAGTTCACCATTAAGGGTACATTATAATCTCTGTATTAGTTTTCCTGAACTGAACACATATCCATCATAAATGTTTCAGCAATGCATTCAGAAAACAGGCAGTACAGCTTGTCATTTTTTCACAGACTATCATCTGGTGCTGCTAGGGCAGGATAAAGACTGAATAAGTGCTCTTCCATTGAGAAACAGTCCAAGATCTCACTTTCTGTAACAATTTCAGTTAAAGTAACTCTTAAAATCTTAACGGGGTGGATGACAGTATAAATGAACCCAAGTTTTACAGCAGAGGCCTGTTTGAAAGATGAGACAATTCAACAGTAGACTTCTCAGTGATTTCACAGTGACTTCTGGGATTTTACAGCAGGCCTTCAATGTAAATTTTTTTCTCACTGTAATTTAACACAGTGAGGAGGCAAGAGAGACATTTCAAATGTTTTTGATTGGAAGGCCTTGTATCCAGTATTTTTAGCATCTGTTAGTCAGGTATCGTCTTTCCCCATTGTGTTAACCAGTGCTACTGATACTTTTATCACTTTGGTTTCTATGAAAAGGTGGAAGTTTTCTATTAAAACAAAAAATATATGCTTAAGTATAAATAATGAAGACTGTTCTGCTAACTCACTTGATTGTCAGTTTGTAAAGACAGCCACATATCAAAAATTTTACAGTCTGGGTTGATTTTGGATAAACATCTATGAAAGCAAGCTTTCTTATCAGATTCCAGCACTTCCACTTGGCATCTTAGCTGGAAATACCAGAAGAAAAGCCTTTCTGTTAGAGCACGGTCATTTCCAGCTCTAGTCCCTGGTGGAAATCAGAGGTGCCAAAGTACTTCTGCTCACGAAGAGTTCAGAGTAAGTTCAGTTCCAAACATGGGCTAAGGTTTCTTTTGTGTTTCTTCCTTGAAGCCTATGTGGGGGCTTGGTTTTTAAGTACTGTGTTTTTATTTTAAACCCTAGATGTAAAGCAGGGGGGCCTTTGCTTCTAACTGCTATCTGAGGATGTGACTCAAGCCAGTAGTTTTGAAAAGGACTGCCGATTTTACATATATTAATTGTCAGGTTTTCTGTAAAAGACAAAGGAAGTGATTAAGGCATTGGATTGAACTTTTCTGAAGTTAATTATTAAGTCTAACTCTTTTCCAAAAAATGCATAACTATCTTCTGTCTGAGAAGACTGAGCGGCTATCATTTATATCCCCAAAGACTGCCCTAATCACTGCACTTCATCACAGCCCGGGAGTAGGAGGAGAAAAATCTTGGCCACTTTTGATGAAGCTATTTCCCTTTGAATAAAATACAACAAATTAGATGAAAAGGTTTAATACACATCTCTTTATACTCAGACAAGTGCTTAAGCTAAAAGACAGTTTTATTCTCAGCATTTACTTCAATTAATATTTAAAATGATTGCATATGAAGTAGAGCAGTTTCAGTCAGAGAGGTAGAGCAGACCCTCTGGTCCAAAATGTGCCACATCCAGATATTAAACCTTGCTTGCAGAGAGTGTGAATTCAAGGCTTTCAAGACCCTCATGAGTGCTCTAATGGGCAACAGACAAGACAGCACCAGCACCTCTTCCAGAAATTTTTCTCTGTTTACGATGACTGGTCCGGTAGCCATGTTCTGAGAATCACCAAGTCCTGAGTGAATGTTTAGTTCAGCGGATGTTTAGGTCATGCTGATGTGCTTTGGGTAGTCCTGCACCTGCTGACAAGCAGATATTCAAGGTCATATTGGAACTGATCTTGGTTAATTCTCCTCTTTCAGTCACTGAAGGCACTGTCGGAGGGGCATTCATCCTACATACCTTAGGCTCACATCTTCGGATAGAAAGAGTGGTCCTTTGAAGGTTTCTATTCCTCTTCACAGCAGGAAGCTGAACAGACAGCTTTGAGTATATTAACTTTTAGGGTAACTGGTAGCAAACCTACTACTAAATACTCAGGAAGCCTATCCTGTGAAAGTGGATACATTTACAAAATTCAGACATCTATACTGTTTGATTACATGTTGTGGGGTCTTTGAGAGTTAAAATTTTGAATGCCAACAACAAAAGTAAGAAGCAGATACTGCAATCTTTTTGTTGGTGTAGCTTTGTGTGCCTTTTTGGTATCTACTCTCCCTAGGCCTGAGGTCAACTCTTTAAGTAGTGTTCTAAGGCAAATAGCAATCCTTATTTTTCTTTGTAAATGGTTTCACACAAAGATGCTGTGTAACTGTGAAAATTATTCAGGATACTGCTTTTAATACATTTGATAAAGTTCTTAAATATGTTTTTTCTGTCTTAGTTTCTTTCTTGCCCAAATATCCGAAACAGTATTTCTGCCAATTTGATAAAGGTATGCAGATGGACTGGCTGGGAAAGATATCATGATTCTCTTAATAATATTTTTAGTTTTGCCTCCAAATTAAAAATGTTCATTACGTTTGAAAATACTATGAAAGTTTCAACATCTTTAATTCTTTTAATCAGTTCTTTTTTTTTTAAGGTTTATATTAAAGAACAAATAAATCTCTCTGTTTTTCCCATTCATTCTTAGTTCAAAACTTCATCTGAAAAACGGAACACAGAAGAATTTTGTGTTCTTTTATATAGGTGATAGACTATGGCTCTCCCTTACTACGTATCTGTGGAAAGTGTGCTCCTGGTGCTAGATTCCTAAGACTATATCAGAATACTGTATTTTCAATACTGTAGTATATAACCATAGGCTGTCATATGCCAGCACAAGGCAGGGACAGAAATATCCATAGGGCAGTATGTAACTTAAATACATAAGTAACTTAAATACATATGTAACTTAAATACATAAATCCAGCAAAACTGGATCTTATCTTAATTCTTTTCTGGTTTAATTCTGATGTTTACGCCTGAAAAAGGGGGTTATCTCATTCTACGAAGTACTACAGCCCTGAGTAAAGTGAACCAAGATTTTCCTGCTGCTGGAAATAGGAGAGCTGATGCTGACTGTTACCAGAAGGTCACCCAAGGCAACACAGCTTCTTTAGTTCAATGTAGCATCTTTGATTAGAAAGCAAGACTCCTGGCTTACCTTCTGCCTGAACTTACTTTTTTTTGCTGTTTGTATTTTCTTGAATTAACTCAGAAAAAATCTGTGGATTGTACCTCTGAGTTGTCTGTGCTGTGGAACAGTGTGGAAACAGGCAATGATTCAGCAATCAAAGACACTAACCCAGTTATCATGGCATTCTTCCCCTGGATTTCAGCTTCTTGAATAGGGAAGACAGCAGTCTTTGAATATCAACATCATCAGGAGATATGTTCAATATGGGCTGTACAGTGCTGTGCTTATAAGTGTGGACTTAGAGTGTGAGCTGGGAAAGGGACAGACTTTTCAGTCCCTAACCATCCATTTGGCTCACTCAAGGGCAAATTTATTTTATCAGCGGTTGATTACCTGTCTGGAATAAGCGAACTTCAGAGAAAGCCAAGGAAACAGAGCTGAAACACACATCTGTTCAGAACACAGTGCCAATGAAGTTTGTGAAATGATGCATTTTTCCTGTAGAAAATCCCAATTGCTCCTTTCTTTCTGCATAAAGTATATTTTTTTCTCCAGAAGTTAATTAATTGATAATTATGTTTCATAATATGTTCCTTCTACTGCTAACATTATAGCCTACTGCATAATATGCACATCAGGTGTTTCTTCTTTTTGCAGGCTTTCAAACAAGTGTAGCGTGGCACTAGTTGTTTAACAAGACAGAGCACATCAACCCATTGCTAATTCTTCTTCAAAGCGGCAGCTGAATTAACATAAGCTTTAAGTGGGTGTTATGTATTCATTTGCACATTTTCTGCTGCTGCTTATTACTGGTTTAGCTGCAATCTGCTATGCATGAAGGGACTACTGCATCTATACAGAGCCTTATAGAAGTGGCAGATGCTTCAGGTATCTCTGCATAAACTCATGCAACACACTGCAGATTATTAGTTTTAAATGTTCAGGGGCAGAGAGGTACAAATCTCTTTCTTTCTCTACCCACAGTCTCACCCACCACCAGCTCTAGACAGACACATTAAAATGGCACTCTCTAAAACCTACCTCATCATCATGAGTCATGTTTCAGTTTATTGTCCTTTTTCTCTGCTGTCTATTATTCAGGTGAGGTATTTGTTTAAAATATACCCAGGACACACTGGTCATAAAAGAGATATTTTCCTTACCTCATTTACATGCAAACAATGGCAGTGCTTGCTTCTCCACTCACCCCTGCTGCAGTATCCGCAGCCTGAAGGACTCTATGCCGAATCTCTCTGCTAAGCGTGCTAAAATAACTTTGTTAAACTGTTTCCTTAGAAAGAATAAAATGAAACCAACAGTATCACTCTCTGCTGTTACCTAGACAAGATTTGAATTCAGAATTTTTACAGAAGCTCTTGTGATAAATCACAACTAGTGCTTGTTTCATTTTTTCTGGATAAGTATCACTTACAGAAAAAAAAAAAAAAAGAAAATTAGTACTGTGGCTCCCTGAATTCAGATTAAATCAGGAAATATATGCTATTTCTAGTTCTGTAAAATATGGTCTTCTTCTCTTGCCTTCTGCTTGGAAATTACTTTGCATGGCTTTTTTTTTCCCAGAGCATATTAGCACATTACATTTTTTTGTTGACGTATGCAGTGGTAATTCCCGAGACCACATAGGAACAAAAGCAACGTGTGTACTGTTTGCTTTGATGGCTTATCCAGTCATTGCACAGCAAAGGCAGAACTCATTCATGAATTGCTCTTCATTTTTTTATCAGTTACCACTGTGACCACTCTGTGCAAGTTGCTTGACACACAGAACTGCAGAGGCATGTTTCACTCAGATCACTTCATGAGGTAATGCATGAAGGAGATAACTTTAAAATGTTGATATTCTTTGGTTTTTTGGGGGTTATTTTTTGTGGTGTTTGTTTGTTTGTTTGTTTTTCTTTTGTTTTGCTTTTTTCTGGCCTACATTTTATATGGTATATGTCAGGACAGCTGAGGCATTTTATAATAACAGTTCTGTATTCACTTTCACTTTGAAACATCCTTTTCTACAACCTGCGGTAGGTATGAAAACCTGTGGACTCTATCACCAGAGGTACGTCAAATATTGAATGCCACGCAAAGTAGCAGACCTATTCCAATAACAGACAGTAAAAGTTAGACTGTGACCAACAGTGCATTAGGCTTTACTGTAAGGTAATGAGTCTTTCTAATATCTTCAAATAGTGATGTAGCACAAACTGTCTTACTTGCTCTGGTCCTTTTGATAGCACTGCTTTACTTAGCCTGTAGATATGTGAGATGATAAGAAGGGTGGCTGACAAACTGCAGAAACCGTTGCAAGAACTGAGACGAGGTCTGATGTCCCTGTTTTGAACACAGCAACTATCTGTATAAAATCTATCTCTGGGCATGCTCACTTTCCATCGCAAATCACACCTTAGAAATTGTTCTCTTTGCTTCTTGGCTAGTGTAACACGCAGTCTACAGTTTCCCACCACTAACAGGTTGTTATTTATGAACACTACTTGATAAAGAAAGCTACTAACATTTAAGCCTTGCTTTGAAATGTTGAATGTGCATTCTATATATTTAAGTAACTTGTTCATACTAGCGCACATTTCTTGTTTTCATGTTATTGGCTACTTAGTTTAATGACATGTTTGTCCTTGAATATTATTTTAAATAATCCCAGAAAATTACTTGGATACAGTAACTGAATGAAAAATTAACAGGTTGCTTTTCAGCTGTAGGTGAAATGTCCTTGTTGTCACATATGCTGTTTGACATTCTAAAAACTATTTTTTGAAACAAATATTTTCCAACAGGGAAAGACAAAAACCAATATAATATATTAAAATTTTTATCTGAACCAGAACAAAGGGGTGTCACACTAAAATACTATTGTTTAAAAGATTTTTTTCTTTCTTGTTTTTATTTTTTGTTTCAACAGTAGATTGTACATTTTTTGGATTCCTATTATGTGACATGTCACATCAATTCTCATGAAGGGAAAATTCAAGTCTTGGACACGGGATAGTATTTATCTCACCAGGTTCTACTCCTAAACTATGCAAACACTTAAACTAAGCCAATCAAGCAGGCTTCATTTGTAGCTAGAACACCTTCCATACTATCTTAATAGAAGTGTCTTGGACTGGTGGGGGGAATGGCCCTCTTGAGATACCTATCTCTCAATTTGATGCACATAGAGCCTAGATTTGATGCCACATCTGACCCTTAGATGAATAAAGTTTGATGAGATGAATTGCATGTGAATTCACATAAAGATTGATTCAACAGAATATGAATTCAAGATGCTTTTATTTAGAAAAAATGTCAACATTTATTGCAATATAGAAGAAAATAAAATAAATTAGATAAAAAAATCTTTTGCTGTTATATTGCACTGCAATATGAGTTCATGTGAAATTAGGCAACAATGAGGGAAAGAGGGCTGAATGGCCAGCTAAATTATCAGTCTCCTTACGAGAGCAAAAGGGCTCTCATTCCTTGCACTGTTCCCTAGGTGAAATAATGATCCACATTTCTCTCCCATTCGCCCCCCTGGGGTTTTGGAAGCAGTGGAAGAGGGAAGTTATTGTTTAGGAAGATAGGATGTTCAAGGACAACAGGGCAAACTAGGAGGGCAATAAAGGTAAGAAATTATGGGAAACTGGTCTTTGTTTGAATTTAATTAAGAAAAACCCCAAGCCCCCACAGGTACTACTTTTTAAAAAATGTCTCTGAACTGGATTTTGTCAAAATGGTGCTTCTAATGAAAATTATTTCAGCATTAATTTACTACTTGTTTTTTCATAGTGTATTTTGTAAACTCATCTACCAAAGCATTCTTCTTACTTGAGAACACCACTGCAAGTAAAATACAAACTGTCATGTTGTGACATAAGAGGAAAATATGAAAAACAAAACTCAGAATTTACTGTGGTGTTATTAATAAATTCACATTTAAATAGCTAAAGCCCATCCCCTTAATTTCACTGTTATTTCAAACATGTTATTCCTGTGTTTACTAATTATTTCTATAGAAATGTTATGTATCAATAAGCAGCTGTAATGACTGGAGAGAGTGACATTTCAGTGATGGACCATGATCATACATTTACATATCAGAGAGGTGTTTTGTCAATAATTTTGTATTAGATAAAAATATCAGAGAAAATTATTGCCTTTATAAAACTTTGTTACTTTTTTTCTCCAGAAAATGAAGAAAATTCTTTTGAAAAATTGAAAAACTATCAAATAGCTGTAGAATGTACATCTGTGCATGCATGGGATTCTGGTGACGCAAGGTGCTAAGCAAAACAGAAAATCTTAACTACTCTTGTGATGAGTTATCTGTGTTTACTGACAACCAGAATAATTTCTTATGGGAAATCCCTTTCTGATGGAATCTTAGACCATAATGTTCAGACACAGACAACAGAACTTAAACATATAAAAACTTAGTTACTAGTGTGATCAGATCTTTACGGTGGCATGTACTCAAAGCTTCAACTGGCCTCTGGAAGAACCATTTTATGGCTCAGCATCTTTAAAATGAGACTGTAGAAAACTGGATTGAAAAATCTAATGTGAGTAATATTGACTGAAAAGCAAAGACTTTTCAAAGCCAAAGGTTTGTTTAACATATCAGTCATTGTAAATAAAGATAACCTCTGTATTTAGCTTTTGGAGGCATTTGCACTTTACACAAAACAAGTGCCATTAATAAATTAGGTAATTTAAACAGTCATTCTTGTTAAAAGAGTTAACCCTGTGAGTGCTTGCTGAAAAGTCAGACTGAATTTTTCCCAGCACATTCCCTGTGGTTAATCAACTACTTCCTACCGGGGACTTACGATCATTTAGATATGTGGTTCCACCAGGATCAGTGAACAACCCAGAGAATCAATATTCATTGACATAGGCATAGGTTTATTGTTTACTCCTCAGTAATGGTGTTCCAAAAATTTAAGGGGTGAGGGGAGGAAAGACCCTGTAAACACATAAAGCAATACTACACCCATTAAAACAAAAGGTGTTGTAAATAGAAGCAATTCTATTGAATTCAGCAGAATTGCTATACCAAAATGTCAATTTTCAAAGCCGCATGGGGATTTTGTCTGTAAACTTCCCATTAACTTTGATGTGAAAGTCTCTGATGATGATTATTACTGTTTTCCTTTTGTTCAAATGATTCACCTGATTTTTTTAATGGAAGAGTTACTTTTTCTTAAATGCACTTCTCTGGCAAGCTCACAACATTAGCCCTCCTAATGTTTAAGATAATTACAGACAAGACAGAGCACTAGAAGCAGTGATTGACAGGGAACTACAGCTTCTCAGCTCTAGCTGATTTGATATTTGAAATATTTGAAAGAGTGGCGGTGATGTGGGAAGGTAGAGCCAAGACAACAGGTTTCACTCAAGAGTATAGTTCATACTGTGGCATAAGCAGCAGCTGTTACACCAACTTGAAGTTTCATCATGTCGTTCTTGTACCTTCTAAACTGCAGAGGTCCATCAGTTGCAGCTCCTCTGAATAAAGGCAGTCTAGTAGTAAGGAATGGTTAAAGGCAGTTAGTTGGGTAAATACTGGGGGATTTATACACTATGTTTGCAGCTGAGGTCCTAATAAAGTTCCTTTTATTTTACTTATAACTGAACAAATTTGAATGTATGGTTAAATATTATTTTAAAAAGCTACCACTATCTTGCTATTTAGGAGCAGACTTGTACCCCCCCCCCATATTTGCATGTGTATGGATATATGCCCTTTTAAAAGAAAACAAATTCAGTCATATGGCTGTGGAGCTCCTACATTATATAATTAGCCCCAGGCTGTGAGGGTGATCTTGCCTTTTATTAATCTGAAAGTTAAAAGCTGACCCTAAGCTAATCATGTGAGCTGGGATTCTTCTTAACCTTACTTCATTTATTTCTAGATTCAGACTCATCATTACCCTCCATGACCACTGGTCATTTCTTGAGGACAGCTGATGCCTCCTGTCATATGTTTCTCTCCAAGGCCAGAAGAGTCTTTCTCAGCAGGTGCCCAAATCTCTGTATAAAATACAGAATGTGAAAAAAGAATGCTACAACAAACATTACTCTTGTAAGATCCCAGAACTTTGAAACACATCCATGTGAAGTTCTTTTTCTAAGTCTTTTGTCTAAACTGGATGTGATGTTTAAATATTTGACTGATATTTGAGTAATGTCTTCAGGATTAGGCAGGCATTTTAAAATAAGCATATAGAAGTAAATTTTTAGAAAACTCAGAGGCTCACCTCTTCTGCAAAAAATACTGATTAGATATTCAACACCTCCTTGTGAGGCAAAGGAGATTATTTTAACAAATACATTCAGCTGAGAGCAGAGACAGTGAGATCAGACACAATTATCTTGGCTCACAGTCTAAACCCTTGATTTTAAATTGGTAATTAGCTTTTTCTTTGGGCCTTAAGAATGTTATATTTCTGAAAAAAAGAAAACAACAGCATGATTTTATTTATTTAAAAGCTTCTGACTCTGTGTGGTGTGGTCATATAAATGCACAGTCTATAGTGAAATTACCACTGGTGCTGAAAAGATTAATTTTGAAAGTCAAGTCAAAAAAGAAATATAGCATAATTAATTTGATACTGTCTCTACCAGTGCTTCTTGGATATTAGGGTATAAATAAGTTAGTTACGATCATTCACTTCATGTGTTCATGCTTTTGGGGATAGTCAAGATATTTAGAACCTCAGTGCTGTCTATTTAGTAATTGATATTAAGATTTTTTTTAAATTAAAGACTTATCTTGATATACAATTTTCTTTTCTTCATTTTATTCCTCCACAAAAGGGAATGTAGCATATGAACCTTACACTGATTGATTTTTTGCCCATGACTAAAAAATATCAGCTTGGAAACTTGGGGAAATAATGTGTGACATTTACATAAATTCTGCCTGTATCACAAAATATTAAAGCTTTTTTGGCTTTTTACCTCCAACTTGAATTAAAGTCAGAACAAAGTTTGGGTAGATGGCATCTTTCATATTTCTTCTTCCCTAGAAGAAGCTGACTAACTCCACCTGGATTCTTTGGCAATCTTTAGTGACAGCAGTCCTGCTAGAGAGAACTTATAGGAGACGATCATGCAATAAGGCTTTTGAACATGACAGATTGCACTTACTTCTTAAATAAAAGAAAGAAAGAAAGTTTTCTTTAAAAATGCCTAGTGCTAATGTAATATGCCTCTGTTCTCTCAAACTGCAGAACTGCTTGCATTGGGGTCCCATTTCCTTAACATACACTGGCATAAAGTATTTTGCAAAATATCATCTATTTTAAAGTGGTTACCTTTTTTTTTTTCTGTTCTCCAGTGAAACTTATATAACTTCCTGTTAAAGAGGAAATACTATTGCATCTTTGTCCTTCCCACATCAATCTTTCTTTTTTTAATTCACCAGAAAAGAATTGTGGCTTGATGTTCTTCTTAACATGGGAATGCTTTTGAAAATACATACTAAATTTTAGTGTTTTCAATATTCTGGAATATAGGCAGAAGTATTTTCTGTTGATGTACCTTAAGAACCTCTGCTCTCCACAACCTTGCTAGATAGTAACACTGTCAGAAGATTTTTAATATGTGTTTGACTTCATTCATTTTGCTGCAAAAACAATGACAAAGTTCTTTTACAATTTTTGTTTATGGCTTGTTTTTTGTAACCCTGGCTCAGGAAGTAGTATCTCCTTAATTCATAAGCAATCCCTCCTGATTCAGTGGCTTGAAGACAGCTGTTCTCATCCTGCACAGGTTTAAATCACTGCAAGACCACTGACTAAAAATAAATTGTTCCTAAATGAATCCAACACAGGTTAAAAAAAGAATTAGTTCCTGATCTTGTCCATAGCAAATCATGGCAGCAGAGCCCATGAGAGGGACTTTTCATTGAGTTTCCCTTTAAGAAACTTCTCAGTGCTCCTTTTTATTATTGCATTGTCTTCTTCTGCAGCCAGTGGATAAGATGGCAAAATTCCCAGACATTTAAGTATTGTGTATAACTATTGTGTAAAATAATCTTTTCTTGGGGTCCAGAAGGCTTTTTCTCCTGCTGTACTATACCTGTCTGCAAGCAACTCCCCTCCGGTTTCTAATTTTGAGTATTTGTTAGAAATGCTTTTATATCAGCTGGCAAGGTGACAATTGAACAATCCTATCTACAGCAGAAGGAAATGTTCTCTTCAAAAGCATTATGCGAAAACAAAAGGCAAATAAGCATTAAAATAAAGCAGTTAAAAATATGCTAGAGAGTCCTTGATGTGTCTTTCCATTATCTGAAGACAATGTGAGATAATAATTAAAAAAACCCAAATAATATATTCCTAGGCAGTTAACTACAACCTCTTGGGACTTGTCTGATGTATTTACATATGTATCATAATAGTTACCCTATCTTTCCTGTCTATTGTATGAGTTCATCTATATTTTTTTAAATACTGATACTCAAAAAAGCTGCCTTGGTTGTTCTCCTTACAGTTCCCTGCCTTAACTGGTGGGCACCAAAACATGAGCCAAATACTTGAGGATATGGTAATTCTCTTTTTTGCATCTTACCTTGCTTTTTAAAAAAAGATAAAATTGATTTTCAGGGACAACATGCTATTACAGTAAAGCTTCATCTCAAGGAATTGCACTATAGTTGAATGGAACAACAACAGTTATTCTCTGAAAGGGAGAACGCTTCTGATAGTGATGGGCAATGTTATGGTTTTCTCAACTCCAGACACTCAAAAATCATGGGTTAAGTCCATCCTCAACACACCAAAATAATAATTAAAATATCAATATTTTTTTTATTTGGGTTTTGAGGTTGTATGTGTGCTAATAGCACATTTTCAAACTATTCTTTTCAGTCAAGGTACTTTGGAATTATGTTTTTGCTCCTTATCTCCAAGAGCTGAGGTTTAAGAGAATGTATTAAAGAGAGGAAGGCTCCAGATAAATTGCAGGAGCTGGGAACACACATATATGAAAACCATGGAAGATGTAACTTGTATTTCTATACTATAAAATGAAACGGTGGCACCATGAAAATTATGCAAAATTTAAAGAATAAAAGTTAGGTGTTGCTGGCTGATCTTTAAAAGGAATTGTACAAACATTCAAAGTGCCAGTGTTTGACTGTTCAATTTAATGAAAGCAGTAAGAAATATGTTTCTCATTTCACTGCCTCTTGCTATTCATACAGGCTAATTCTCACTCTACCAGTGGCTCATTTCTTCAATTATAGGATGTACCTTCATTATTGTTGATGTATTATATTAAACAGTAAGTGTTTTATGTTAATACTTAGAAACTTGTGGTTGCCAGGCATTCTCCTTAAAGAAAAAAACCTAGAATTTTCTTTTTAATTAAACAGTTGTCTTCAATATGAATAGTTGTCATAAGCTACTGCCATTACCCAAGGGGTAATGTTTCCAAAGATCATTACAGAATTAGTCAATAAGAAATCCCATACCTGTATTTATTGAATAGTATATGGAATACATAAAAACAGCCAAATTGCCAAGTAGAAAGTTCTCTAGTGTGGCCCCCAAAGAGAGGAAATACATAACAGTACTGAAGATGTTTTCAGCGCTTTCTTCAGTTTCCCTTTGTATTATGTGAAGAAATGAGACAACCACCTTTATAATTTGTATCATCTACTTTTATTACTGTAATACTCATCTTTTGCCCTCAGTTTTTCCATAGTGTCTGTTGCAGACATTTGACTCATCTTATTAACTGGTCTATAATAATTTGATGAGGAAATGATGTTACTGGAGAAATTTAGGCAGCTTTTAATGGCAAGTGGTGACAAAGGCAGAAGGGGTGCTGCCTCTTGCTATGAATCCAGAAGCGTGGGTTTGAGCTGTGTGCCCTGTAGTGAGGGCAGCAGTGAGGACTGTCCTCAAATTACCCAGTGTGGAAAGGGGATAATCTGGATTAGGTAACTCAGGGTAGCTGGAAAGGCGACTGCTCTGTCTCTCCCCCGTGCATCACTGACTACACAGCAGACAATGGCTCACCTTAACCACACCTGATCACTTGCAAAGTCTTGGGTGAAGTGGACACATCTCAGTGTATTGAATCTGGTCTTGATCAGTGCCTTTGAGGTATTTCTTAAAAGTCAGGAATATGAGGACTGTGAACTTCACAGTATGTAGAAACTTTTCTAGTGTGATTTACTAAAACAGAGAACTCATCAAAAATACCCCCAGCTTCACATATTTGAGCCTGCAAAAACAGTGGGAAAGTAATTGTGTTTTCCTCTCTCTTTCCCAGTTCTTCTTTGGCTACTACAGTAATATGCAAGGAAATAATGATTTTACAGGAATATTGTGTCTTGGAAAAAAAACACCCAAAGAATGCCTCTTAACAATGGGATTCATTATTTACTCAAAGCAAAACTAATGTGACAGTGTTTCCAAAGGTGATTCAGTTCATCCTAACATAAATACCTAAGAGAAGCAGGATAAATTGCCTTCTAGAAAAAACATTCTTTTTCTGTTGCCTCCTGAGGGAGCCCAGATGACTAGGTTAGATTATATGCCTAATTTCTAACAGTCTAACAGTAAGTTAACAGAATGGTAGGTGGCTGTGTTATAAAGATCAGCCTCTTTGATGTCTTCCTATATTCAGTGCAACATTGGAACCAGAAGGAGCCTTGAGTTCAGTCTGATGGAAAATCAGCTCTCCTATAAATCTAGAAAATCTCTAAATTATGCAAAATACTGTAAGACAAACAAACAAACAAAAGCTCCCACCATTTATTTTGTCTTCAGAAGACTAAAAAGACTTCAGATTGCCTGTTTTATAAAGCTTTAATAATTGATGTGAGTACATTTAATTGTCCTGGTGCTTCTGTTTATCTGTTTTTCTCAGCATTTTACCTGAAAAACACCCTAATGGAGAACTGGGAAGAAAAATATATTTGGCACCAAGCTGTGGATTGTCAGAGGGCTGTTATCTTGACAAAAGTAACAAACAAAAATGGAGGAAAATATAAGATACAAGAATGTCAATTCCTGCTGCTCCTTCCCCAAGATTATTACCATTAGAAAGACCACTTTCCAAAACAGCAATGAGGGAAATAGAGCTGAAATTTATAATGTTTCATCTAAAAGGAACAAAAAAATTCAGATGCTGTTAAGAAACAGATATGATAAGATGGATAAAAAGCCTACTTTCACGATATAAAGAGTTTTCGTTATGTAAAGATATAAAGTCATCAGGAGGCAGTTCCTCACTTAACTCTAAGTGAAGAAGAAATCAAGAGAATTTAAAAAGAGCCTTGAAAGTGTCTTGGACTGCCTGAAAAAATATCATAGATTAAATTGCTATTGAATTTCTTACCCTTTCAGATGCTTGTTTAGACACTGAAGATAGTCCTAATGCAGGAAAGCCTTGCAACTCTTCCGTAAGACAGAAGATGAGACACCTTCACCAGCTTTAAAATTTTCCGGTCTTATTAAATATGCTTCTTCCCCTACTTAAACTTTGAGAGAATATTGACCAGCATCTGAATAGATATGAGCAATATAGGAAAGAGTAATTATCTGCAAAATCCATTTTCTACCTTACGTTATGTATTCTTGTTTCTTAGTCTCTGTTCCTTAATGTCTGCCTCAGGAACATTAGAGTGATTGAAGGAATTATTTTTTACTTAGAAAATCTGAATTTACTTCCCAGATATACCACCAATTTCTCTGTGTGAACATGAGCAAACCACCTAAGAACTGAGGTTCAGAAGCATTAAACTTTCATAAGACTTCAGAGCTCAGTTCTGAAGACCTTGGGACAGTTTAGGTGTATAGGACGTACTTCAGACAATTGTTCTTTCCCCCTTCATGTTGATAGATAAATATTTGCAGCACTCCTGAATGCTTTAACAAGTTTCCAACAGTAAATAAAAGTGATGCATCTATCTAGTGTAAATGTGTGTCATGCAGTCTGGATCTTTTTCAAGGCAAATAAACCCTAATAAACACAAGAGTGATTGATAAAAGAATGTTTCTTTAAGCTCAACATGAGCCGGCGATGCACCCTGGCAGCCTAGAAAGCCAACTACATCCTGGGCTGCATCAAAGGAAATGTGGCCAGCAGGTCCAGGGAGGTGACTCGGCCCCTTTCATGAGAACCCACCTGGAGTACTGCTTCCAGCTGTGGAGTGCTCAGAGCAGGAAAGACCTGGACCTGTTGGAGTGGGTCCAGAGGAGGGCCACAGAGGGCTGGAGCATCTCCCCTATGAAGAGAGTTGGGTATGTTCAGCCTGGAGAAGAGAAGACTTTGGGGAGACCTTGTAACATCTTTCCAGTACTTAAAGGTGGCCCACAGGAAAGATGTGGACGAACCCTTTATCAGGGAGTGTAGTAATAGGATGAGGGGTAATGGTTTTAACCTGAAAGAGGTAAGATTTAGATTATACATTAGGAAGAAATCATTTACTATGAGAGGGGTGAGGAGCTGGAACAGGTGGCCCAGAGAAGTTGTGGATGCCCCATCCCTGGAAGTGTTCAAGGCCAAGTTGGATGGGGCTTTGAATAACCTGGTCCAGTGGGAGGTGTCCCTGCCCATGGCAGGGGGCTTGGATTTCGATGGTCTTTAAGGTCCCTTCCAACCAAACCATTCTATGATTCTACAATTCAATAAATATGTCACGATTATCAGAGTTTTGTTCTTGTTTTGACATCGGTAAGATAGTACATATCTCTGTAGTTGGCAATAAACATAACACATGGACAAAATGATACCTTGTTTAAGTTTTCCTGCATTTTTGTTTCCTTTTATAATTGATTCAAAATTAACATTTTTTCCCACATCAGCCTAGGGATCAGTCATAGCGTTTAGCCAAGTAAAGTCAAAATGAAAGTTCAAAAGTGTTCTGGGCACTAAATTTCATCAGGCTTTTAGAAGACAGCAAAGAATGCATCCAATCTAACCTCAAAATGTATTCTAATTAAATATTTTTCTGTACAGAATATGATATATCACCATGTCCTTGTTGGAGTAATAGACCTTCCTCAGAATCACAACTACTATGACTAGTGTTTTGAGATTTTTTTTGAATTACAGTAACAAGAAAGATAACTATTTGATAGTGACAAGGAAAATTTACTGATATATGAATCATAAATCAAAATAGAACATTATCCAGGAATTTTAATAAATGAATGAATTTCTTATATTACCCTTTAAATTAAATGTGTTTGTTTAAGAAGACTTTCATATTTGTTCTGTCTAATCATAATAGGTTTGTCTGACACATTTTTCCCTGAACTTCTAGCAACTTTTGAACCTGTTAACTGATTTCAGACTAGTCTGATGCAGAGGTAGAAATTTCATAAATAAATTCTGAAGTACATCATTAAGATCTAGCTGGATAGAGGAGTCTGTGTCCTAATGAAAGGAAAGTTAACATATGAACCTATATCTGATTAGGTACCAAAGAATTAAACCAGAAAAAAGTCCTTAGAATTCCTCTGATGCATGGAAAGATTCAGTGAAATTTGGCCCTTCTTGATATCAGATTCAATTCATGATGATAATGATGAGCTCTGAGAAGATAAATGCTTGAATAGCCCCAGTGCTTATGGAGCAATGTATTTATTTACTCAAAGTAAGTAAAGATGTGCTTATATCTGGATAAGAGGATAGTAAAGTCAAAGCAAACTAATTTCAATTACCCTAGCTGAGAACCACATATGGTCTCTGCCTTTAAACTGTCACTGAATTCATGCAGTTTCAGACTCCAACACCTCTCTTGATCAGTTTTCTTTAATGAATTCTTCACACTTGAAGAAAGTTTTCTCTTTTCTTAACTTATTTTGTGTTAGAAATGATGAAATTAAATGAGATGAGCTTTGAAGGCTCTTCAGCCTTCATGAGATTCCACTGGGTTCTACACATCCACCAAATTTAATGGCCCAAGATATGCAGGAAGTCTGAGTTGATTATTTAGACATCTCTTTTGGTTTTAATCTTAACAAAATTAGGAGCTAAAAGTGGTCTTGACTGTGTCTTGCAAGTCATTAGTGCAGACTATGCAAAGGAGCTCCATTCTTTTCTGATTGTAGAAGACTAAAGATGGCAATTAGCTAGGTCCCTAAGTTTTTATCTATTAAGCAGACCAGCTATCCACCTGGTTATGAGCAAATATAGGAAGATAATTTAAATGACCTTGGCATCCATGATGTAAGCCAGCTAGCACTTGTGTGCATTGGCAGTGGAGATAAATGCCCGTTTAAAGTACCCAAAAGAAAAACAGGACACTGTAGTTGAAGTACCAGGGGTTAAAACACCCAAAACTGGGGCTGGAGTATATTGTTCTTTAATAGTGCAGCAGACAGAATCTTCCTAAATTAATTTAACCTGAATGAACACAGCCATTTGTAGGTAATGTATGCCAACCCTATCATTTGAATTCATTTTTGCTTCTTGATTCATCCCTACTTCAAGTAAAAAGGAAAATTTAAAAATGTTTTTGAAAGTATCGGAACATTTTGCCTAATTTTACTTAGTATACTGAAAAACTGACAAAAGTTGTAATAGAAACCTGAAGTAATTGGCCATACATTCTGTAAGACCTATATTTCCTGTGAATGAGAATAAAAATTGGTCAAATGTTTCCCTCTGAGCTGAGAAGAACAGGAAGTAAATGGATAAAAATGTGGTTTGCTTTCTTTAATTGGATGGCCACATATACCTGTATTTCATGGCCTTTGCTTATTAATATTTAAAAAAAATCAGGTAATATCTATACATATACTTCTTATATATAGTAAGTTCTTATTTAAATATTAATATCTATAGATATTATTTAAGTGGTTTTTCATATATGCATAATTATTAATACAAGATTATTTAATATAATAATAATTTATAAATTATAACTATAATACCTCAAGCATTTTTGGCAGTCTTAAAATGGAGAACAGATGGGGAAGTGCGTTACCATTTATTCTTTGATTTTATGATACAGTTTAGTAAGTGTTGCCAGTTTCCTTCTTGGATTACACCACTTCTGCAGAGGAAACAATACTGCTGATCTCATAATAACCTTCGGTGGAGCCAAGAATGTACAGCAAGCTCCAAAGGACCACCTTGGGTTAGTGGAGCCAGTTTGTAGCAGTTTGTAAGGGACTTGTAGAAAAAAGCTTGAATGAAGTACCCAGAGAAAGCCTCAATCTTTTTGCTTAGAGCTCCACTAGCAGTAGAGAGAATGTCCTTGTAAATAACTAGTAAAGAGACTAGTTTTTTTTTAGAACTATGTAGCCCTTTAATGTCACCACCTGGAATGCATGAGACATGGTACCAAGGAGGAAAGCTAGTGAGAATGACAACAAAACAAGTGAGTGTGGTTAGCAAAATAAACCAACACTTAGAGTCTAAGTAGGTGACTCATATGGTAGGAAATGAGTTAATTAACAGAAATAGAGCACCAAAGCAAGAGCAGGAGAAAAACTGTTTGAGTTCTGTTACCTCAAACTGAAAGAGTGTAGTGACAGTTTGTTTATAAGAAAGCAAAGAGCAATACAGGCAATAGTGTTGAGAAACTTGTTATTATACATAATTTTGCAAGCATTAAAAATTTCCTAGTTTTTTGGCAGGGCTATGTCATGGAACTTGTGCCTTCAGGCTTTGGGAGAGGTTGGTGAGGGAAATTAATTTGAACCTCAGGAATAACCTGCAAATAACTAATGTAAGTGGAACATTCAGAGAAAAGGGCAGAATAAGAGTTGATGGTCAAATGAAGGAATTCACAGGGCAGGACAGTGGCTGAAAGCTGAGGAAAGCGGGCAATATAGAGCAACATATAGGCTGCAAAGAGTAAGATGGAAGTCTGAAGGAAGAAAGATCAGCTTCTGGACAAAAATACAAAAGACCAAAATTCCCCCGCTCTTTCTACCCAATTAATTGCACAGATTCTTCAGGAGGAAGAAAGTAACCGGGGAAGTCAAAACCTCACCTGGAGAGAAGGCTACTTATGATATGATTTGCACACCCCTTGCCAGCTTGTGCTTGCTGTGGTGCAAAAGGAAGAAAAGAACTGTCTTAGGTGTTACCTGACAAAGACTTTATGTTTCCATTGAGGAAAAAGATGAAAAGAGTGAAAAAGTTTTAAATAGTTCATTTTCTGATGAATGCAATGAAAGAACAAGAGGGAAAAGGTGAAAAATTGGTTTAAATGGTTTTGAAGAAACAGCAGTTTTGAGAGAAGAATGAGTCATGCTATAAGAAGCATGGAAAAATATCAATAAGCACAGTTATATATGAAGCTTTGGAAGATAAATTCAGAAACTACTGACCTCAGAAATAACTTAAGATAACTGTTGCAGGCATGATAAAATTTGAGTAAGTACAAATGGAATTATAAGGGGGACAAAAATTAGGTTAAAATTCCATGTATTTCACAGAAATCATGATTAGTCTACGAATTCTTTAACAGTAGTGCTTACGTCTCCTCATTCTATACAGAGAAAAGCACAGTCTTTTGTGCTTAATAAATAGGTTGCAAGTACAGTAATATGGTAAGTTTTAAAGGGATTTTTGCTTTCAACAGATTTTTTTTTTTTTTTTACAGGACAAAAACAACCAATATGATAGTTTAATGATTGAAAGGGTTTAATTTTGTTTCTCCAGATAC
>JAOXJM010000001.1:47305661-47322881 GCA_026413425.1 Tringa solitaria
AGTTCCTACTAAGGATCAATTAAACTTGGGCATCTGAAAACCAATTTGTACCTTTGAGAAGTCTTGTCCATAAAGATCACCTTCAGAGTTAATATTCAATCGAATAATCCTGTAGCTTTGTTGACAGAAAGAAAATGGCTCAGATTCTGCTTCAGCACTTATGCTGCAAAAGTCCTTATTGAAAAAGAAAAAAGAAATAAATTGTGTTCCATTTGTTGTATTTTATCTTCTCTACATATAACAATAATATCTTTATCAGTGATGTCCATGTCTTTTAACTTCCAGTAATTTTGTCCTGATTGCAGTAGCACATCTTAAAACATTTAATACAAGACAAATCAGGACAAAAACATGACTGTTACATCATGGCTCTCTTAATTTTTAGAATTTTTGCTCAATTTTTAGAAGAGGAGAGGTGGGGAAGCAAGTTAGTGTTAATTAATTAATATTGCACTTTAAGAACAATAAAATGTGGGAGTAGACAAGAAGTCGATCCGTTATTGTTTTTCAATAGTAAATCACTATGAGTTGCATTTTATAATTGAAAAATAATACAGCTTGTAGTCATGTTGTGAGAACTGGGAAAGTGTTTAACAACAAAATATCTTTGCTAAAAGATCTTGGTTTTCAGCTGAAAAATAAGCAATTGTACTTTTCTGAAAAGGGAGGCAGTTCTTATCTGATGGCTTCAAGTACTAATCTCCTCTTGATACTGAAACCTGAACATCTTTTCTTTCCTGAGACAATGTTCCTCAGCTGCCCAAGGTCAAAATGGCTCCTTTCTAATCCACAGACTGTTCTCACAGTATTTTTCAATCCTTCTGTATGCACATGGCATTGTTGATCTGTCCAAACCCTCTAACTATTTCATACCACTTCCTCTCTTTCAACTTCATCTTTTTGCCCTCAGTCCTCCTTGAGGTTTCATTTTTCCAAGCCTTTAGAATTCTTTCTTCTGTAGTTCCTCACTACTGTTCTCCTGTCACTCCTCCCTACTTCTTCTCGCATATTTTCTACCCCTTCTCTTAAACAAAACCTTGTCCTGGTCCTCTCGTAGACGGACTCCTGTCCTATCCTGTCCCATCCCATCGCACCTCCCCCTGGCCAAGTCCTCCTGTCCCTGTTTCTCACTTTTGAATAGAAAACTCTGTTATTGTCTCCAACCTGACACTCTCATGCTTCAACACATTTTGATGACTCAACCTTTCTTGCTATGTCCCTATTTCATTTCAAGAATGTACAAACTGTCTTGGTCTCTCCACTTGCTGCCTCTTGAATTTCTACTTGAATTTCCTCATTTGACACTGAATCTGCACGTTTTCCCTTATGGAAAACAACCTTTCTATCAGACTGCTTTGTTTAATCACATTTTCTTCATGTGGTCCTCCAATTTCTTTCCTTACTTATCATTTCTCCTGTTGCAGAACACCTGAGTCTTCTCTTCTGTTTCCCTTTGCTCCAAGCTGTTGTTAACTAGGCCAGACTAATCCCACCTAATTTTAGCTGTCTAAAAACTAACGTGCAACCTGAGCTGTTCATCCTACATTTTTATTCTGAAGTTAAGAAAGAAAGATAAGCAGTTTCAGAAACTGATTCACAATATTTACATATCTCAGGAAGGGAGGACATCATCTGTAGAGGTGATTACTTGTCAATTTTAACTATCAGAGTTGTTGGCACAGTTAGATTAGATTATGTAATTATTTTTAAATGGTTAAAATTAATCTTTCTAATATATATGACATTGTAATTTCTTCTCCTGGCTTTCACCCTGGTGATCTCCTACACTTATTCCACAGTTCTGTATATAATAATATTTTCAATTTCTAAATTACAAATTTTAAAGAAATTTAAGACTAATTTCTTATTAGTAAAATTCTATTTCAGATAATATAATTTATTATCTTTTTTATTTTTTAAAAGAAATTACCATTATTGAGAACACCTTTTTGCTGTATTACCTTTGGCTTTTCACTGTTGTTATTGGGCTGATGATCAAGATAATTGAAAAGTATATCTGTCCCATAATTAAGATGGCTTTAATTCAGTTTTGAATATACAGGAATGAAAAATGTCCACTATTAATAGAAAAAGCTGGACAAATTAGACCAGTAGTCGGTATAAATTTACAGTGGTTCAGACATGAGCAAAATAAATAAAAAATAAGGAAAGTAATCTAGCTGTTCTAGACATTACCAAGAAAAGGTCTCCCAAACAATAGAAAATGCAGTTTGATGATTATGTTAGGTGTCTACAGACAAGAAATATGAGGTATAAATAATTAGATCTGGAAGCCTTACTGTTTGATCAACAGTATGACTTATTTGGCACAATACACAGTTCATGATATTATACACATATATAGTTCACAATACACAATTCATATGATATCAGTGTTAACAAATTTAATAAAATGCAATCAAATATAAAATTTGTATGAATTCATATTCTATAGTTATTAATAAATATTAACATAAAATATTAAATCAAACAAATTTAAAACCAAAGCAATCAATATTTATACTAATATAAAAGGTCAGAAACTGAAAAGGGAAGAAGTGTTACCATCTAGCTCAAAGACTTCAGTCTGCTCTGAAGTACAGAATGTTGTTAGATACAAAGACGGTTGGTCTGTAACAGCAAAAGTTGAAAAGTGTATCATACTAAGGATTATGGTGAACCATGAAGCCAAACAAGCTGAGGTGGATATAAATTTTTGTAAAGAAGGAACAAAATTATCTGAATCACAGTGATTTTACAGGGGTGTTAAATGAATATATGTTGGGATAGGAATTTTGAAACCATTCAGTATATTCATGGTTTTGGTAGAGAAAGTAAAGGATGCAACAGAAGAGTGTTTTCTTCTTCTCACTAGAGAGCATCTGACACAGGCTGAATGCAACTTGGGCAGTGGAGATCTTGAATAACTGAGGTAGGAAGAAAAATAAGGAAGAAGTATAATAAACCCAGGAGACCTAAGAAGACAGATTTTAATAAACTCTGGGTAACTCAAAACTAATATCCCCCTCAGAGAAAGTACTAGGCAAAAACAAGTGAAGGAGGGGTGACATATTTAAGGAAATAATATTAAGCATAATTTCCAGCTATATTTTAGGATCTGGATTGAGCAGCCCCAGGACTGAAGATGGGCATTATTTTAGATCTTGTGTAGCATGACTGAGGATCCAGAAGACAGGAAAGGACAAACAGATTCAGCTTTTTCTTTCTAAGGGAGAGCTAGGAAAATAATATAGTCAGTTAAACTGTAATTCATGGATAATACTGCACCAAATAAGCAAACTATATATAAATTAATAGAATACATAAGCAGACAGAATTTAACAGGAAGATGAATAACTCCCAATATGAATTTGTCAAAAATTTTTATTCTTGTTGTTTTAATTAGAAGCACAACTCATTTTGAATTTCTGCAATCTGTTACTGCATAGATATAACATATAGTGTCCAGAAAGACAACTACAGCTGCCATTGGACAATATGGCATATTAACATGAAACATATTAAAAGTGACAATGTATTTATGTGTGTGAATTCATAGTTTTGTTCATTTCCTAATATTTACTGGTCTACTCCCAAAACTATCAGCAGAACTAACAGTATAGAGCATCTTTTTGATTATTTAAATAAATTGCCTGTCAGTAGACAGGCGGAAATCAGACCTTTTTTTTTTTTTCCCCCACCAATAATATATACTCCCAGAAATGGATTGAGTATATTGGCAAAATCAGAGAGAGAAAGTTTATTGGGCTAATTTATCTGAGAAAGAAATGACTGTTCTCAGGGCTGTCTAACACTTTATGAACAAAAGCCCTTGGAGTTGATAAATGTGTAGGTCTTTGAATGCAAGAAAAGAGTGTGCATGGAAATTCCTTGGCTGTTGACACAAGAAGATATTTTGACTATAATCTTCTGAAAGACAAGTGTGAGGGACACACACATTTATATAGTAAACCAGAACAATTGAAAAGAAGTAATATATATAGTCTAATAAAAGTTTGTATTACTGCCAAGAAGTAAGTGTTCATGCCAAAAATGTTCTGGAGCACAGCTGCCAAAAAAAAGCTGAGAGCATTCTGAAACATAATCTATACATAAATCTATACATAGAGGGAGCTTAGAGAAGAAAAAAAAAAAAGTATATTTATTCTCAGAATTCAAGTATATCAAATCATTATGGTTATTTTATGCACAATAAGCAACGGTCTGAGCATGTTGGCAAGCATTCAACAAAGCCTTCATGTTGCTTAAGGAGCATGTTAGTCCTTAAATTCAGGAGAAAGGCTCAAAAAAGCCATATTTAACTTGAATGGTTGAGACAAGCTAAACATCCAAAATGACACAAAAACTTCTGTGTGTAGTTGGACATGGCTTAATAACACTCCTGCTATTGCCAAGCCAACTCAGTCAGCTCCTGATGAAGGTGATTTGAAATGCACAGACAGAATCTACTGGGATCTGTCTTGAAAAAGACAAAAAATGGACTGCTGTTGCTGCCACGTGGCTTTCAAATGAGAACCTTGCTGAGGAAGCTGGAGGCCTTTATGAAGCCTTCTTAGCCTGCAATTTCCAAATCAAGATTCAGGGATCCTGGAGGGGAGCTGGAAACCAAAGGCCAGTGACAAGACATGATGATTGGGAGATGGAGCTGCCATCTTCTTAGAACAGAAGGGCAGAGGCTCTGCTTCAGAGCAGAAAAGGCTGAGGGATGACAGACTGAGGTTTAAAATTCATGAAGGCAGAGGGGAAGGTGAATGCAGAACTGTTGTTTACCAAATCCTACAATACTGGAACCAAAGTGCACTCAATGACAGTAGTAGGAGGTGACCTTAAAATAGCTAGAAGAAAGTACTTCTTTACACAACAGGTATCGAACTTCTGGAACTTGCTGCCACAGGAGTTTTTTTTTATGTTCATCTATGAAAAAGGATGTCAGACTCGTTCTCCTTCTTATTCCTTCTTGTGGGCTGGTTAAAGTGTCTCAATGCTCGGTCCACTTGTGACACCTGATGTGGGAGCCTTACCTTCCTCTGCCTGATTGCTGCACAGCATCTTCCGCTCTTACCTTGACATTAGGAATTCAGCGTCAAGGAGCGTGCTTTTAGCTTTGAAGCATTACAACACTACCTACCACCACAGCATCTGACAATTTTTGCTCAGTATCTGTCTTTTTTTGCCTATGAAGGTACACAAGCAGGCACATTAGTTTCTTTTCCAGGCAAGCAGTTTGCTTTACTTAGCATTCTCAAGCTTTCCTGTGAAACAGGAAGCAGCAACACTTGGTAAAGTGTGTGATAGATGGCTTAATACATATGGCAGGAGAGAGACATAACCAGAAATTGTGATTTGCAAGCTGGTCATTTTAGTAATGGTACTCTCTCTGGTTACGTAAGACTAAATGGGAATTCTTCTTCTACCATTAATAAAGCCTGAACTTCTGAGTATAATGCCTTCTGCTTTTGATGGGATGTGAAGTTTATGTTTAACTTTCTTCATTGCTTCTCCCACTATCACAATATACATTGAAAAGAGAATAAAGCTTTTTGGCCTGCAACCATGAAAGAAAAAGTGACCTTGAAGTGGTTTTGTTTCTTCATTATTGATGATACTAAACATAAAAATCTGTGAAACAGACCCAAGAGGGAGAAATTTATATTTGTTTTCACAAGCCAAGCCATTTCCCTTATTCTTATATCTCTTTCACAATTAATCATTGTTATCATTATTTCAATTATGATTTTCAATTGTTATTATGATCAAACATCTTGGAATTAAGATCAATAATAAACATCAGAATAAAAATAATTATGGTGGTGGTGTCATGACATCTCAAATTCCAATTTCAATTTTAATCAGCCCTTTGATAAAATCTACATTGATTTTAATGGCTGAAGAAAGATAGAGAGAGGAATCAAGTATTTTGCACAGTAAAGAAATAATTAAGTAATAATGAAAATAGTATGATAGAAACTAGTAGCTCTTTCTTCTACAAAGCTCTGGCTAGTGACATGGTGCTGGCTCACTTCATTTCCAGCTGCTAGATTTCACAAAAATAAGCTAAAAATAAATTCAATACTTTCCTAAAATGACTTTCCGATGTAAGCAAGTGCTGCAGTTGCCATAGGGATGCTATAACATTGCTAATGGGAAGCAGTTCACATAGTGGTAAATAAGCACACTGGTGGGCAAGTTGTCTGTTTGAGCATGTCTCAAAGAAGAGCTCTCTAAGACTATATTTTTTGAGTGGGGGAGCTTAAAAAAACCCACCATTGTTTTAGTCTGCAATAGTGCCAATCACTAGATGTAGGTTTTCACAGCTGTGGGGATGGGGATCGGGGGTTGCAATTCTTCCCCATGAATGAGGAATTTGGAGTGCAGGTCATAAACTCACATTGATTAAGTCCCACAGGGCCCGAAGTGTTTACTTTGAGAATATTGGTTCTGTTTTACTTCAAACCGGGACATTGGGCACCTGTGCAGATGCAAGACACATACTGTCTGTGCTGAGTGCAGTAGCACCTAAACTGTAGGGCCTATGTATTCCATTGAAAAAGGATAAGAATGTTGAAAATGTCTGTAAATTCCATGAAAATGAAAACATCACCGTGTTCTTGCATTTACCATTTGTTCGGTGAGCCTGGAGCTGTCCAGCCTGTCCTTATTTTCCCTTCTCCTTTGTATTGCATTAAGTGACTGAATTCTGGTAGTACATTTTTTACCCTATACTGTCCATTTATTTTGAAAGTCAATACAAACAAACACAAATATGCCTAACAAACCAATGGACTTCCTTTCCAAGGTGTCTTCATAATGTTCTACATCATAAAATTTCAAAGGTCAGATGATATAAATAAACAATGACTTCACTGAAGTTGGTACTTCTGTCCTGAGTTACTGCAAGTAGGAATCTAGCCCCAGCACTCGAGCTTTTCATTCTGTGTTCAACCCAGAATAGAAAGCAAATGGTTGGATAATAAATACCATGGAAACAAGAAAAATGCTAAATCCTATAAAGAATCAATTTGGGAAAAAAAAGAAAAGCCAGATTGTCTGTAGTTGAAATAGAATTCACTAGGATTCTGCAACAAGATCATTTAAATGCAAAATATTATGATAGTTTCTACATTTTTTTTTTTGGTATGTGCCTTCAGTACATCTGAGGGCTTTTTCTTCTAGGCTGACATTTTTGCCAGTCTTACCAAGTCATTACCAACTTACAGTTCTGAACGCAGTTTCAAAGTGGTCCTTTTCCCAGTTGGCTCTTTCCCATTTGTTGGATCAATGCCTCTGAATTAGCCTCTCACAACACTGTTATGCCTTTGCTTTGAACCCATATTCACTAGTTTTCTCAGAAAAAGTCAAAGTGTAGGGCTCCCCCTTAAGTGCACCCCATCCACTTTGCAGTGTATGTATAGCTACAGAGTAAGTAGTAGAGCTCGGGCTGATCAAGGCCGTTCACTCATTCCTGTCTGGGATTTAACCTACACCTCATTAATGTCTCTGTTTTACAGCATTAATCCCACAGCAAAGGATGAGTGCTCAAACATGATGTCTACATCCTAAAGTAGTGTTCTATGAAAAGATCGTATCAGGTTTCATGTTAACCCCAGTGCCAGGACAGAAATGAGTTACAAGAATCATCCACCATCTTCCCTGATATATCTCAATTAAACTAATATTATTTGGGAGCATGTGGCTGACCAAATGCAGCACATGCAAACAAGCCCTCTAGAGTTTGAATCACAGTGCAAAAAGTAACTTTATTAACTTGAAAATTTGAGGTTTTTCTCCAACCTTTTGCATTCAGTGCCTGGTTATTAGGAGAAGATGAGTCTTAACAAGTATATATCTAAATGGTACTTGGTCAGATTATTCCTAAGGATGCTAGAACAACACAGAGCAGTCTGGATTTAGCGTGAGATACGAGTCATCTCCCCAGCTTTTAACAAAAAAAGATTCTGTATTGTTAGTCACGTAGATTCCCTTTATGGTCATCAGGGAGAAATGACATTATATTGGCTGAATTAATCTGATTATTTTGGACATATACTCAAGCATGAGATAAATAAGTTGAACGGTGCTCTGACTATGCTTATTTCTCTCCTTTGGTTATAATGGGAACCAAGAATGAACAACTCAGATATGTACGTTTACATCTACATCTGGGCAGACAAAAATTAGCTTGGCTGCTCATACTGTCCTTGCAAGCAGTCAGGAGCTTAGCTTGCCTGCAGATACCATGCTCCTTTGTAGAAGACAAAGCCAGAAACCGCCTTAGGAAGATCTCAGAAGCCTTGAAGGAAATCAATGGTAGCAAAGGCACACGTGGTAGCTGGAGACTACAAAGTATGGTACTGTCCACTCACAAAGCATGTGTTCTGAACACACAGGGAGTGCTGCTGGTCAGCTCTGGGAATACCACCAAGGTTGCCTCTTACCCTAGTCCAAGTGCCTCTAGTGGGCAGGTAGCATTAATGGACAGCCTTTGCAGCGTACATGGCAGTAGAGAAGCAGTCCTGCATACCCATACCCGTACCTGTGTGGGTGTCCTTTTTGTCAGGGTCTGTGTGCCATCTTTTGCTCTCCTTGTTTCCCTGTTCGTGTCCTTCAGCTTAAAAAGCCAGTCACTCAGCAAGAGACGTCGTGCCTGTTGCTGATATAGTGACTCTCTTGAGGGGTACCAGTATGTTTCTCCATGAATATTTTAACATTTTATACACTTTGGAATAGCATCAACAGAAGAGCTGCTGGAGAACACTTTCCTCTGGAACAGCCCATGGTATAGTCATCAGGCACCAAAAGGCGTGATTTGAAGCAAAAAGGGAATTGAATACTTGTCTCCCACCCCCTCTCTTCTAAGTGTTGAGCTATTGCTCAAAAGCAATACTCCTCCTTTCTGTCCATACTTTATTAAGTTTGTGCTTTGTGTCTTTCATTTTATCACAAGTGGCTGGAAATGAAATATGCTTGAAAGGGCAGGAACAGTTGGTTTCAGTATTTCTGAACCATTTCTTTCAACCCAACATGAATTCTATTCAAAGAGGACTTTGTAAGTTTTGCTTTTGGCTAAATTTATAAGAAGATAATGACCTAAATGTGCAGTGATTATTGTTTGCCCCAGAAGTGCAATTTCCAATGAAAATGTACTTGAAAAACATATGATCCAGCTGTCCTGTCACGCTAACTGTCTAGTATGATGGCCAAATGAGCAATATGATTGGATATTCAGATTGAAGATTAAGTTGAATTTTATAGCACTAGAGAAGACCCCAGAGTGGACAAAAAAGCAGAACAGACCCTCGTATAGATTTTTGTCTTTTGAAAAGCCATGAAGTGTACTGTAATGAGTGGTCCAAAAAGTCTTATGAAATTATGCGAAGCTCTTTCTGAGGCTGGATCCATTGAATAATTTTTGGAAGTAAGACTAATCTGGAAGAAAAATAGTGTTCAAATAGGTGTCAGTTTCCATATTTTATTACATTTCTATGTATATATGCAATTATATATACATTACTGTATGTATAGTTATATGTACAGTTTTATATTAATCATGACTAGAAAATTTTGCCTTATGTTGTACGTGTTTTCTTTCTGTTTATGTGCATACATATGTGTATATATAAACATGCACACACACATATTTAAATAGATATATAATATAAGAAAGATGGGGTTTCCAATTTTGACCACAAACACTGAATACATATGGAAGTACATATCATGAGTACAGACTGATTGCACATACGTTAGAGTCGCCTTTGCAATGGTTTGCTGTGGTGTATAAAGGGCACTCTGATTTGAAGGTTATGACTTAGGTGAACCTTTTATATAACTAAATAGAGAAGGGAGAAGCCAAGAGAGACTTCTGTTAGATGCTTTACCAAATGTCTCTAACAGCAGCAGCTGAATTTTCTCACCTCTGGGGAGCATTGGTGTTGCTACACCTCCAGCTTTTGCTGACACAGAGACTTCTGTTTCCACTTCGTTGGTGTGAAATGCAAGATGGTGATCAAGCTGGGATAAAAATTTAAATATTAAATTAATATTTAATTTTAATTGTGTTTGTGTTAGTTGTTTACAAATAAATAGATAATTGTGTAGAAATACAGTTATTCAGTTGAATATAGAATCATAGAATCATAGAATCATCTGGGCCGGAAGGGACCTCCAAAGGCCATCTAGTCCGACCCCCCTGCAGTCACAGGGACACCCCCAACTAGACCAGGTTGCCCAGGGCCTCGTATGTATGAATGCATATCTCATTTTACAGCACTGCCTGAATCAAGGCATGAGAGTGATACTGTAAGTGTCATCAAGGCAATTGCCCACTGAGGTTGGGTTACACACCCCAGTAGCAGAACTAAAAGAAAAAGCTCCTTTGAAATGGCAGAAGTGTGCCTGTTGGGATATTGCAGTAACAGCAGGCTGTCCAAGCTGTGCAAGATGTGGAGGGATGAACCAGTTCTGCTGACAGCAAGCCCCTGCATCCTAATTCAGCCTCTAGCTAAAGTTCAGTCAAGTTCCTCCCCATTCCTGACATAGGAAGTATGAGAGTTTATCATACTGAAGGAGGCTGCTGGACAGGTCAAACTCCGGTGACTGCCACATATTAGCCCTTTCCACTACCGGATTTGTTGACAAGCTAGGAAGCAGTGGAAATTTTTGTACACCCAGATAGACAGGAACAAACTCCTCAACTGGAAAAACTACTGCCATCTCCTGTCAGAGTACTCCAGAGAATTGACGCTATCAAAGTTTCCCCAATCTGAAATAATGTCAGTAGGACCCCACGCTTTCATGGGGGGTTGGACTGGATAATCTACGGAGGTCCCTTCCAACCCCTACCATTCTGTGATTGTGTGATTCTTTGCCTGTCCTCTTAGGGTTTATTTCTTCTCTCCCTGCCTCTTGTGCAACGTTTTGCAAATGAATTAAATATTAAATTCTTGCCATAGTATATATAAGAGCTGACAGATATACTGAGCCAGCAACACTTGCCAGATATATTATATGCCAGCTATCCTACATCGGATACACTATGCTGGCAGGAATACCACGCCAGCTTTTGGCAGCATACGCTATGCCAGCTTCTGCAGCTTCTGACCAGGCCAACTGTAGAATTACAGAAAGTAAGGCTAGACACGACATTGCAAGTCATGTAGTTTATCCTCTACCCCAAGACAAGATCAGCTACTTCTGAGCCTTTCCTGAAAGATGATCATCTGACTGGTTTCTAAAACCAAGCAGTGATAGTAATTCCACAGTCTCAGGGCAAACTACTCTAGTAAATAACCAGCAGACAGTTGGTATTGCTTTTTTGTAATGTCTGATATAAATCTTCCTTGCTACATTTTATGCTTATTGCCTTCAGTTCTGTTCATAGAGAACGAGGAACATGGTTTATGTTCCTTTTCCTTAGCAGCTACCTTTAAAATATGTGAAGACTGTTAGCCCATCTTTTCTCCCACAACTCAGTCATCTCTTTTATAGACAAAATGAATGTAATTCCTCTGGTCCTTCTGTATAGGTCTTATTCTTTAAATTGCAGATCATGCTTATTACACACCCCTGGACTCATTTTTATGACAGTGACAGTAAATGTAATGGTGAATTGTTAATTGTTTCTAGAGATGTAAAATAGTCTATTCTTTAATTTTTTCAATCTTTTACCTCTGTTTAACATGAGACAATTGTCAAAGGGCTTTGAAGGCAGTGCCACCTTAGGCTCTATTTTGCTTGTAATTGTCATAGATGCAACTGTATAGATTTCTGCCAAACTCTCTGCAATGAAGGTATGACCTTATTACACCGAGAAGAAAAGAGCACACAGGGTCTCTTAATCTACTAAGAGATATTGATATCTCATTGACATTATTTTACATGGAGGAAATGTATTTCTTCATGTTTGAAAAGATCACTGTGAGAAACTGCTGTATAATTCAGTGATGGTTTAAGAACTCTTATTTGCCTGACCTGGTGTTAGAGGGGTGTGGTAAGTTCCTTACAGGTCTCACACTTCCTTAAGTCGGCAGTTTTAATTGACTAAGTGGTGATGTCAGCCCATCAGATTGGGATAATTGTTATGCACCAAGAGGGGGAATCTGCAGAGACTGCAACATGGAAGAGATTTTTCCACTCAACGATGCAGGCTGCTAGTGTACACAATCTCATCCCTGGTATCCAACTCTGACTTCAGAGAGCAAGCACACAGAGTGAACATGGCCCCAGATCCCTGCCTGCACCCTGCTGCAATAATAATGCACACACAAGCGGGAACAGAGCATCTACCTGATGTGGCTCTGTGGTACGTCAGTTGTTGGAGCAGTGGCCGAAAAAGCACAAAACACCACAAGCCCCTCAGCTGAAGAAATCCTAATAGGCACAACACATGACTGTGCTATGCACTGGAAGTGCCACAGATACAGATAGTGTGTGGGTCCGCAGTGACAGGCTTTGCACGTAGTTTTCATAAAACTGATTAAACATGCTAAGAGCCCTTACTCAGCTGTAGATTGCCATGCTGATATCTCCTAACAGGGGACCCATGATGAATAGCATCAGCTTCTGATGAAAAAGGAAGAAAAAGACACCTTTTAGGTGCTGAATATGAAATTTGTTTAGCTGTGTTTACTCTTCTCTTTGCCAAAGCCAAGTAATTTTTTGAACAGACATAAACAGCAGGTGCAATGATATCTCTGCTACATACAACGATGTCAAATACCATAAAAGTTCCAAATAGTCCTTATTACACATGATGTCCTGTGCCAAAGCTCTGTAACAAAAGACTTTTCTGTGCATGGACACAATTTGTATCTTTAGTCCTGCTTGGACAGAAGGAAAATATCTTTTCTTTCCATATTTTTCCTCAAACTAAAATGTTATTTGAGAAGCTGGTGTAGTTTTCAAACTTTGCCATCTTTAAAAACAAAACCTTACAAACAAGAAAAGAACCAACACAAAATAAAAAAATAATCCTTAATTAAAGGACCTAAATCTTAATTACTTTTTACTTTTTGTTTTTATTTTCCCGAGGTATTTCCCTCCCCAGTTCTCCACTGATCAACACTGCTGGGTGAAATGATTTTTCAGCAAATACAGTCCACTTCTGGATTAACACTGTCTCTTACCTTTATATAACAGTAAGAAGGGCAGCTTCTCATCAAAATGTTTGTTCCTTGCAGATGTTCCCTGCCATGGCTCACTTTCCAATTCTAGATGTGCTGAATCTTTCTTTCCTTCTCTTCAGTCAGTGTGATTAGTAATATTATTCAGATATCTTTGGTAGCTGTTTCCTCTCCTTTCTACAGGTGCTGCTGGTGAGTGATGACTTGGGTGCCTCCATAAGAGGTTTATTCCATCTCTCCATTTTAAAGCACAACCACTGGTCTTGTCAGACCACTTAGCAAAGTTTTTCTGGGCTCTGCCTGACCAGCAGTTCCAGGGCGTAATTTCATCACCTAAAGGGCAGGGAGGCAGAATGGCCTGCAGGAATCAACTTGCAGACGGGAAGTTTTCATGAGTGCAGTGGATTGTCGTAGTGCTGGAGATTATGTTAACCTATAAAAGAAAATCTTAACTGTCTTTACTGTGAACTACAGACACATTCATATTTGATCAGTTGCTCCTTTGACTTACACAGAGAGAGATTATTCAAGAATGTCCTAAAACTACTGCACATTTACTGAGGAAATTGAGGAAATAACCTGCATATTTGTCTCTGACACAAATAACACAAAGCATATCCCTATGAATCTCTTTTTCCACGTTGCTAAAATGAATTAGTTCGTTATTTCATATTTAAATTATTTGCCAAGCCAACATCCACCAGGCATGACAACTGACACCAATCACAGTATTTTTTACGGTGGTGAGTCTTTTCCACTGAAATGTAAGCCAATCAGTAAAGTCGTAGCTAATAATACTGAATACAGCTTTGCAGTGCTTCACTGTCCATAAAAGGAGTCATTAGCAGACAGAGGGTTTTATACTTCATAAATAATATATCCTAAACAAGGATTGGCTCTATTTAAGCCATTTTAGTTCAGAAGAATTCACGGGACAGAATTTCTTAGATTGTTCAAAATGGTAGTACATTAAACATTAGACAAACATTTGTCAGACTTCCAATCTCTGCCTGCTGCCTTTATGTGTAAATATCTCCAAATTATTTACAAGTTCAAATATACAAAAGATCACTGATGGCATCAACATTAATTGTCTTAGACTTTGAGCTAGATTAAACTACAAAAGCAGTGTCCTAAATCCCAAATTCCAGCAGAAAAAAAAAGAATTCCCACAAGAGTACCCCATGCATTGGTGAAAGAAAACTAAAGGCTTGGGGGGCACACAGAAATAAACACTGGCCACTGATTCCTTTCACTGAGGGTGGCTCAAATGCTGCTGGGGAGCAGCGAGATGCCTATACCCAGCCAAAACTCTTCTTGGTGTATGAGACCTACCAGAAACAACAAAACGTGTTTCTGAAGAACATCACAGCTTAATCAAAGGAAGTTTCACTGATGCTATTATACTGCCCAAGCATAACGTCCCTCAAAGCTCTCCCTAGGCAGTGCAGTTTGATATCACCTTCTACTTCAGGATTAGGAATGCTAGGTACGATTCAATTTTAAAGCAGTATAAGTGGTTTCCATTAAAATAAAGGGTGAAGAGGCTGGAGCTTTGGGGAACAAAGAAAATCCAGCATACAAAGTACCTTCATTCTTTCCTCCTGTTCACTCTCCCTCATCTCAAAGCTAGCAGAACTGTTTCCCAACAGAGTTATGGACCCATATCAGGACTTTGAAGCCCAACAATGTCCTTGATGTTATTGACATTATTATGCTGAAAATGTTTACATGTCTCATTTTACTCCTTTGTGGCCTAAAACAGGCTGCAGAGGAGATAGCTGCTGTCTCAATTACACCTTGTGCTTCCTTCCATGCCAGTAGAAAGTTTTTCCTTAGAAGCTGTGATCCCATAAGAATTCCCTGATATGTTTCCCTTAATTCATTTTTGTTTAGCTTAGAGGATTTTGGTAATTCACTGAATCAACTCCAGACATTGTGGCATTTCCTATCAAGCATCTGATGATGTAGTTAATTCCATCCACTTCATAACCAAGTACAACAGAACTTCTGCTTCCCTCCCCTCTGCTTTAGAGACATGCATCTTCTGGACATCAAGGAAAGCGACCCTTAGTACAACGCTGTCTTTGGGTGGATCTCAGCCTCCTCTGCAGCCTGTTTGACCTTTAGTGTCATCTAGTGGCAAATGAGTTTGCAGGGAAAATCTTCACAATTAAACAGCAATTAAACCAGCAAAAATTTATTTCATCTTTATATGCAAAAGGGGGAAGAATGGACCTTGAAATGCATCAGGATAGTGAGGGCAGGCTGCTGGCTGCCAGACTGCCTTACTGATCTAAACCAGTCTCCAGGCATTATTGGGTCAAAATAGTTTCAGTGCTAATTTACAGAGCTTCTGATGAGATTGTGTAATTACGGTCTGGAACAAGGACCGTAGGTAGTTAAGAAGTTTGCATTTGACACTTTTTGCAAATCCAAGTGTTATTTTTGCTGCTTTGTTGATTATAATTTCTTTTTTCCATGAAGCCATCTAAGACATGCTTTTCTATTACAGTGTGATTCCTTCTTACTATTACCCTTAGAAATGTCACAACAGATCTTGATATTGCCCTGGCAGAAGAACAGAGCCTCTCTTCCTAAATGGGATTCACTGGTATTTTTATTTTATCAGATGTCACAATACTTTGTTCTCCTGTCTAGTATTAAAATATATATGGAGCAGTATGCTGGATAGTGGCAGCCAACAGTTCAGAGTCAAAAGATGTTTGTCTCATAAATATGTTTCCATGTTCAGGCACCACACTGATAAAAGTTGATAGAGACTTTTAGCTCTGCTTGAATAACAGTCTGCAATTTTTAAACTGGTTTTTTTTTCATGCATTAATTTTTCACAAAATTCTGCTGTACGCAAACAGAAGTAATTTAAAAAGCACTGTAGATGAAGTAGTATGCCTAAATGATTTCTTAAAAATAACTCCAAATGTTAAAAATCCAGCCCAAAATATATATATGAAAAATTTCCATAGGAAGTATTTCCATAAGTGCAAAATGTCATGCATGAATTAATATATGCATGTCTGTTGTTATTCTGTAGTTCTATAGGGGGTGAGAAAATGACTGTGAGTATAGCCATTTAAAACCCTTGAAATCTTCTGAAGAAAATTAGCATTTACATTACGTACTTCTTCATGAAACAAAACAGAAGGTCTGATGCAAGATTTAGTATTGCTCATCATTTGGGCTGTCGGCAAAGGTATTTTTTGAGGTTGCTTTTCAGTTAAAAGTTTTCCACTAAATTCTCTCCTTTACCGAGATATTGTCAGGTTAGACCAACTTTGTATGGAAGCCTGGTAGGAAATGCAGGAAGAGTTATTTTGGCCATTGTATGGCTGCAAAATACTATGTAGTCAAATCTTTTAGCACAATTAAGATGACAAAAAATACTGTTATATGCCACTCTGGGAGTTGTTGATAAAGTTTTTGCTTATGTATTCTAGAAATGCCTCCTTTTTCCTGGGAGCTGCCACTTCCTAAAGGTGCTATAAAGCAGTATGCCATAATCCCTGAGGTCAGCTTTTTAAATGAAGAAATGGGTGTTATTTTAGGACACAGAACATGTCAATGAGTCACAATTCACTATTTAAGAAAGAAACAAGAAAGCTTTCCTCAGCGGATTAATGAATGAGATACATTAATACAAGTCCTTCTTATTTCCTTTGCTGAGGGATATACTCACATTCTGGCAGCCAGTAAAGCTTGGGAGGCCAGATAATGTATTTGGGCCAGTTGAGTGTGTTTGTCTGCCAAATTAAATAATAGACCAGAGACACTGGAACAAGACTAGAGAGATAGAAGATAAGTGAAAGCAGTGCCAGCTGAGAGGTCTAATGGTCTTACTGGAAAGTGGCTTGAACAGCTTGCAGCTGAGATGAGACAAAAAGTCCATGTGGATAGAGATGCCCATCTGTCTCTGAATGAGTTTTTCCACTTAGCATTTAGGAAAGATGCAGAAATGACTTGAGTTCCTTGATTTGCATAGTGAAAGGAAAATGGGAAAAGGTGGTTGTATTCTGCAGACACTGTATCATGACTTTGGATCGTCTTTTGCTTTGCTCAA
>JAOXJM010000001.1:47328285-47341559 GCA_026413425.1 Tringa solitaria
GACTAGATGGCCTTTAAAGGTCCCTTCCAACCCAAACTATTTTATGATTCTATGATTCTGGTAACAAATAAATAGAATAAAAAGTTAATGTTATTTTGATTTGCTACAAAATTATAATATTTTTGAGCTCTTATTTGTTTATATTATCTCTTCTGCTAATAAATTGTGTTCTTAATTCTACTATTGTACACAAGTTGAAACCTATGTCTAAATAGAGATAACAATGATATGGCAGAACATAATTTTATTTGATACTGCAACTAAAAAGATACAGACAAAATTGCAAATTTCCTATCTTTCTCTAACCAAAAAATGACAAATTGCTACTGTAGCAACTATCAATGGCACTCGCCTTCTAGGGTATTTAGTGTAAACCCTCTATGATGCACTTTTAGGACATTCCTTAACATTTTCAAAGGAGTCTTTGCAATAGATTTTTGAACATTTAAGTTCTATTACCTGTTCCACCTTCAAAAACCTTTGGATTTTTTATTTTTCTGGAAGAAAACCACCATCTTGTGATTCACTGAAATCATTGCCACAGGTAATTTTGGTTATAAAAAATGTATGCTATGTAATTTATTTTTAAGCACTTTTAAAGGTCTACAGTACTGACTCAGAGATAATGGTCAGTTGTATGAAATGACATTTAAAGCAGCTTTTAGAGGACCTGCATGTAAACCTTAAATGTTACTATTATAAGTTATATTCTGGAAGGTTATTCTTACTTAAATGGTTAGGAATGAACAACTACTTTGAGATAGCTAGAATTATGAAAAATCCTACCCATGATGTCCAGGGAAATATTTATTGGTAGAGACTAGAAGAGTGCTACAGGCAGATACATGAAAAGACATATGTGGAATTCTAATCTCTTCCCTAAAAAGTGGATTAGTCCTTTAATGCACTGGGGAAATGACCAGCAGGCCACTCCGTAGTTATTTTGTTTGCCTCAGTAGGATCAAACTTTAAAACTGTCACCCTTTCCTTTAAATGGGTGAGAACAAACAAGTGAATGAAGGGTTTAAATAGAGCTAGTTGAAAAGCGAACTACCTGGGGACTGAGGCAGTTTGTCTGTCTCTGAGGAATGCTGGTCCCACTGAGCCAAAAACGATGCTTGTCTCTGATTTAACAGGAACCAGATTTCATGAGAGGCACAAAAATGATGAATCTAAGGAAGGTAAGTGGTTCCGGCTCTTACAGATGTCCAGCTTCTGTTAACAGGTGTGGAAGTTCAGCATTTCTAAAAGCCAAACCTGAGTGATAAACCCATAGAAATCTCGAAAGTTTGACTGGAACCTTGGGTATGTCTACAATAACTAAATTAAAATTGTTCTTTTTTTCAAACCTGAACTTGCAGACCACTTCTGCCTGGTTTTTTTTGATGCAGTGCTGCTTTTGCAGCCACAGGTGAAATCTTGTGCTGCAATGTTTACAGAGCTCAGAGGAGCTGAGGGAATCAATTCTAACTGAGTGGTAAAGGCTGCATTTATTGACATACCGTCTGCCTTCCCAGTTTCTTCATATCATTCATTAAACCAGACAATATCTTAGCAGATGCATTAGTGCCTAATATTGCCAATAACATTTAGGTGAGTAATCAGGTGCTTTACCAAGAGATGTAATTTTTTACTGGTACCATTAAATATCTATAGTAATCATTCCTGAAACACTGCATTCTCTTTCCTTGAATCTTGGTCTTGTTGTACAGTGATTTTTTTTTTTTAACTTCCTGTTGTTCCATGTGAATTTTTGACTATCACAGAACACTATCAGATGAGGTGAAGTAAAATTCTCCATGTCTTCAAAGATAATGCCTCACACTTTTATATTTATGATGTGCTCTAAGACAAATTCTTAGCAAAGTTTTGTTAAAGACCCAGTTCTGTCATAATTCTATCTTCAGACCTCCTGCTTCTTGATAATGAGCATTTTGAAATGTGGATTAATGGTTAGAGCTGACCCCTATCCCTTGACAATGACAGGCTCCTTACAATAGCAGAGAACAGTCTTTCCTTTCAACAAATGCTTGAATTCAAGATAGTTACTTAAAAAATCATATTAGAAAGAACTATATATAGTGTTACCCACACAGGTCTCTAAAGACATTTCTGAAGTCAAATAAATTGCCAATAAACCCAGGGTTGATCTTAAATTGTCTATTAGCATAACCCTCTGAAAGGCTGAGAACTTTCTGCAAGGTGTTCCTATGAATATTTATGTATCTACTGTGTAGTTCAGTAGTCATAAAGGTAAGACCTGTGGTACTAAGCATATTGCAGGATGCTCTCAACTTCTAATATGGTGATTTTATTCCTATTAAATCCTAGTGGGGAGAAGTACAGGTTTGGCCTGACCTCGAATGTAACATGGGTTACAAGGAGAAGTTCAAGCAGCTTGCTTTCACCATGCTTATTACAAAGCAGAGAGAGTCTCTCTGTTCTTATGTATGACCCAAGAGCTCCAATGCCTCCAGAGGAGCCAGGATAGAGACATTAACACACTGTTCCTTCTCTGTACAGATGAGTGAACTTGTGCCAGAAAGAGGGTTTCTACAGTCTTACGTCCTTTCTGTGACATCTGTTATTGCAAGTTGTTTAGGAAAGAGGATAAAGAAAGGAAAATTCAGGGTGATATTTTCCCCATGGTTGAAGCTGTGTCATGAGTCTTGCAGAGGCTGCATATTTACCACTGTGTTTAGTAGCCATCAGTGGACCTTTCTTGTACATTTTTTTTCATCTTGTTCAATTCCATTTGTACTGATGAAAACACATCCAGAGGCAGCGAGTTCTGCAGTTCTTTTGCACAGAATGTGAAAAAAAGGACTTCCACTCTTAGCTTTTAATTTGATGCCTCATGACTTCATTTAGTTCCCTCCAGTTCTAGTATTATGAGAAAAAAACAAAAAATAATTTCTTTGCCATGCCTCTGTCATGTCTTTCTTTCACTTTTTGTTTTCTAGGCTAAGTTTTAGTGTATTTAGGCTCTGTTTGTATAGAAAGAAGCCTCTCCTTTTTCTTTGAACGCCCTTGTTGCCTTTGGTATAATTTCTTTTCTTATTCTACTGTATCTTTTCTGAGGTGGAATGACCAGAACCAGGCATGGTAACTAAAATTAGTTTGCATCAGGGATTCGTACAGCAATATAGCAGTTTCCTGTTTAACTTTCTGTTCTCTTCCCACTAACTCCTAGCATTCAGTTTTCCTTTTGACTAAGCACTGAGATGGAGATTTCAAAAACCTTTGACTTCCAGATCTCTTCCTTCAGTGGTAGAAGTTCAATCAGAGTTCATCATTTGTATGTATAGTTGGGGTTGCTTTTACCATTTTCATTATGCAAATTACTGACAATGAATTTTATTTTCCATTTTATCACTCTGCCACTCAGTATTACAAAATGTTTTTGCAGAACACTACAGTCAATTTTAATTTTGGTCACTGAGGCTATTTTTGTATCGTTTGCATATTTTTTAGTGTAATTGTTCAGTGTCTTTTTCTAACTGTTTAAGAATATGCTCAGTTCCTAAGACAGTTCCACATGGGACTTTCCCAACAATCCTCAACCTTTTTTGAAAATGAGCATTTATTGTTGTAATTTGTTACTTATTTGTCAACTTATTACTAATCCACAAGAGAATTTCCTCCTTTTCCACATGACAGCTTAGTTTCTTTAAAAGCCACAGTAATAGTCTTTGGAAATCCAAGATAAGTAAGATGGGAAACCTTCTCCACATGACTCCTTGAAAGAACTTGTCCCTCTCAAACTTGGAAGGCATAAATTTCCTTTTCAGATGTTATATCGTCTCAATTATATTATGTTTATTTATTTGATTCCGAATAAAATTTCGGCTAATAAGCCTGGACTGAAAGCCATATTCACTGGTTTGTGAGCCTCTTCATCCTTCTTTGAAGATATTTTTTTTTTTTTAATTGGTATTATCTTTGTTCCCTTCCCTCTGAAAGTAGATGGCACAAGGGTTAATGATGGTAAAAGAAACTGTGAAATACATAATTTAGCAATTTTATATCTGGGATTTTTGGACCCCTTGGTTGAACAGCATCTGGTCCTGCTGATCTGTTTTCATACATATTGCGAACTGATTGCAAAATTCTTTCACCAACAACAATCTTGCAGAGCAGGTGAGGTAAACCAGGCAGACTGAATCAAGATGGTTCCCTTTATGACTGTACTTATCTCCCAGGAAAGATTTGTTTCCCCTCCAAATCCACCCAGGACAGTCAATGTCATGTTGTCTGTTGCTGCCTCACATACCCAAGAGACGCAATGTAGCCTGCAGTAGTGAAAACCATGTTACCATTTCACTTACACCATAAAACCATCACCCACACTATGTATCTGAAGCAAATGATAAGAGTGAAAAAGGGCAATCCACATTTCCCATTTTATTTGAAATTATTAAGAAAGTGGACCACTGTGATAAAACACTGTGGAACTACAGCGTAAAAAGTTTAATCTACTACACATTTGCAAAGGCAGCCTACACAGAGACTGAAAGTAAGGGGTCTAAGCTTTTTTGCTTCCTTTATAATGCATAGAAGAGGTCTGAAAAATGTTATGGAAAAAAGGGACTCATTCTCTTGTTACATATTAACAAAACAGGTTTAGGGAAGGCAGGGGGCAATGAGAAGTGTTTGGCTTTTCTATAATGAAAAATTCAGGTTTTGTTTCTGCATATGTCTTTTTCCAGAGTTTCCATAAAAAAGACAGTTCATCTAAGACAGGCATGTGTGGTTTTTCTTTGCATTGATGAAAACAATCCTGTCAGATTATTTCCTTTTACCACCTATGTACATATAAATACTTGGAAAGAAGGGTGTATAAACATCTCTAATAACACCCCTTGTTCTCTCTTTTTCAGCTTTAATCAGCAGAGAGACGTGAATGTAGGTAAAAAAGTTGTTAATGAATCTTTCCACAAAACTGACGTGACTTTACTGATATTTTTATGGTTTGACAATAGCAGAGAATGAAAGGTAAAAGGAAAAAGCAAAAGCTCTTTCACAGTGTCTTTATCATAAAGAAACAAAGGTTACCTGTTAAAGAAAAGAAAATTGGGTTACGTGTTCTTTAAGTATAAATATGTGACAGGTTCAAATAGCCATTTGAAAATAGTCTTCAAACAAATTTCCTGGTACTGTGCTATAGCATTATTTTTCTAGCTTAACAAAGCCTCTCAGTAAGAACTTGTAGAAAGTTTGAACAAAGCCACAAGCTATTAACTACTGTTAAAAATAACCACTATCTTCAGAAAGCTCTTCAACTACAGATGGAACTTGCAGTTCCTCAAGGACTATTAGAAGCAGTGTTGATTTTGAAACATAAAAATCACTCCTAACCACTACATTTATCTAGACCTAGTATCTCCATTGTGCAAGAGGAGCTGTATTGTTTTCCTGTTCATGCTTTACACCTTTCTGTCCTCAGGATTAGGATTAGAGCTATGACTGAGAAAACATCCTGGAGACTTCAGAAATCTTTCAGGTTTCCCTTGGAGTAGCTCCTGTTGTTGGGGACATAAACAGTCACACAGAAACTCTGCTGTTTTGGATGGAAATTTGCTATAATTGGAAATGTAAAAAAGTAAATATAGTGGTAGGCATAATGTCTGATTGTTGCAACTAAATAATGCCAGGTTTCTCAAGAAGGTAAAAAGAATTCCAGAATATTTCAAAGGCAGGCATTTCAACTGAATGCAAAGTTATGACCTTTTGCTAAAGGCTTTTGCAGTAGGTACTGTCTTGGGAGTCATAAAATCTTACCACTATTTTCCCCTTCAGAGTAAGCTCATCATATAGAGAGGAAGTTTTCTAAGAAAACAATAGCTGGTAAAACTATGAATGTACTCACAGGTAACACCATTTCTCCATTGCCGCTTCCATAAGAACTTGCAGTAGTAAATATATGACTCTAAGATTAGTGTAAGTGTAGCTACATTTATAATGTAGCTGGATGGGGCTTTGAGCAACCTGCTCTAGTGAGAGGTGTCCTTGCCCATAGCAGGGGGGTTGGAACTAGATGATCTTTAAGGTCCCTTCCAACTCTAACCATTCTATGGTTCTATGATTCTATAATCCACTAGTCTGAATAGCTGTATCTCTCCCCTACCTTTTAAACAAAGCTTTAATAAGACTTTACATGAGTTAACCACCTTCATTCATGTATCACATTAAAGGGCAGAGGTCATGAGCTGAGCAGTTTTCATTCATCAGGTACTGTGTTTTTTTACATGTTTATTAGTGTACAAATAAACCCTTTAAAATAAGTATGAATTAAACGGGACTTTTTAATTCCCTCTCATCTTCTCCCTTGTCTCACATTTGTTGCCCTTAATGTTTTCTTGGACCTTCTTTGCCAAACCATAGATAAATTGGAGCCTCCACCTAGTGCCACACCACTGATGAGTCCAGCTGATTTACCAGGAGAGCTTACAGCCAATACGAAGTGCAACACAAATGCACTCTCAAGTTGATCCCAGAAGATGTGATCACTTGGATAATATTTTCACTCTTTTCACTTCCATTCTTCAAAGAACCCAAAGCACCAGACTGTAAGCCAGTCTGTGAAATTCTCCCCTTCATATAGATTAAGTCGTATAGTCGCATACATCAAAGTCAACAAGCTGTTATAGGTAATGATGATCCTTAAAAGCCTACTGATAAGAATGCCTTAGTGTTTCTTCTCATGCTGTTATGTCATCTACAGTGCCTAAATTGCAGCTGTGTTTGTTCATCCTGATTGTGTCCCAGGCATCCTTCTACAGGGATTTTGTTGACTTCTTGTGGTTCCTATTTCTTGATCCTCTGTGAGAGATTTGTTGAGATAAGAGTATGTCTTGCAGTTTTAAGGCTTTGATTTTCAAAAACATTATAAGGAAAATCAGTATTTAGCTGTCATTCTTTCCTGAAGTTCTGAAGTCACTTGTGTCCTTTAAGTGGCACATGACATGCTCAAAGATAAGCAGTTGCTGAGCAGATGTACTTTGACCATCCAGCCAACCTTCATAGCCAAGGTACATGCGCAATGCTTGAGCCCATTCTGAGGAAGTATCTTATCTCAGAGCCAAAAGAAGGAGGAAAACTGCTAATATGAAATCCAGGGCCAGGAGCAATCCTAGGAATTCACCATTTAAGTTGCGTCTCCTTAGGTAACCAGAGCTTCAGAAGTGTGCTCGAGATCCTAGTTAAGGGACTCATCATGCTTCCCTTCTTCCCCTTATAATCAGGCTCTCCCAAAATAGATTCACAAGCTCTCCTCTTCTTATCTGGTATAAATACCTCCTCCTTTGAGGATACCAGAGACACACTCTTAGATCCCCAAGGGTATCTCTGGATGAATACACTTGAAGGGTGGCAGACTTCTACTGAATTTCTAGGTGGACAAATGGGATGCTCATTGCAGGTAGATGCCTGTCAGGTGAACAATCTGAAAGGCAAGTGAAGACTCTTGATATGGCAGAAGGTGCCTGAGTGGCAATATTTTGCTGTTGTGACAGAAATAAAAAGATTGTGGTTACAAAGACTTTCCAAAATTTGGGTATAGGGTACACTCCTCCCTACCTGGATAGAGAAGGGAGTGTGCTGCTACTACTGAGATGTGCCCAGGCTGCAAACTCCTAAGGCTGCCAGCTTAGCTGGGGTGGTGGAGCCTGTAAAAGTCTGTGCGTGTAAGCCAACCCACAGAGCAACACTCTGCAGCGTGGCTTGAGGGTGTGGTGGTAAGATGCAAGGGAGTTGTGCTTCAGGTTGTAGTGGCAGATGCAAGAGTGTTCTCACCAAAGGCCTGAGTTTGTATCCTGTAGACCACTCACATAAGCAGAAAATCCCATGGCACTTCCTAGTCTTATTAGGTGGCATGCTCTGTGACATTCACTTCCACAGTTGGATAGCCCAGCTCTTCGGAAATTTGACTTTGAGGAGAGAGTTGGAGGCACTTTTGCAGGACAGTGTGCACATAGCTACTGATTGCTTTGCATTTATTCAGCATATCCACTGATTTCAAACAGCTCTGTAACTGTGCATAGCTCAAACTGGTTATGACATCTATTAATAATTTACAATGTCATATTTACCCATATCCCACAGTCAGTGGGATATCCCATCTGCCATAGCTCCCAATAGAGCCCAATGTATGCCCATTGTAGGTGAAATACCTCTTAGAGAAAAAAACCTACAGACTCTTAATTTTCTTCCCTTGTTTTAGAGTTTCTCAGCTGGTTTTTTTTGCTTGTGTCTGCTGATCTTCTTCCTCAGATTTTCCAGACTTTCTTTTTACATTCTCAAACAGGACTTGTTTTTCCATTAGTGCAGCAACATTTATTCAACCAGGATTATTTAAGAATTTGAAAATGGAATATGCATCTTCCACATAGGAAGATTCCTGGATCAAAATATCAACTGCATTGCACTTCTGTAAATCAGAAGCATCTTCACTGTTGTTGATGCAGTTACAGCAATATAAGAATAATGCAAATGAGGTGTCTTCAAGACCTAGTATTGCACTTTGAGTAATTAGTTTCTCAGTTTAAGCTTGTAACAATCAATCTCAGTCAGAAGTGGGAGGAAGAGAGAGAAAAATAGAAGTTGAATAGGGTCATTATACACACCTTAGTTTAGTAATCATATGATTCTATTACTGTAAACCTTATCAGATTTTGTTACCCTGTTTTTTTGGTTTTTTTTTTTCTTTTTTTTTCTTGTGTTTCTTTGGACAAAGAAATTACTTGCTTTCACCAGCTAAGTGCTAAGCATATGATGATATGATAGCAGAGATCATGTAGTTCAGACTCCTGCTCAAAGTTGAATCAGCTCCCCCAGGACCTGGTTCAGTCAAGTTTTGAAACTCCAGGGTGGAGATGCCACAACCTTTCTGGGCCACCTACTCCAGTTGTACACGGTCTTGTGACGAAGGATTTTCTTCTTCAAAAGTTTGTGTTGACTCCCTGATCTGTTCTCCGTTGCTGGTCTGTGTGCTTATGGAGACAGATTTTGCAGGAGTTTGAACAAAAGATCACTAGAGAATGCATGAGAAGAGTTGCTTGAGCTGCAGTTGCCACTGAGAAGTCACAGCTAGGATAAGTACCATCTTTTGTGGGCTGGGCACAGTCAGAGACTAGCAATAATCCCCATAGGGATTCTGTGACTCAGGACCCTGAAGAAACTTTCTTTTAGCACTATTTCCAGACACTCCTATAATTAGCAAAAAAGAAATACTACCTTATTTTCAGACCCACCTAATATTATAATTCATGTTCCTTCTTTTCTCTTCAATACACAGCTATACACATTTCATATCATGATTTTATAAACCTGCCATCTTTTGTTTTGATTATATGAAGTTAAATTTTTTTTCATCAAATGTGAATCATAAAAAAAATTAATTTCCAGTTAAACTTTTCATGCCACAAGCTTGCTAGATTCCTCTTATTCTGTAAGCTGAATAATGCTCATTTTTCTGCTTGGAACAGTAAAAATTGTTAGTTTACTATCATCTAATCTGCCTACCTATTCTCTGTCTGGATAAAGGTTTAAATGTATAGATAAATACTTCATGTATCTAAAAAAAGACAAGCAACATAACGGTAATCCCTAAATCAGCTTAAAAGCAGAATACTTTGCATCATTTAAATAGGAAAGTCAAAAATATGTTCAAAGTTCTTTGCTGTACTCTCGGGGGAGGAGAAGACCTGCTGAATTATACTTCAGCGAGAGAGGTGGGCTAGCACAGACGTGTGTTGGTCTGGATAAGAAAAAATAGTCAGGGATACCAGCTTTTAAGAGTATGACTAACCCACTTCCTAAGTCAGTGACACCAAAGCAGTTTATCTGTTTTCTTGGAAACATGCCTGTGCTTCTGTCCCCTTCCTTCTTGAAATGTACTACACACAGAGCAGCTGCCAAGCCAGACGAATTGCACACTAGGGGGAATTGCTGAAAATAAGCAGAATGCAGATTGAAAATAAGACTTGGGAATAATTGCAGGAGAGGAAAACAAGCATGGTTTTCTCCATTGTGGTTTCCTCTTAACCACTTTCCAGATGCTTTATGTACTACGAAAAATACTCTAGAGAAGAGGTGTAGTGGCTTGAGCCAAATCAAAAACTCATTGCTGTCAATGAGTTTTGACCACCAAAGGTTTGGATTGAGCCCTCAGTCTCCCAGAATCCTGCATTCAGGGCCTCATGTATTAGTGAAAGACCTGAAAGAGTGCATTCAAATACAACATGAAGCTTTATATCTATGTCGAAAACTAAACTGAGTCCTGCCTTGCTCAGAGTCTTCCAGACAGTAGGAATGTGTCTCTGGCTGCTTGGGCACACTCTTCCTCCTGCCTCCCTGGGTACCTCTGTCTTTTCAGGGCTGAGGAGCTCAGTGGCTATTTCACAGGCCATCATACAGAGCATCCAACAAGCAACCGGAACAGACTCCTGAAAAAAAATATGAAGTTGACTTTCTTAAAAGACAGCTAGATAAGCAATTTCTACTGGGGACACAATCTGAGCACTCATCCTAGAAGCAGGGATTCTCATCTACCCAACAGGATGCACACCTGTATTTTCTACTTCTTCCTAACCATTATAGACACTTTAATGTACTATGGAAGAAGGAGGGAACGTTTCTGACTCTTCCTGTTTAAGTTGTGTTACTGTGCAAAAGAATGCAATATTTATTGTTCTGTAAAGAGAGCAAGACACAACACAAAGCAAGACTGGTTTTTCCTGTATTCTGGCTTGGAGGCAGCTATCTACGTTTCTTGGCCTGATCAGAGGCTTTATAAGGATTTAAGGAGCAATCACTGTGTAAAAAATGTGTAAGGGCTGTTTGGAAAAGGATAAGGATCCAGATATCCTATTGTCAGTGTCTTAACCACTAAGCTATGAACCAATTTCATATATTCTGCACCATTTTTTGTTCATATTCCAATTCAATAGATCTTGATTTTTTTTTCTATAGCTTAGTTTCATCAGGATAGGGTCCAGAATTTCTCTAGTTCTCCCTAAATATCTTTCCAGCTAAACTCAGACCCTTTTATAGAAGGATACACATAGCATGATGGTTAAAATCTTTTTGTAGTGTGCTTTCGTACTCCAAAAACTGTGTCCCATTTTCTTATGAATATTCCAGCAATTGCACCAATTGCACAGTGATAAAATGAGAGCAGGAGCTACGTTTTAGAAGAGTGTAGCAATAATTACACTTGTCTTGTTGTTATCCTTATTGTGGAGTGCTTACTGGAGGGTCCTGGGAGAATGCTTGCAAAGCCATATTCTTCTAGGTATGCAGATGGAGTGCCAGGCCCAGCCATGCCTTATGTGTAAGATGCAGCACAGTCTCAAGTGTTCTCCCCTAACTATGGATTAAATAAAAATTCTACCTAAATGCAAGCATGCGTCCTTACACCTCTAGATGTGAGTGCAAACCAGTCTGAGTCCTACTGTTGAATATAATTTTGCTGAATTTGGTCTTCAGTACTTCAAGACAGGCTGCTCTGATGTCTTTGGTTAGTGGTTTGGTTCTGGAAACAGAAGTAACCAGAAAACATTTTATCCTATTCAACACTGATATTACTTAATTTTTTGGTATTACCACAGCTACTGTAAGAACTGGCCAGTTCTCTTGCCTAGTGGAAATGCAGGACTACTTATATTACAAAGCTAGGCCTGATCCTCAAATTGCAGACCATGATCCAAACTCTCAAATATTTCGCTTGCTCAAACATATGTATTGTGTGCATATTTGGTTTTAACACTGCAGTCCTTATTCAAGCAAAACCACCCACTATGTGTATACTATACACTATTACTATAGTGTAATTTGGCATCCAGTAACAATCTATTCTCAAGTGACGTTATTCTCCTACCACTTCTTGCTTGAATAATTATTGTTCTTCTCTCACCTTTCCCCAGCTTTATTAATTTTCTTTCTCCTTCTAATAAGAGAATAAAACTTGCCAAAGCATCAAGATGAGGATACAACATTTGTATGTTATTGTCATATTTCTCACATATGCTAATAAGACTGCAATGGATAGTGTCATATTTCCTCTCTTTCCTCTTCTTAATACAGTCTTAACATGTGAAATACTTTTTGGGGTCTCTGCTAAATATTGAGCAGATACTCCAGTGTGGTGTTTGCAAAAAAACCATCCCGATGTACATTTCTTTTTTTTCATCTATAAAGAAAAATACACTTATTTTCAGGAAAGATGACTTTCATGACATGGAGAGCCAGCAAACAACAAAGAAAATTTTACTAAAATCTTGCATAGAAACATTTTATATCTCAAATGTATTTTGAAAGAAAATAGTATCATAGACTCAGACCCTAGACTTTTCTGAGGGGTCATTATTTGGAAAGTAGTATGTTTTTTGATTGTATGTGTATGTATACACATGTGCAGTCATACATGTACATGCTAATAGTTATACAGTGCCATCTGCTGTCGTATGAGACTAAATAGTGTTGTTTCTGTTAAGTTTTTTTGGATCAATAAAGTTGTTGTGCCCTTCAAAGACTTTTTGATTAAGCCACACTAACAGACAAAGAACATTTTTAAATTGTAGGAAGAGTGGAGGTTGTTTTCTCCCTATCTTTGAACACATTGGCCGCTCTAAACTTTATATTGTATTTGGGTCAACAGCTGTCTGAATATGAAATGGCAAGTGTGCCCAGATGGCCAGGAAGGCCAATAGCATCTTGGCTTGTATCAGAAGTAGTGTGGCCAGCGGAATTACAGAAGTGTTTGTGGCCCGGTATTCGGCACTGGTGAGGCCTGACCTCAAATATTGTGTTCAGTTTTGGGTCCCTCACTACAAGAAAGACATTGAGGTGCTGGAGTGTGTCCAAAGAAGGGCAACAAAGCTGGTGAAGGGTCTAGAGAACAAGACTTATGAGGAACAGATGAGGGAGCTGGAGTTAAACAACCAGCTTGGAGAAAGGGTGGTTGAAGGGAGACCTTATGGCTTTCTACAACTACCTGAAAGGAGGTTGTAGAGAGCTGGGGGTCAGTCTCTTCTCCCAAATAACAAGCGGTAGAATGAAAGGAAATGACCTCAAGTTGTACTATGGGAGGTTTAGACTGGATATTAGGAAAAATTTCTCCACTGAAAGTGTTGTCAAGTGTGGGAACAGGCTGCCCAGGGAAGTGGTTGAGTCACCATCCCTAGAGGTATTTAAAAATGTGTAGATGTAGCATTTAGGGACATGGTTTAGTGATCAATTAAGCAGTGTTAGGTTTATGGTTGGACTCTTTACGG
>JAOXJM010000001.1:47383529-47400160 GCA_026413425.1 Tringa solitaria
TCCCATGAAAACTCTTTGTGGAGGACAATTTACCAATGTGCTCTATTTTTAAGACTTTCATTACATTATGAAGTAGTGTGGGAACTGCAGAACATCAGATCTCTAGATTTATGAAAAGGAAGTGAGCCAGATTACGTGCGTAGAATGAGAAGGTAAATGGCATGGTTTCAGGCATTCTGCCCAGTGCGGTTTGTAATTTCTTGAACATTAATGTACTTGGAAAGGCAGAGATAGCTGAACTTCAACTTGTCCAAATACATTTCTTATAATAGCAATAACAGATTTGGTATGAAACAGATGATCTCTTGAGGTTCTCTAATCTTGACTTAAACCTAGGTGCTTATAGGAAATGAAGTTTATTCAGCCATGCTGGCTGGCTGGCTGGCTCTCAGTCTCAGCCTATAACTTCTGAACAACTGACTTGTTTCACGTGGGAAGATGTTGCTCTCAAATATGTTAAGTTACTGAAAATGTGAAAATTCACAGCTGAGTGAAGGAGAGAAATGCAAATTAGTGCCAGAGTGCAGGTAAACTCAGACATCAGCTGTAGTCAAGTACTTCTGCAGTGGTTGGGAATTCAACTTTGGGTGGCTGGGCTGGAAAGGGGCCTAGACCACCAACGGGTGGCCACAGATCAGAAAGGGGAGACCAGAAGAGTGCTGTTGGTCAGGGTATTCAAAAGGGGCTACTGGGTGTGCAATCTGTAGTTCTGAGGAGCAGCACATAGATGCTGCAACCAGTGACAGTGAGGCCAGAGGGATGCTGAGAAGGTTGTTCAAAGTAAGCAAGTATCTCAGAGTCACAAGAGGAGGAGCTGTGTCTCTAAGGTAGAGGCTGAAATTGTCCCTGGAGGCAAAGCACTTGAAAGGAGATGGCCTGTGTGGAATATTCCCTGGGCACCAATGTATTTTGAAGCATCTCCCTTAGAGCCTACAAGAAGATAATTTGAACTTGAATACTCCAAAACAAGGGAAGCACTACAGAAAATGAAAGGAAATAGTCCAGTAAAAATGGCTAAAAATGATACAGAAGGGTACAAAATTGGAAATGAGATAAATTATTATAATTTGCTACCTGGTGCCAGTGGTTCTTTCTTCACACGAATCAAGACCTGTCAAAGCTTGCAATCATATGGCAGGGCTTTGATGTTTATTTCATATGTTGACACGTATGAAATAAACATGCAAAATCAACAATCACATGCAAAACCAATCTTAAGACAGACTCCCTTGGTCTGTGGAAATTTACTTTTGCAAGCTGGTCCCCAGAATCCTTATCTTTACTTAATGATATAGCATAGACAGATTACTGATCTGTCATGATACCTACTGCCTATGTCCTGTGGCAGAAGTGCTTCTAATGAAGCATTTTTCTACCCGTTGAAACTTCTTTTGTTGTATTTTGCATGAAAAGATTATTCCCCAAATTCTTCAGAGAACAAAAGGTAACAAGCTTGACTTTTCAGTCAAAAAATGTTTTGTATTTCAATGTTTAATCTAGATGAAATTTTAAAAATGCATTTTTTTCAAAATCCCCCCCAAATCAGTGTGCTTTGATTGACTGAAGGGGAGTCTTTGGTTTACTTGACATGCTTCTGAAAAACTGGGGGAAAATTCACTTCAGTTCATATCAAAACATATTTTCCAAGTTCATTTGATCTATAGGCATGCTACTTAAATCATTTGTTTGTTCAATGCTAGATACAAACTCATCACAGGACACTTTATCCCCCAAACACATTAGCATCTTAAATGCAGAAGGGCTTACAGATCATTATGAACTTTTTCTGTAACCTGTGTGACACAGACCTGCCTCCTTGAGTGTTGTTAGTCAGGACTGGGTTCTGGGACACCAATGCTACTGCCCAGGAAGGAGTCTCTCTCACTTCAGAGCAGCCATAGTGGCAGAGCAGAATAATCTCTAAATAAGCACAATTTGATATTTGGTTCTCTATTTCAAGCCAAAAGAATAATAACTTCTATATATTCAAAAGCTTATCCATAATTGTTGGTTTAATAAAAGAGAGTTCTTGTCCCTCAAAACCTTTTTTTGCTTATTTTACCATCATAGTTGAAAAAGCACTAAGAATCAGTCCTATCCTAGGTGTATGTGTTTTCCTAGGTTGGCTAGGAAAGGTCCACCAAGACATGGGCCTGCAGACCTGGCTCTCTATTTTAGACCTCAATTGTTTTGCAACCTGTACAGCATTTCACCTGAGACTTTGATTTCTGCTAGACTAGCTCTAAAGGAACAGGAACATTTTACTTTGTCTTTATTATGAAGCATAGCAGTATGGTCCCATTCGCAGCATTAAGAGGTTATTGGATATTAGAGAGGCCATTAGACACTTCAGATAATATGGACGCAATGGCATTTTAATGTAAGCAGCAGTGATTTTTTGTCTGCCTGTGATAAGAACTAGATTGAACAAGTGAGTTACAGGACTCATTTTGAGCAGTCATTTTAAGGGAAACATGAGAAGCAATCAACCAAATATCAGGCATTTCTAGTCAAGAGCTCTACACGTTTTTTTCAATCGATCAAAAGAAATACATTAAATGAATATTGTGTATTCTGCCTTGAAAGTTTCAGTAAAAATGCACCCAACATACAAGAATACCTGAGAAAATCTACTGGAGAAAACCCCAGAGATCTGAACTACAAAGCCAAAAAAACAGAGAGAAAAGGTACTGCGTAAGGTATAAAGTTGAAAATCAGCCCATTTGAGACAGTGAACTCAAATTTACCTGAACTCAGATCTGCCTACCTTTGCTTGTGTAGCCTCAGGACTCGTTTCTCTCTCCTTCTCCTGCTGAACTCATGTATCGTTTGTCACTTACTGCAATAAAACCATTTAACCTTGCTTTTTGTCTCTTGACTAGAGCACTCCTCAGGGAAGGGGTTGGATTGATTACAGGTGCCCTCCAGTGTGTTTTCTGACCACCAGCACATATGACTTTGGGGTTTCCCCCCTGCAGCCCCTCACTCTTCCCAGGACCAGTGCAGAGCCTTGCAAGTGTGTTCAGGCTCCACACTAGAACACCTAAAAAAATGACAGATTGAATTGCTTAACTTACAGTTGCCTATGTCCTTTAATGACTCTAGGCAAAACTGCCTGTGAAAGGTCATAATAGGTAACTTTAATAAATGCTTGAACCATGCAGTGAAACCACAGAATTTATTACATTAAAATAAAAACTGTAAAAGCTTTATTCCCCTCTGCAAGCACTCCCATGGGGTCAGTAAATATTTATAACTAAGGAGCAAATATTATTCTTGCTACCCTTCACATCTGCCAGTTACAAGGAATGATCACCTAGGAAATTCTTTAATTAAACTAACATTTCAGTCAATAATTTCAGTCTAATAAAATCATCTTGTCCACTGTAGCTTTCTTTAAGTATCATGTATCTGAAGAGCAGTGGTAGCTGCTACCATTCAGGAAAAAGATGAGGTTATAGAAACTAAAACCTGCCACATTAATTTAATGTTATTCGTGATCTTTTTTATTTATTAATATTAATGTGCACCCTCCTGGATACACTATAGATATTTCTAAACTGGAGCGCATTTGGTTTCCTATGTAATTTTTAATATTTTTATGAATTTCTAAATCTCAGGGCACCTTTTGTTTTTCTCTTTCAAATGATGCATTTATACAGGTAAAGTCAGAGAAATTGCTTCGCATTTTCTATAGCTGTGCGCACTTTAAGCCTGATGGATATTCTGAGGTAGCTTTCCACTGTACCTCTATTAAATGGCCTATTGATCCCTACAGTTGAAAACACCCACAGCACACTCATTTAGCAGGGATGCAGTTTAGCTAGAAAAATTAAAATGGTATAAATGATCCATCTGGAAATGGCTGTCTTCTTGCCAGAACAACATTTGGGATCCATTCTATCCAGCCTGGCCCAAGTCACCGACACTATAAAAAGTCTAGGGAGTGTATTCATTTTAATATGTTATATATTATGCCACCAAATTAGTCACAGTATCATTCATCTCCAAACACATAATTGGGAACCATGAAATGTAACTGTACCATGGACCAGCTGGGTAGCTGAGGAATCTTTCCACAAAGTGAGAATAGCTATAATCCAGCATTCGAGGCAGCCTGCCCAACTCCGATTGAGGGCTCACACCTGGGTTTTCCAAACCTCAGTTGTGCCAGCTGCCCATGATAATCTCTGTCTGATCTTGTGCAGAAGTGTCTGTAGTTGTTTAATGCTTATAAAATGTTTGCAGGATCCAACAACAAGGCGTACTGTGAGACATATCTGGCACCACTATTATGAGTACACATGAAGTCTAATTCTGCTTTCTCCTTCAATAAGGTTTTGATTTTGTTGCCATGTATCATGAGTTACATTAAAATTTAGACCCAACCCTGGTGTACCTCTTTGAAGTTAACTTTGAAATGTCTAATTAGTGAAAACTAAATGATTTGCCACATGAGAGTCACAGCTGCAAAGCTAAGCTAGTTTGTTGGGTCACTTTACAAGGGCTTGATGACTAACTAGAATTTTGGGAGCTCCCAGTCAATCATCCATGAAGCCTTTAAAACAGTCTCTCACGTCTGCTCAGGAGCTGCCTGAAATGAGAATGTGCTCCCATTAACATGCTTATCATGAAAGATGAAGTTTTTTTGTTAAAACTCTGCATTGATGAAAGAACAGGTATTTTTGGAACAATGCTGGCCCTGTTTCTCAAACCTCACTTGGGAGCACAACTGGCTGGGGGCAATCTTTCTTCTGCATGGGAAGAGAAAGCTTCCGTGTGACAGCAATTTAAAGGAGTGTTAGAGGTATTTCTTCCAATTGACATTGAGATTCTAGTGGGAGATGTCCCTGCCTGTGGCAGGGGGGTTGGAACTCGATGATCTTTAAGGACCGTTCCAACCCAAACTATTCTATGATTCTATGATTCCTTAGAAACAATATAGATATAAAGTGTGGGTTCCAGGGAAAAAGATTCAGGGACAGGTTTAAGGAGCCAGTGGTCACATGCAGAAGCCCCTAAACTGGAGCTGGTACTTTTCCGCAGCGATCATGCAGTCTGCATGCTGAACGCGACAGTTGATAGGAGTGTTATTCCAGCAAATCTTACTAATGCCCACAAGAGTGCAAACAGCTTTCCCTGAGAGCCTGGGAATGAAATGATTGTCCTCCAGAGAGCTCTTGCTCACTGACTCCATTTCAGTCCAACAGCCAGGAATACGCAAGAGGGCGTGAATTAAGCAATAGATGTCTCCTATACGTGGAGATGGAACTAATGCTGTAGTTAGTAGTGTAGTTTTGGCTGTAGCCAAAAATTTTTCAAAGTACTAGAGTGAGAAAGAGAGCTGGAGTGACTTTTTAAGGTTGATTAGGACACTTGAGTCCTCACCTCACTTTGTGACTAAACACAGGTTTGGGCCATCTCATGAGCTGTAATAATGTTTTGCAATGCAATCAAGCAGAGGAAAAAAGCAGTGCACTCCTGACTGCCTACAGGAATTCTTTATGCTCATTCAGTTTTAACACAGCGGATTGCTGCTTCTCTGTTTCGTTTGTGTGCTAGGCTGTTGACAAACTGAAAATATGAGATGTGTTTGAGAAGGAAAGCTTATGTGACGAAGATAATGTTTGTTTTACTAAAGATAAATTTGAAACCAAACTTACAAACATTCTTCTGTTAGTTTTAGGTAGTACTACAAAAGGTACTGCAGAATTCCCATAACAACTCCTCCCAGGTATTTCCTTCCTCCCTTTTCATGTAGGACACATAGCTGTAAAGCATTTGTAACCATAAAAGGTAAATCTTTTCAATAAATTCCAAAGAGATCATAGTTATAGAGAAAGCTTCAGTGCTTTGCAAAGACTTTATGCCCACGGGACTAAGTCATCTTAAAGCAATTTGTCTGCAAAACCATATACATAGATAATCTCTGCTCAGGACAGCTCAAAGTCCTTAGAAATTACAATAGAAATACTATAGAAATAGACACCTTAAATTGACAAAACATATAAATTCTTTTTTGGCCAAGCTCAGGAACACATTTTATGGTGAAATCTGTGTGTATAGCTTTAATGCAGAAAGGAAAATTAAGGTAGTTAATAGGAAGAAAAGTGCTGGGGAGGACTGGAGTGAATGACAAAGAGATTTCATCTCTTCCTTGAAAGCAGAGAAAGGATCAAGAGACTGGCAGGAAGTGGCCAAGTATTTGGGCTATAATTATTAATGTAATCATTACAAATTACCTTCACCATTTTTGACAGGATGAAACATCTCCTTCTTTCCCACACGCTGAATATGAACTTGCCCAGCAAGAGACTGTCTTGTATCACTGAAGTGAATGGCAAAACTCCAGAAATTACTTGAAAAGGAGCAAGAGTAAACCAAGGAATATGAAAACTTAATGTGAAATTTCATTCCAATAACTTGTTTCTCTAGTATTTAAGCCTGATTCACCTGCTTTGAATTAATAATTCTGTTCATTTTGATAAGTTATACATTCATTCAATATTTCTATATCATCACATTATACGTTATGGAGTCTGCTTGAAGACAGCTGCTCTTGAAATCAGACAATCATATGAAACAAAAATACAAACTTTTTCTCAAATATTGGGGTTTATCTCAACTATGAAAACAGGAGTATTCATAATACTTTCTCTTTAAAAAAAAATGGAGCAAAAGTGCATGAGCGAGAGCACAAAATTAATGTTTGCTATGCATTAAGGAACATGATCTAACCATTCATCATGCTTCTATTTGCTTTTCAGATCATTTCCTCTTCCTGACTCTATTTGCAGAAATTAGCACCACGATTTTTGCTAGGCACTCAAATTGTTCAGGTAAGAAAATTCCAACGAAAAGAAGCAAAGTACACATTCACCATTGAGCAAGGAAATTATAGCAAATGTCAAATCTGATTAGAAATATTACGGCCAGAAGTTAGAAAGATATGAAAAACGCTAGAAAAATGAAATAGTATTATCTAAATAATTCTTAATAAACCCTGTAGATCACCATATACATTGAGAATCAAAAATAAAGATTGTCTGTAAAAAATGCACATTTTTATTAAGAAATTTATTTAATATCCTAAACCTAATTTAACCCAATAGAACTATTGTTGTTTCTTAGCAGATGCACGCCATGCTGAATTGGGACTTCCAACTGTTCTGCACTTGAAGGGTCTGTCTGAATCCCTTTCTGAAGTGAAATGCCTTACCCAAACACTTTTTTCAAGAATGTGAGATTAACTGCAAAAGCAACATGATTGTCAAACTTCTTCTGCCAAGTATTTAGCTACATAAAATAAAAATGAGGGAGGAGTTAGATTTGGATTTAAGACATTGATTCAACAATACAACTATTTAACTTTTATGCCCTTTGCTGCTGAACAGACTTTGCAACGTGGAATTACCGGCTGAGGTTTGTAATGCAAAGCACAGGCATGATTAGTGTCTAAACAGGGAGCTTATAGCGGAGGAAAAAAAAAAAAAAGACCCAAAGAAAGGAGCAGTTCATGTGTAAGTAGACCCTAGACAGTCAGAAGGGAATTCTCCCTCTCCTTGGCTGTGGTTCTGGATGCTCACTCTGTGCAAGGGACACTCACATTCAATATATGGCCTATTCCTCAGGTTCGTGAAGGAACCACAGGGCACTCAGACCTGTACAGAAATGTCTCAGACTACACTGCTGAAGCTGTCTCACTTGGCATAAGAGAGCTGAATGCTACTGACAGCAGCAAGAATTAAAGCCAAGTCTCTTTAGGGAAAGAGATTTTGGCATTCAACCATTCAGACTTCTCCTGAGTGCAGGGAATATTTAAGGGTTCCTGCAAAGAGCAGCAGCACCAAAAGGACTCCAACACCAGAAGTGAAATTCTGGGATATGCTGCTCCTCAGCGGTAAGTGTGCTCCTGACAGGTGAGAACATGAGATGAGTTTCCTCTAGGAAAAACATATCTTTGTAGGCAGATGAGTAAAGGGAGTAGAAAGTCCTATTACCTTTTTTTCTCTCTTTCTGTAGAGTGCTTTAGAGATCTTGTTCTTTGTCTCTGGACATGAGCGGGGAATGGCACATGCATGAATCCTGTTACAGAGGTGTGGTGTAAGGGCTGAGTCTTTCTGCGCTGCCCAGGCTAAGGAAGTCGTTTCATTTTGCTGTGGTGAGGTGCTGCCCAGGGAAAGGCTCCTGCCTCCTGGACATAACATCCCTTGGATCTATGTACCTTGGGAGGAGATGGATGCCTATGCCGCTTGGCAAATGGTGCCTGGCATAAGTGATGAATGGCTGTGGGTGGGTTTTATCTTTCTTAAAAGATCTGTTTTTAAAGATTTAATATTTATTAGGAAGAAAACAGTTTCAAGGATATTCTTCAGCAAATTAGCTACGTTTTGATTTAAGACTGGGAGTGATTTCTCTGTAACTCTGATGACTGATCCCACACATAAGCAAGGCAAGGAAGAAGCGTTTTAAATGAACACATGGTCACAGGGACCATGTCACACATGTCAAATTAGTCTATTTTTGGAGCCAATAGATTGAAATGATTTAATAGATTTAAGTATGATGCTGTTTCACAGTTTGTTCTCTCTTTTTGAAACTTTGTTTTAAGATTACTAGGCAAAGGAGACCAGATGTCTTGGCTTTACCAAGGCAACCGTTTTTTAAAGACCCTATTTTAGTGTTTCAACGATTTTTACTGCAATGCTAAAATGGCTTTTTTTTTTTCTGCTATTAAGCAACTCCCACCCTGAAGTACCATCTGCTGAGAAGTGTTGAATTTCTTTTCCATTTCTCAGTACTTAAATGTATTTATATAGAGAGGAAAAAAAAATCATGGTGTATATATGCCTGTATGTCAGAGTGTATGTGGAAAACTGTATGAAAGGAAGGAGGTATTATGCTGTGGTATGCCTGTAGGAAGCAATTAATGGTAAATACTCCATGACAAACTCTGACCTTTACTGGAGCAGCCTGAATAGTAAAATACATCAACACAGAATAATTTATTTGACGTCTGATTGATTTTTATATCGCTTGATAAATATCATTTAACTACTTATGTAATTGGTTTAAGAAACACTGAACTACTTTGAAAAACAGGAAAAATATTAGAAAGTACAATATTGGTAAATGTTATTCAGCCTGTCTACCAATTATTTTTGTGAATGCATTACTGGTATTGACAAATGAATACAATCAATAAATGAACTTTCAAGACAGGAAGAGAATTCTTTCTCAGCTAAGGCACAATTTCATATATTCTTTGATGAATTTTTCCATGTTTTCTCACTTTTTCAAAACTCTGAAGTTCTTAAATTTTTTTTCTTTACATTATTGCTTGCCAACATTTGTGATACCAAGAATGTTCAAAATCAATTTTAAAATATTTTTTTTCTAAATTTCAGCAGCCCCAAACAAGTAATAACAGCACATCTATCCATCTGGCCCAGTAAGGAATTTAAAGTTGTACCGTATTGTGCAGAGATAAAATGTGATGACTCATAGAGTCTGAGGATCTTTTCACACAAAGAGCCAGTGAAGACAGAACAAAATTATCACTATTACCAGTTTATTTCATGGCACCTGGCAAATCCTTTACTTTAAAATTTTCAATTTTGATGATTAAATATGTAAATTAATATCATTGAAAAAAAGTAAAAGTAAACTCATTGAGCACATGTAACCTTTGCTGAATCCTCAGGAATTGCTCTTTGCTTATCTGCTTTGATTCTGCTGCTTATACTAATCTGTTCCTTGTACAACAAAGTCCAAAAGAATTGCCTCAATACTTTACCACTACCTTTCCCTCTAAGTGTATCTCTGCACCAGCACACTATATATTTCTAATTGTAATGAATTTGTCTTCTAGGTACTACTAAAATTTAACAAAAATAAACATTTTTAAAATATATATGCATAAAAATGTGTCTGCACCAATAATGTTTAATAAGAAATAGTAAATATTCAGATACAGTTTTGCTGAAGCTTTCTCAAGTGAAAAACAACAATCAAAATACAAGTTTTATATAGAAACTAGAAAGGAAATATCCATCTAGTGCAAGTATTGATGCACTTAAATTCACAGCTTGATACAGTAGCCAGGAAAGTTTTCCACCATAGCTTAGCTAGTGTTTCTATGTGAGAACACAATAGACATGTGGCAGTTTATTCTGAATAGTGTCCTTATAATGATGACTATCAAATTAATTAATTTCAAAACATATAATAAATTGAACACTTCTTCATATGAAGTGGAAAGTAAGTCTGTATTTTCTGTGTTTTTCTGTAGTATTATATTATTCTTGCTGATTTGTATCCATTTATAATATGGCTCTAACTAGTGGTTACAAAATGGCTCTAAAGGGATAAAAGTTATTGTTACAGGTGCCAATTGAGCTGGTTTAATGGGGTTTTTTTTCAATGCATTTATGAAACACACAGAGGCAATTTCCTCATTCCCTGATAAGCAGGACTGCTAGGAAGTAGTTGGTTTTGATTAAGTGCAGGTGTAGGTTTGTATGGATTACCCTTTGAATCCTTTCTATACTAGCCAGTGGAGTGGAAGCATTCTATTACTAGAATGATTTGAAATGTCTTTGATAACATTTAGTGTTTCTGAAAATTGCAGTTGAACTTACTGTCTTCACTGTTAAGTGAAAATTCTAACATTTTAATCAAAGCTTAATTTCAACTTCTTTCTGTGCCATTTGCTCTCCAGTAATGTGAGGTTAGGTGGACTTTTTAGTCCCTTTTGGATGTAATTAATCCCCAGCTTCCTTGCTCGGGAAGAGCCAGGCACTGCTCTCTTCCCACACTGTGCCAGCTGCAGGGATGTGAACACCTGGATGGGACTGAAAGCAAAAGACCTAAAAAAGACTGTTAGGGAAAAGGTCTGCTGTGGAGAGAAAGGGACATCATAAGGGACAGAGACACATTTCAGAGAAGATCAGCAGCACAATGGGGTCCAATGCTTCCCAGTCTCCTGCAGTCTCCTCTAAATAAATGCTATATTCAAAATCAAATGCACAGTGGTTCCCCCACCACACCTCCCACTACTTGCCCAAATCTGAAATCAAACACAAGCTGACTCAACCTACGTTTTGCTATCCCCGAATAAAGTATGTATTTACCAGCTGCTAACCTTGAGAAAGGTGAAGGTCGAGGACTGGTACAGCTCTCTTTCCAGAACAGTTTCTCTGTCTTTTGCCTTTAGCAGTCTTCAGCAGGAGCTTTTGCTTTCAGTGACTACTTGTTCACTTCAATGGGTAAAAATGGAAAAGCTCATTTTTGAAAACAGAATTGGTGATATCATGTATCAGGACCAGTTTATCTTGAAATGCGTAAATGTAATCTGTATAATGTTTATTCTAACCTTACTCACAAATCATCATGGGTTTTTTTTTCCTTTCAAAAGAATCAAGAGGGTCTGGGGGCTGGTTTTTGTGTTGGTTTTGGGTCTGAACTGTTTCATTGCCCCTAATTATATGAGGAGCTGCTCAGGAAATAAAAGGCACGTTGAAAAATAGTTTGAAAAGAACTAAAATAGCCTTACAGTTAATTATGTTAAAAATACCAAACAATTGTCAGCATCTCATTAACATCTTAATGAGGGGAAATAACCTTCATCTGTTTTTTAAAAAAAAAAAAGAAAAAAGGTTACTTAAAGAAAAAAAATCCCAACCTAGTTTGTAAATTTTGCACCCTGAAAGATAGGGATTATTTCTCCTCATTAAAATCCTATGAACAGAGTATCTAAGAGTTGCAAAGTGTGAAGAGAACAGTGAGGCTTCTACTCTAGCTGTTATTCTGCTTCTGTCCTGGAGGAAGATTAATTAGACTGCAAGACTTTATATTACTAGGACTCATTAGAGCAATAGATCTGTAAAGGAAGGGAATGGAGGCTAGACAGCTATGATTTGTGGGGTGATTTGTCCCAAATGACATATAAATTGCTCTCAGCCTGCATTTATTTTCTCAGTACAGTCTCTTCTTTTTGCTGCGATGAGTTTGTCTTGGGCCAGGCAGGTAAGAGGGATGAGTCCTAGACTAAATCCCTCCTTTGATCATGGAGGGTTGGTAAGACATGCTCTTGGCAGCGGTAATAAGAGAATGCTTCTCCTTGGCTCTTGCAGGGACTGACAGCAGGATGAGAAAAGCAACATAGTTGCACTGGTATAGGAAATGGCAATACCCAGACTGAGGAGGTAACAAGATTATAAAATATCTTTATTCAAATATTGCAGTGCTGGCATATTAGTCTATTATTTCACGCTCCTTCAGAAGGTTAACTTTCCTCCTCATTCTTCAAGTAGTATTTAGAAGTTACAATTCTTACAGTACACTGTCAACGTTATTTTGCTAAGGAAAAGATTTTCAGATCTTTTCAAGTTCAGATAGGTAAAGTAGAAAAAGTTTCATTTAAAAAAGCTTCATATTGCTGAGTTCTGATTTGCATCAATTCTCTATGATGTGAGTTGAGACTCCATTTTCTTCTGTGTCTTTATGTCTGAGTCTGTTCACGTTCCTCATCCACCTAGTGGGAGCAATTAAGGACTATAAAAGAATACATAGGATTTACACAGTTGTGTAAAATAAGAGTTAGTTAAAATAAATGTTAAATAAAATAAATGTTAAAATAAGAGTGAGTGTGTAAGGGAAGAAGATGCAGGATATTTTTGTCTCTAGAAAGGTAAGATGTGATGTTTCTCCCTCTTTTTATGACAAAAAATAGGACAATATGATATTCCAAGCTGCTTCTTTTTTTAAGTTCACTGTGGAATCCAAGGGTTTTGTAGGATTTTGACTACAACTTTAATACAAATGTCATTTAATTTGGAAGAACTTATGAAAAGCTTTTAAAATGTGTTGCTAATTCTTTTTTCATCATATGCTGATAATATACACTGCACTTCGAGACATCTGCAAGACTGGTCAGATCTTCACAGACTTTGTGGTCTCCCTACATAGAAAGATAAATTTTGTACACAAAAAATAACTTCCATATTGACATTATATGCTCATGGCAGTTAATTAACAGTTCTAAATATTCTTATGTCTCAAGAAGAAAAGTTAATAGAATTACTTTATTCTCACACCAATATAATCTGTCTGAGGAACAGGTTTCCCCGAGTTTCAATCTACATCCACTTCTACCATACTTTGGATTAAAAAAAAATAATCTTATTTCCAGAGTATATCAATTTATGAATACCTAACAGGGGAAAATGTTTCTTCTGAATAGTAATCTTTGATCCTTTAGGAAGCTAAGTGATCTCTAGGTGATCTAAGAATGTCACTGAACAAGAATGAAGGAAACTGCACTTCACCCTAGATCTTAGATATGCTTTCAGATACAAACATTCATCTGAAACCCCCTTCAGCACTTCTACATTTCACTTCTCAAAATGTATGCTATCTTGCTGCAAGCATATGACCTATTAGGTCTTATTTATTGCAAATTGGACATCATAGTAGATGAGTCTACAGACATTTTCAATAAATTTATAATTTAACATTTAATAAGTTATCATTTCTAATGTATAGGGAAGAAAAACAGGTAATGACAAGGCTTTTGGCTTTACTACAATAAAATTGGGATAGACAGATGGAGGAAAATGTATGTAAAAACAAAACAAGTTAATAATGTTCGGGTTTACATGCTAGAGTCCTCTAGTTGGAGTGCAAGTTTTTGACATAAATATTTATATGTAGTATGATTTTACACTTCTTGAAGTTATACGCCTAGGTAACTCAGGCCTTGTTATTTGGATGTTTTGCTTTTTATTTTTCAATTGAGAGGCTGCTATGGATAGCTTTTCTATATAAAACATTCCACCATTAAAAAAAAACCCAAACCAGATCAGTTTTCTTTTCTCTATTATATTCCAAAGGGATACCGATAAAACAGCTTACACCTACTGATTACAAAACAACACAACTTCACACCATGAGATGTGTCTGGGGTACTTGGCTGAGTGTTCTGTGTCAGGGTCAGGCAGCGGTACTGCGATGTGCTGATGGAGCAAACAGAAAGGTGTGCTCTACCTGACAGTTACCATGACTATTGATTATCAAAAAGAAAATAAGCTTCAGACCTATTTGTGGTCTCTGCAGCCCAAAGGAACGAGTCCGGCTGATGATCCATATTTTTTTTTTTTATGCTTTGAATTCCTAAAAGATAACAGTGATATTTTTGAAAGCTTTGGGTTTGTGGTATACTATGTCTGCATCTTGTTGCTTTTCCTTCTTCAGAGAGATTTTGGAGGCTAACATTCAAAATGGTACATCTTACAGATAATGGAGACAGCTGTGACTGTATGCTGCCAGCCACTAAAAATCAGCAGCTTGCCCATGACTGTGTGCAAGATGCCACAATTATTCTCTATATTATGCAATTGAAAATGGCACCTACTAGCTTTTTAGTTTTGACCATTGTAACCATAAATGGACCATTCTTTTCATATAAAAAACAGTCTAAAAATACATTATGCATAATAGTCATCCATTAGTGTCCAATAATTAACATTTTGCTCTATCTGCATGCCTTTACAAGGACTTTTTCTTCCCCCAGCTTTTGCAGCACCCTACTGAGACAATCATAGCTACCATTTAGACAAGCAACAAACTAAGGTTTTATTACTTTAATTTTCCAGACAAATTACATGATGGTAAATAGCAGCACACGGAAATACTTTTTGAAAGATTCAAAAGGAGGCAGACTTTATATTTTGATGAAATGAGCTATGTAGATTTCCAAATGAAAAGCTTGTTTTATGCTCCAGCCTATTGCTTACTTTAACTGCTTATATGTGTTTCCAGTATTTTAAATGATACAATGTACAGCTATAGTAAAACCATAAGATGCACAAATTAAACTGGTAAATAGCATAATGAATTTAGAATACCAGTCACAGCCGTTTATAATCTCCAGCGGCAAGTTTCCCAGCCTGCCAAACCCTTTCACTTTAGACTGAATGTCAAAGCTTTATCTATATTTGTTCTTGAACACACTGCAGGAATGCAACACATTCTTTATTTGCAAACTGTAGGAAATTTTCTGAGTAAATACATAAATTGGCAAAATCTATCTTAATGGAAAACCTATTATTTTAATTATTAGGGGGTGGTGTACATTTTTGCTTTAGACTTCTGTGAATTACTAACTAATGGCTTCATCATGAAAAGCATTTATTGTTTTCATTCAGGGAATTCAAATGAGGACAACTCATTTCAGAGAATGTTCAACATTACCCCAACCTTATCAAAAGGACAAACAGTACCATATGGGAGCGAGGGGGCAGGATGTAGGTTTAGGAACAGCTGAAGCCAGAGAATACTTAACTGTGAAATAAGATACATAAATGTTTCTGATTATTCCTATTAATGACTGTTTATCTTACAAACTCTGTGTTACCAAGAACTAGAGGTCATCTTCTTCAGTAGACTAGATTTAAAACTTGTTTACTGGAAGAAAAAAAAAAGAAAAGAAACACAGCATAAGAGTGTAAGAAACATGATTATGAGACATACGAAGAGCTGGATATTGTTCTAAAAAAATCATCCAGTTTTTCTTTACAGATACCACCACATTTTCACCAGGGTTAGTTTAGAGCCCTTCCTTTTCCACTGCATGCCCCTATTCCAAGTAGCATCAAAGCATACTCCAACAGGAAGACTTTTTTCCTTTACTTGATGCTGATGTAACTAGTCCTTAGACTGACTCAGATCATCACAGCTCTTTGGACTGTGATCTTTTTTTTTTTTGGTAGCTGGCACTTATTTGGATTTGTTTTCTTTAAAGCAAAGAAAAAGGTGATTCCAGTTTATCAGATTCACTGAGTTCACTTTAAATACTAGCCAAGCTTTAAACATGAACTGCAAATTTTATCCTTATCAAGCAAAGGGATACATTCTGGCTCACAAACTGGAAAGCATATATACAAAAGATCAGCTTTTAAGAAAAAGAGAAAGAAAAAAAGAGTGAGGAAACAAAATCTCAAAATCTACCTGAAATCAGTCTATCACTCCAACTGGTGTTCAGGGTTTGCTGAGGTCTTTCTCAGCCAAATATCTAAGGAACAAACCCAAAAAGATTCTGCCTTTGCAGCAGTTGGTGTTATGATTTTATGATGTATGGATCCCTCTGAAATTTTCAGCAGATAAGCAGCTTTTTTTTGAAACAAATTGAATAAGCCTATGTTTTTAGTTACTTTTGTAGACCCTTTAGGAATAGTTCATGTAAATTATTCACTAAAATGTGGTCTTTTAAAGTGAAACCCTGCCCTGGAGTTTCAGTTCCTTATTTAAACCTGAGGGTTTTCTTGTAACTACTGAACTACAGTCAGTTCTTAGTGTTTTAAAACCTTTCTGTTGTGGGTGGTTTAGGGTATTTTCTTCTGTTTTGTTTTGCTTTTTAATATATATGTATATATATATATATAAATTTAGGGCTCCTTCTATGCTTCACCACTGCTTGGTTGGGTTTAACATTCACAAGAATCACCTGAAAATAGGTATTCTCTGAGGATCTTTGAAGTACTAACCCTGTTACACTTTCTTACCTTTTTTCTCTTCAAAAGTCAGTTAATTTCAGCAATTTGTTTAACATTATGGATATCCAATGATTATTT
>JAOXJM010000001.1:47409640-47429134 GCA_026413425.1 Tringa solitaria
ATGATCTCTGTGGTCCCTTCCAACTCCAAAAATTCAGTGAAATTCAGTGAAATTGCCATGGCTGTTTGACTCAGTTCCTCTTGAGAGGCGAAATTTTAGGCATGCAGACCTTCTTGGAATAAATCCTCCTGATTTTAAAGGGACTAAGACTTCCTCCTGAAGCTGTGGGAATAAAACACCAGGCACTGGTGTCCAGGCACTGGATCAGTTTACAGTACTGCTCTTCCTGCTGATATGTGTTCTGGACATTGAGGGAGGCAAATTTCTCTCTGTACCAAAGACTAATGCAAGACTTACCAAATAGTGAAGTCTCATTTAAGATCTATTTAGAGATGGTTAGTAAAACTTAAACACTTTGCAGACATTTTACTGGCCTTGCATAGAGGCATGAACCTCACCCTGGAGCTGTGGTTTGGCAATACATCAAATCTGACTTTAGAGCTCCTGGCACCTGATCAAAAAAGCTGAGTATTGATCCGTCATCTTACTGTGACAGTTCAAATGCAATAAAAAATGCTAACATTTTGGCAGGCTTCCTGTGAGATCAGGGACATCTGTCCATACCATCCTAACTTGAGGTTTCATCGTCCCTAAGCAGATCTATATATCCCAAGCAGGCAGCAAACCCCAGTGCTGTGAGAGCATGACATTATGATTCCTCACTGTGGCTTGTGGATAACGAGGCAAAACTGCAATCTTGTGCTAGGCCTGATTCAGGTCAGTTGGGGACAAGGCCTGGTTTCAGTTTTAATGACGGTGGAAACGTTGCCTAACTTAAAGATTTGAAGGTGCCAAGTGCACTTGTAAGACTGAACACCTCCTCCAACAATTGAAAAAAAGGCCAGAAAACAGAGCTCATTTATGGGTACTGAAAGACAGAATGATCTAATTTATAAGCGAAGAACAGATCAGATTGTTCTACCTCTTCCCCTGACTTTGTATGGAAAGGTATGGTCAAGCTGCAAAATAATTTTTGGTTTGGAACACTTTCACTGTTTTGAATTGAAAAGAGAGAATCCTGGGTTATGCACAGCTAGATTTTCCCATAGAATAAAACAAACCACAGAGGCCTTCCTTTTGGTTTTCTTCAATGCAGAAATAATGTCCCCTACTAAATTTTGTGGTAGCTGATGCTGGAGGCAGGGTGGCATAATCCTTTTTCATTCATTCTTCAGCCATTTTAAATAATTCTGCTCGTAAACAGAGAAGAAAATTGGCCATAAATAAGGGTAAATCATTTGTGTAACATTTCTAGTGATCACTGTATTACTGTTTAGACAGCAAAACATCTTCAATGATAGTTAAGGCATATCACTTATCTGGAAATGCATAAGAATAATCGAATGACAGATCAATATAGAGTATTTTAGCTGTTTACAAAAGGTGCCCTAATTATGCCTACTCCAGTTCCACTGAATAATTTTCGGTGAGTAGTAGTATTCCCCATTTTTCTGTCTAGAGAATTTCTCTAAAACTTGAAAGTTAAGTGAAATTTAAGTGCTGCCAATGTGCAGAAACTTCATCTGCACTTCTTTCTGAGCTCTTGAAATTTCCTGCAGATGATATTCCAAAATTCAGATTCAAAGCCAAACTTTGCCAGGGCTCTTTCACAGCTGAGGTTCGCATTGCAATCCTGCTCTTATCTCTAGTGTTTCTACACATTTCTTTCACAGTAGAGTTAGCAAAAAGTGAATAAAACATTCTGCAATATATCAAGTGATGTTATTTCATCAACCTAAATGGAGGTATTTGATGGAACGATGGGGGGGTCTTTGCACTCCTAAATGTGACAACAGCTGTGGTGTCACATGTAGAAGCCATTAGACAATGTCCTCAACAGTGTGAGATTTCCAGTTACTGCCACCTTCCCCAAGTCGTACTTTGTCAGAAATTCCCCTGTTGGTAGCTTAGCTGCTTAAGCAGCATCCTCTACCGCAATATGAGTGACATACCACTTGACATAATGAGACCCGAACAGTGTCTGCAGGTCTCAGTCCACTGACAGGGACCTATCTTCTAGAAAGGCTCTGCAGGACATTGCTGCCTGCCTGGCAGATGGAAAGAGCTGCCTGTAGTCTCACACTGAGCTGTGCCACCTTGCTGATGTCTGACTGACCTGTCTGGTTGGTCATATACAGGCATTTTACTTTCATTTTCAGGTATCATGGAGCAGGTATATTAACTCTGTGCCTGAAGTAATCATATTTAAATTTTGGTTTAAACATTGCAGCCCACTCCTGGGCTAGTTAATCCCAAATCCTATTTTAACCAAGTTGTATCTGTAATCAGGTCCAAACTTGCTCGTTTAGCCTTCCTGTGTCCAGACTGCTGAATAAAATGCCTTCAGTCAGGTTTCAACACACATGCCTTAGTATTATCCTAAAGCAACACAAACTAATAGAGCTTTCCCTTTCTGGTCTAATACAGTATGCATGCCTAATATTAGGTGATTAGGTAAAAGAAACTGAAATTCAACTATAAATCTTTAGCCACTGGCTTCAAAGTCTTTGGTGACATGGAAATGTGATGCCACTTTGACCCTAACTCAGTCCAGAGGTGAGCTGGGAAGAGACCTGTTTATTTGGATCACCACTAACTCTTATAACTTGGCATCATTAGATGAAATAAATATGATGGCATGTGTATACACTCTTAATTAAAAAAACTGGATTAGATTCAGCTCTTTTTTGTTCTTTGCACAAAGGATTTGGGATGTGCAGAAGCTTCCTGAAAGAAATCACATTTTAAAGTAACTAGAGCTTTTGTTTCTGATTCAGCATTTAGCTTTTACTGCAAATTCTCACATTTCCTCTGAGTGTGTAAAATTTTAAAACTTCAAATGTTTACCAAAAGATTTCATTCTTTTTTCATGATGTCAATTTGTTTTTTTTTAAGTAAGTTCAATTTCTGCCAAGGTTTGAAAATAGTTTGATATCCCCCCTTCAACAACAGACAACTATGAAACATTGTGAAATTTCCTAACTTCAGGATCTTCTCTTAAAGTAGGTGAACCCAATCCAGACCTCATTTTTTGTCTGTGAAAATATCAAATGACTGAGATACAATATTAAATGTCTCTTGTTTTCTGTTCACTGTTTGGGATTATTCAGGTAGAAAGACAATTTCCATGGTAACCCACCTTCTCAGCTCTTCATTACTTTGGCAGTCACATTCCTCTTCATTTGATGTTTTCCTAGTTTGGTTTAGTCCAGAAACATTCTTTTTTGTCTGGTTGGTTGGGATTTTTTTTTCTTTTTTTCCCAGCAAAGTTCTTTTACTTAATTTTTTTCTACCTTAATAGGAAAATAAATTAAAAAAACCTATTTCTTAAAAATAAGATATTTTTCAATTGCAAACTAACTACCTGATATCTGAAACAAACACTATCTTTGTGTAAGTTATTTTGTAATTTTTCCATGTCATAATAGATTAACGAAGAAAGAATTGAGAGAAGATGATTCAGCAATTCTGACTCTTAAAACACTCTAAGTTTTCATGCTTTTCTAGCATCAGCAGGAATTTCCATTAGACGTCCCTGCTTGGTACTGGGTACTGCAGAAAGTACTGCTTGGTACTTTTTTCCCACTTGAGGCAACAGTGGCATTGAATAGTAAATGCCTGAAGTGTACTGTTGGTAGCTCCTTGAAGTGTGCTGTTATCCTTGTTTGCCAGAACTTTAGAAAGGCAACACCTTTTATAGCACCTGCAGAAAATGGAACCATGGCTACAATAGGAGAAAAAAAAAAGCCTTTCATTGCAGTGAAATCTGTGTATGTGAAATGCTTATATGCAAAATGCTATTTCAGCCAGGCAGTGCTAAGGGTATGGTTAAGAACCTCCTATCATTTTCATCTTCTCTCCTAATGAGAGTTTTTATGGAGTCAGCTGCAAATCCAGCCATATTACCCTTTATAGGAGCAAAGTCTTTCTGTCAGTGTCACTCTCAGAGAGCAGACAAACTATAGTGTTGTATCGAGACGCATAAGGAAGGCCTGGAGAGGACTCACCTGAAAGCTAGCAAAATGCATCATTACATGTCTAGTGGAAAGGGTAGGGATTCATTGTTCTTGTTTTCACTGTATAACTGGCACATATTCACCTACACTGTTTTAATATGGTCTGGTCAATGGAAGGAGAGTCATCTGTCTTACTGTGTATACCAGTCTCAAAATGGGCCATATCTCTCTCTACATCTTTCCCTGGATAAAGGACTCAAGAAGATTAGTTTTGACTGTGTGGCAAACTCTGTAACAGCTGAAGTTGAATAGTGGGGAAATGATATAAAACAGGGAATGCCTGGTAGACCACGTTCAAATCTCAGCAACTCTATCAAGTCAACTAAAAGTATTGCTCCTAACAGTTCCTAACCTCTTATATAAAGAACCTTAAATGTGATGAAGAAGAATTTATGAAAATATCAAACCTTGAGAGTGACTAACTTTTTAAATTTTATATCATCAAATTCATGGAAATGACTTCTGTAGGTAAGCTTTTCTAAGGTAATAATCAGTATCTGTCAGTCAAAGGTCTGCTTATTTAAAGGTGAATACCACATACTTTTCTCTTTCTCAAAAGGTACAGAATTTTCTCATTATCTACTCAGTTGCTCATTTTTCTTGTTTTCAGAAGCCTCGATACATGTATATTTTGGTGCAGAAATGTGGCTTTCTGTAGGAGAGAATCAACATTCATATACCAGTATCCACTTCAGGGATGTGTTTGGCTTTCAAATTTCAGCATATAGCTAGGTGCAGAAAGATAGATGTTCAAAAGCATACCAGGTCCTTGATCAACTTCCCATCAAAATCAGTCAAAAGCTTCTTTGCATCAACTCTCATGAGTATTAAAAATTAAAAGCAATAATGGTTCTGAGGACTACTTTGGAGCAAATCATGCTTTCTTGTATTAGAAGTCAAGGTCAATAAGGAGAGGATAACTCATTTAGCTACTTTATTGCCCAATAGGCATTTTGAAAATGTTGGTGTTTGTCTAGGTTTTCAGAAGTACACATTCTATGTTCAGGACAGGTCATAGAGTGGTTTAATCCATTAGGATGTCACAGATTAAAATGAATTTGATAATCTTATTCTATAGCACACTGCAAATTTATTTTCATCTGATGACTGTCCACTATTCCGTTTAGCATGACGGACTGGCATTTCATCAGGAAAGGTTAAAGGCTTCACCAGGGCTATTAGACACACATGAGTTCCATTGCCAAAAATGTGGAGAGTTGCACAAACATTAATATGATTCATGGTTGCTGAAATGAAATTTATAGAGATCTTTCATTTACCCTTTCTCAACGGCACCACTCACATTCAAGAAACTGTCATCACATGAATGTTCAGGAGTAAAGGTTTTCCAAAACTGATGCTTAAACTTCCAAGTCATGATCAAAGAGCAGAGTTAGGTGGAAACTGTCATGATAAAAGAAGAAAAAAAGTCCTGAAACAGAATTTAAAATGAAAAATCTTAGTGGTTTTCTCAAATCAGGAGTGTAAACCATGCATTTCAGGTCAAAGTTACAGAACTGCTTCAGTAATTTGAAAGCATTGTATTTTTATTCAATTTTGAACTCTCAATATAAAGTAAGTTATATTTTTTAAAATGTTCTTCTTCACGAAAGAATGAACTCTTTATTTTGTGAGGTCAAGATATGTCACTCTGAACTTTTCTCAAATCTTTGTTATAAAATTTAGAACTGATATAAATTGACCCTTTTCCGCAACAATCTTGTGCTTGTTTTGTGGAGAAACCTTTTTTGTATGTGTACAAAAAGTCTGAATCTCTACCCGTAGGAACATCAGATCAAATGCTGGAGCATTGAACTTTTGTGAATTTAAAGCACCTTTTGTATAAAACTTCAGGTCTTAAAGGACAGAAGAATGTGACCACCTTAGGAGAGTACCAATAGAGTGGGGAATTACCTAGAAAACAGTTGGTGTATTTCCAGGTCTATTACACAAGCACACCTGGAAAAAAAGCTTTCTTTTTTTTTTAAATCCCATTTCTCTCCACTGCTACTCGCCTCCTCACCCCCAACCTCCCAGCCCCTTCCCAGAGAGTGTCTTCATCACTGTAATATGAATGATGACACTTGAAATGTCTTGTCATTCTTGACCGTAAGGCCCTCTAGCTATGTCTGCATTATTTTACAAAAGTAGCCCTGAGGTTGGGATGATGGACAAGCATTAGTGATGGATGACTTGATGGTTAATGATTGTCCCTGTTTACACTAAAGAGGACCACTGAAGGTGGTTTTACTGTTGATCAGCTTTTACACATAGGGCTGGAGTTGAGGTAATGTGTAATCTATAATTCGCATTGGTGGGGAGGGAGGTGTTAATTGTATTTCACACATATTCCTTGTCTGGAGAGATTCCAGCATTTTTATATTTGGCTCCCCCCCATCTAGATATGTGTAAATACAGGTGATCTGCCAATTCAGTCTTAGCTTATTGTAAGTCAAAGTGGTGAGATTCATAAACTCACACAGACCTTGGTTATAATATGAATACCTACTGAACCCTAACCACAGTCACATGAGAAAATCCCATAGAAATTTGTCTTCCTTAGTAATGATGAATCATGTTAAAGTTAGCTGTCTTGGTTATGAAAGACTTTCACTGTTGCACTAAAGGATTATACTGGTTTTGGCACCAAATTTCTAAATGCAGCCTCATGACGTTGATATAGATAAATCCTTATTTTAATAACCATGAGAAGAATTGTTGATAGAAACTATAAATATCACATATGCCAGTGAAAGCAAAACTAACAGGAGATCCCCTTTTTTTTCTAGTATTGAACTTTAAGCCAAGAAATCAGCTATCTCTCTGAAGCAGTTTATTGTACACATGACAGAAGTAATGCATCTCCCATTCTAACTGGTCTCAAAAATTTGAAAACATTGGTGTATTTATAGAACTAATTGACAGGAGATGAATTGCTACCATTAACAACATGACTGACTGAAACATAGTAGACTGCCTGACAAAAATCATTCTCATTCTTTCCAATTTAAAACTTATTCTCTTCTTTTGAGCAGAGCTGGATTATGTGTTGTATGGATGTCTGAAATATGTAAAAAACTTTTAAAGCATACTTGTAGAGAAAGTACCTGATATAGCCAACTTGTAAGTGATAATTACTTAACCTTTTCAAAGTAGCTTTTCCTTTCAGAAGACAAAAGTAACTTATTTAGTTCCTCTGTTTAGTACTTCTACTATCTGATGAAGACTAACTTTAATGGGATGATTATGAACACTGATGCAGCTTGATTTCAGATGAACTCAAATGTTCTGTGGTCAGTCACTATCCAAAAATTAACATCTGAACATCCAAAAAACCGACACATAAAATCCCTGCAGTGAATCTCTAGATTGTCCTCATGCTGGATATCACAAAACTAATCAAAAATCTCATTGTTAATGTAATTAAGAACTGCAGTCCTTTCTGACTGCTGTTGGCTATTAATGATATCACTGTACTTTTTTCAGGAGCTGTGATACTGATGCTTGTGTTTGAGTCAGGCTTTGCATTGCCAAAACTATTTAATTCACTTCATTTTCCAGTGTCAGTGTGAGTTAACCGCCTGTGATAGGTCATTTTGTTTTTTTTTTTTCCCTTAACCATATTGGAAATAATCTAAGTGGTAAAAGAGATGCCTCTTTTTATTCCAGAAGTAGAGAATTTTTCATAATGGATGAGGCTGTCTCTTCAGTACTTGATTGCATATCACAACCCTGCAAGTTTGCAGGTTCCTCATTGGAACTGTAAATATACAGGTCTGAAACAGTCAAATCTGGTTTTGCATTGCCTTTAATCTAATTTTGTCTAGTTCCTTCCAGAATGGAAAAGATAAATAAACTTAGGAAGATGCAACAGACTTTTTGTGGAGTAGAAGAGCCTCCAATTTGGAATAAGAACTGGGGTATCCCTGGGTGGTCTTTTGGCTCCTTAAGGTACATTTCAGTCATGCCTCCAAACAGCTGCAAAGCTAGACAGGTTGATGCAAAACTGGAAAGCTTTAAGTACAGCTATAAAATGTTTACAGGCTTTCCAGATTCCATTATCTGTCCATAATATTATGGACAGATAATGGAATAATCTGTCATAATGGAATTATATTATGGACAAAAATATTATGTCCATAATACAGGCAATGTTAGCTGTGCTTTCCACATATTCAGCAGAGCTGTAACCCAGGAGAGACAGTAGGCTTTGATACTGGATTCTTGGTGATTGTCTATTTTCAATAGACTCTGGTCTGCAGAAGCATTGGGTTTTTTTCTCCTTTGGTCACAGACAGCTGTTGTCAGAGTAGATATTAGCATTTTACCCTAGACTTACGTCTCAGCCCTGACCTCTCTAACCAAATGGAACATCTCTAATAGCAAAAAATACTCTTTACTCATGAAGAAAAGATTAGCTATTACAGTCGTGTTTCCTTTCAGAGTGTTGCTTCAGAATTTAGGAGGAACTGCTGGTAACTGATATATCAAACAAAGCAGAAACACAAAGTAGCAAAGTATCAATCATGCCCACAGTACACAGATACCTAACCGTGCAGAAACTTCACATGAAATTATTCCAACTAACACATTAATGTGAGACAGATAGCAAATACCCTAAATTATTTACTCACTTGATAGTCCAAATACCTATTAAAATGGTTAAAACCAGTTGATTCAAAAGACAGCTCTTACTGAAGAAGATTACTTTCTAAAAGTAGTTGCTATGTTTATTTTTAATATAATATTCTTGATCCATTTTAGAAAGAAAATGCTTTAAGTATATTGACAAACATTCACACCCCACATCTCCCCCCTCTCCCTCCCCTATTATTTTACTTGTGAATTTAATGGGAAATACATATTTAAAGTTTTAGAAACCTGAATTTGGCAGTAGGTTTCTCCCTCCAGAAAGAATGACATAGGTCTCTGATGAATAAGGTCTATAATAGTCTACCATTACTTTGAGGGTGCCAAATGTAACAACCACCCATGACACTTGGTTAGAACAGAATAACCTTTCACTATAAGTACTAATCTTTGCAAATATATGCTGTTCGGAATTGCTCATCAATTGATAATCAATGGATAGGAATGTCAAGCTGCTTGTTTTGACTAACATTATTGTTAGTCATAATTTGTTATTCTGGGAGAACGTTCAGTGATAAAGTCACCTCCTGTTCTCTGCCTAGCTTGCGGTCCATCCTGCAGGATGGTGGACATTTTGATTCCAATCCAATGGCTATAAACACGTAGGTACTGACATTGAGGTTAATTATGACAATTCAAACTTATATTACTAGAAGAAGGGCAATGAATTTTCAAGACATCCATTCAGACAGCCTTAGTGCAATGACAGCTTGCATAAGACCTTTCAGGACTCCCTTCACTAAAATAGTTTTCATGGAAAAATGCATAAAAATACATTAAGCTTCCCAGTGCAAAGGATCAGTGACCTTTATGACTGCATAATTTCTACTTTAGGTCACAGTAAAATTTTCTTGTAATTTACTTTCAGCTCATGAGAAGAAGAAAAGTACTTGTATGTTATTCTCCTGTCCATTTGCATACCACAGCCCCCAAGACCATAATGAAGTCAACTGAATTTTCCCTATTAGTTAAATGTACTTGCAAGACGACGTTATGGACCCTGAATTAAAACCCTTGCTGAAAGCTTACTTGAAACCTCTGGTTGTGTGATTCTGCATGTGTGTGTATTTATGATACAAGTATCTCCATAAATGAGGTAGATTTTCTTCTATCTTTCGTAATATCGTAAAAAAAAAGGAGGTAAGCATTTCCAAACAAAGGAGTAAATCCCACACATTTTTTCCAAGAGTTTATGATATACCATGCCCCTTCACTTCATATCTCTGTACAAAATCAAGGAGCCAGTGTAAGTTTTGGGAAATCAACTGGAGACATTGGTATTATTCCTTGTTATGATACTGTCTAGCTAGATAGACTTAACCACTTCACATTGTCATTCTGTAATTTTGTTTCATCTCCTGTCTCATCTCTGTGGATTGTCCTATCAGTCAAATGGATTTCCCCAGCTACCAGTCTTTTTCTAGGTAGGATAATACAAGACATATTGCACTCCATTCTAGACTATTAAGAGTGTTTGCAGCTCCTGAACAAGCTCAGTGTCTGCGTTTTCCATTGCTCTTCATAATGCATAAATAACCTGATTTTCTTTTACGCAGTTCTAAGCACAGGTTGACACAGAAGCCAAGCCTTGTGGGTGAAGTACTCCTGCAAAATGAATAATCTAGGAGAAACAAAAATCCTCCAAATGTAATACATTCAATTATTTCAATATTATGTGATATTATCTAGCAGATGCAGTATGATCTTCACCCATTCAGGAAACTGATTTTATCTCATTTTCCCCCTACATTATTTATTTAAAAGAGATTTCTATGGTGCTCATTGTTAAAGTGCTAAACACTTCTAACTTCTTTCTGTTAAAAATACCGGATTCTCTCTAGGTCTTGTTTTCAGTTCAACTAGAGGATATGTCACTTGTATTTTAGTGAATGACAGGTTATGTAACTTCTTTGAATTACAGATCTCTTTCAATATTCTCCATAGTACACAATGAGGTACCGAAAGAGGAAAACATCTTGAGAATCATTTGCTGAGGTTATATATGCTTGATCAAGTTTCTTGGACTTCCAGAAGCACATTATTACTTCTCACATGACTTCATGCAAAACAAGTATTTACTCTTAACTTCATAAAAGTTAAATTAATGGGGCAAAAATATGCTTAAATACTTCAAACAATGATAAGACTGGTTCATAGGTTTTCTGATTTATGCTGATAATTAAACCATATAACTATGAAAATTCAGATAGCAAATCTTGCCTTATCAGTATGGAAGAAGTTTATCACAAGCATAAATATCTTTATTTGTGGGCTTGTGGGCTTGAATTGGTTTCAGCGTTTATGAATGTTTTCTGAATTAGCATGCCAAAGAAGCAAAAGTGTAAAAGTAAAAGCAAAATAATTACTTTCAATATTTTACGACATTTTTTTTATAGTAGATTAACACTAATATGGATCTGGGAAGTAGATATTGGTTTAATGGTGTATTCTTACAGCTGCAGAAATCATGTATTCATATTCAAAGCAGTATTATGTGTGTGTTTACCTTTCTTTTAAAACAGTGAGTTTTTAATATGACCTTAATTTTAAACATATGCCAAAGCTATCTAGTGAATGAAGATGAACTTGAGCAAAATTTGAAGATTGGGCATATGTTCACTGCTTTACAGAACTGAAGCTCCTGATTTCCCAGCAAAAATTTATTTGACCTGTCTGCCATAAGAAAATTAACGATGTTCATTGTTACACTGACAAATATCTGTACTTATTAATTTCATAATTCAGTTGGACAGTTAAGTGGTTAGGCCAGTATGAATGTGGTTTTAATTAATGTAATTACATAAACTGAAGTAAAAGGGTACATTAATACTCCATGGATTAGTAAGCTAATTAAAATTTTTAACCTCACCAATGAAGTTTCCTGACAACTGCAGGAAAAGACAGCCCTTGCAACGAAAGTACAATAGTGTCTTAGACCACAGCCAAGTGCCCTAATCACTGGGCTACAGTCAGGCCTCAACTTGCCCTTTTCTTTTTTCCCAAAACAGTGAATCTTGCTGAGCTAATGAGCAGGAATGAGTGTTTCAGTAAAAGTAATGATGTCCTGATCTACCCAGTCTCCTCTGAACTGGCCCCTCCTTTTTATGTTGTGGCTGGGTGGCTAGTGCACACTTCCCAAAGGGGTGAGTTCTAACTTTAAATTTCTACATTTAGTGAGGTGGATGGAAATCAGTTTTAATATTTCCTAAGTGACAGATCTGCCCAGATATGATACTGAAGGTTTATAATACTAACCACCTCCTCCTTGAAGCCAGGCCTCTGAATGAAAGAGACTGGGATTGTCCATTTCTGGGCAGAAATGGGGTGAGTGATGTATGTCTTAAAACACCTGTTGAATTAGGGACTGCTGCTATTTTAGATGACGCTTTGTTGCAATTATGCATATAGTTGGTCAGCAATAGAATTTAGATGGGAAATGGGTTATCAAACCTATCAGAATTGAGTGACTATCTAGATTTAGACTTCCATATTTGTGTACCTAGAGAATATTAAGATCCCGAAGGTTGATGCCAGAAGAGCATGAATCCCTCAAGAATTTGGTAGCCATGACGAAGGTCTTCTCAAGATTGCAGTGGAGTTTTTTTCATTGCTTAAAATGCTTTTATGCTTACTGAAGATTCTTTGAATCTACATTTCCTCTGTGTTTCAGTGAATTGGAAGTGAAGTTGCCCAGCTTCAAAGAACTGCTGTGAGATTGAGTGCATTAAAAAGAGCTTTGAGATCTGTGGGAGAAGGAGCTATATGAACTAATGTTGCTGTGGAGCTTGACAGAAAATATTTACTTCCACCTATTAAACAAAAGGAACAAAAAAACAAGATTATTTTTCAAAGATATCCCAAAGTTTTAAGATAAGTAACTTTTTATATTGGCCAAAAAGTTGATAACATTTTGGTTTGCAAAGAAATACTGAGGTACTCCATAAAAAGAAAAGATTTTAAGAAATTATCTTTTAACTCTTGCAAATATTTTCAAAATTTTTTTTTAAAATCAGACTACAGTAATTATTCTGGATTAATACAACTCCAGATAGTAACCAAAATTTATGTAATCCCTCTTCTTATCATATATAGTGACTTGAACTCTGCTAAGAAATATTTTGTAACTTATTTAAATCATGGGGGTTATTGGTGTGCTTTTTAAGCATTTATGATAAAGCAGCAGCTCTAAACTTTGCTAAAATTGAAACAAAATTATTTAAATCAACCTTCTTACTTTTGCTGGACATGATTTCCTAGTTACTACACTCATAAGTAATACAAGACAAGACACGTTGACTATACTTAATATACTCAAACCCTCAAATATTAATAAGCAAAGACCAGTGGTCAGGGGCAGTCAAGCCATGCATTCGGAACAGATAATTTATGAAAGTGTGAGCAAAGTATGCCCTTTCTGTTATTAACAGCAAGTTACCATATATGTCCTGTATATTCAAAGAATACTGTGACAACTCATAAATAGTAGGTCTTTCCATTGATGACTTAAAGTTCCCAAGTCATGACACACATTTTTTGAATGTCGTAGGAATATTTAGAAACATATTTATTTGTTATTAATAATAAGTTATCAAAAAGTTCTATCTTCTTAATATCTGTATATATTGCATACTGAATATTAAAAATATAGTTTCTAGTGATTGAATTCTTTGAATACTGTAACTTTTATTAATTTTTGCAATTAATTTTATGAAATTCTATAAAGGTTTCTTGCTTTTTAGTCTGTTTAGTGCAGATTATTGTACTGAATTTCAGGCTGACAACACAATTAGAAAATAAACCGTTGCTGCCAGAATTCATTAATTCCGTGTCTTAAGTTTCTATGTCCTACCCACCCAAATGCAATTTGAAGGAACAGATACTGTTCAAATTTGTACTAAGGTAATTGTCTTGATGGGATCTTCTTATTTTTATTTTCTAGGTGTGTTTTCACTTACAGCCTATGTTCTTAACCTTGGTTTCCTAACTTGTTTTCACTGTCCATATGTGCAAGTGTGGCAGTGCCACTACCTAACAATTTTTGAAGTAGATGATTAATTCCAATGTAATTTGATATAAAGGGTAATAGTCTTAGAGATATCAGGTTCCTAATGGTTCTGCAGAATTGACCAAGTAGGTTAAGAAAAAAAATATCTACCTGTTTAGCATTCTGACAGAGGGAAAGACAGGAGGAGAATCAGTCTCTAGTTATTCTGCCTGGCAATACATGGCTGGCCATCAAAATTTGTGCTTTGACTAGTTAAACTGCACAGCCAAAGCCCACATCCGACTATGTTATTCATTATCTTTTATCCAGTCAACAGGATTGATGATAATTAATTGAAGAGGCAATACTGCAGAGGACATGGATAGAGCTGGAGACCAGATTTGGTTCTACACATAGGAAAAGCTATTAAAGATAGCAAGATGGTGTTTGTCTAGCTTCTTAGTTTCCCTATGTTGATACTGTAGAAATGAAGGATAAATGTTGTTGGTAAAGGATGATCAATTTAAGAAGTGACATCTACTGCTGGGGAGGAGCTAGCCTTTCCTTTGCACCAAGAGTAAGAAATGTGAGTATTTAGGACAGTCCCCTTCTTTTCGTGTTGCAGCTCCACAAGTTTCCTTTTCTTGTTTCCTTCCCATTGTTGCAGTGTGCCAAGTGGCTATCCAAACAACAGCAAAATCCAAGATAGACTACTCTGCTGGAAAATTTTGAGCTAACTCAACCAGGGGTATGGCATTGTGAAGGACTAAGAAAGAAGGAAAGGATTTAAGTGTACTGAAAGGGTTAGCAGGCGTGAGTAGAAACTCAGGCATTATATATTCAGGGAGCTGGAGGAGTGGTTGTCTTGCACACCAATAGAATTATTCAGGAATAAATCAGACACACAACTTGTAACTGTTAAAGGAGAGTGTACTGAGGTGTAGAACCTCAGGCATTATATATTCAGGGAGCTGGAGGAGTGATTGTCTTGCACCCCAATAGAATTATACAAGAATAAATCAGACACATAACTTGTAACTGTTAAAGGGGAGTAGCAGGCAAAAACATTCATATTACTCTTGTTTTAATGGCCACCATGAAACCTTGATAGCCTCTATTCCCAGATGGCAAGGGACTATTATTTTTAATGTTCTGTGCAGGATAAAAACTTGGAAATTTTAGCCCACTAAAGCTTTATTAAGATTTATTATAAGTCATTCAACTCATTTTGAAACTTTCCCAGAGGTTTAGATTAATATCCATTTCATCACTTACTACCTGTTTAAACTAGGGTCTAACATATTTGTCTTGATTTCAGCAACAAAGTGTGGTTGAGACTTTGTCATTATTCATTTTTCTATGTCTGTCCCTGCTGAGGCTTGCCTAAGCATGAATGAGTTTTCTTGGTTTTACCATCAATTCCCATTACTTTTGATACTGTATTCCAGATCTGTAGGTTTGTAATAAGTTTATTTCCTCCATGTATTGCTGTTCTTGACATCTCTACCTGAAGGCTTGACTTGTTGGCCAAATGAAAATGAATAAAACAATGTTAATGATTCCCATGTGTAGAGATGTTGTACATCCTAGAAGGTTGCTTGTCATTCAAAAGTATAAAACTCAATACAATGCAAGATACTATGGATCAGATAGTTCTTTCTGGTTTCTTTATCTGAACAAGCCATTTATAATAAAATTATTAAATATTTTATATTGGAAAAGACTTCAGGAGATTATCTAGACCAACTTTCTGCTCAAACCAGATTCAGCTTCAAAGTTTCACAAACTTTCTTGGGACTTAGTTCAGTCAAGTGTTGAATTTCTCTGGAGACAACCTTTCTGGGAAACCTGTTCCTCCACTTAACAACAATTTTTTTAATTTTTCTTTTTGTATGTGTTCCTATGCAAGAGCTTATGATCATTGCATCCTGATCCTTTACTATGCATATCAGAGAAGAGTCTGTCTTTCCTATAACAACCTATTAGGCTGTTGAAGACAGAAATTACGTTCCCCCTTACCCTGAAGAGATATCCCTTTGAGATTTCTCCAGGCTTATAAACCCAACTCTTTCAGTCCTTTCTATGTACATCATGGGCTTCCATCTCCTATCTGTATCTGTGGCCTTCCAGTAAACTCATTTGAGTTTGTAGCTGCCATTGATGTTCCAGGGAGCCCACAACAGTGCATGGTACTTCACATGCAGCCTCATGAGTGTTGAAGACTGGGGAATAATCACTTACCTTAGTCAGTTAGGTATTCTCTTACTAATGCAACCCAATACGTGTTTTTCATAGATAGCTTCAAAAGGGTATTCCTGACTCATGCTCATTGTGTTGTCCACCAAGAAAACTTTATTGATGGTAATATTTGGAAGGTGAAAAAAAACCAACAAAAAGCAGATTAGTTGCATCATAATTGAAATATGTTAATGTATCAGTTATTAATTGCTGTCACCATGATCAGGGTTACACAGCACAATAAGTTCATTTTACTACAGGCACTAGAAATACAATGTCAAAATTAAGGACCAAAATGTAAATCATACTTATGAGAGAACCGGAATATTGGCTGATGCTACAAAAGACTCAAAATTAACAGTAGCTAAACATTTGAACTCTCAGGGCATTCCTTCATATAAGATTAACATGAGGTTCAAATATGTATTCTAGGTGATATCAAGTTTTAAAAGGCAGTATTTCTCCTATAAATAGAAACAGTGAAAGTTACTATCCTATTTATGCAGCAGAAAAATGATAGAAGTTGGAAGTGGCCAGAAAAGAACTGTAAAAATGCTGTATTTTGCTTTCAGTATGAGCCAATACTTATCCAAGATGAGATGAAGAAGTGACAAGTTCATGACCTATAAGAAAATACTATTGAAAGTGGAAAAAAAATAAAAGGATTGCTCTAGGTCTGAAAAATGAAATTGAACAAACTCAAACTAAAACTACAGGGTACCATTTTAGCACTAAATTTGAAAGGGGGAAGATGGTAGGGTGTTCAGTAATAGAAAACTAAAAATCGAAAGCTGCTCTCCTTCAAAGGACAAATTGTCATTGTGAATGAAGTTATGAACTGACACAAGTAACTTGTTGAAATTCTGCACTGTTAGACAAGATGTCTGAATTTAAAAAAATCATCTCCTTGTGCAGATTTTAAAGCCTTGACTTTCCTACCTGTAGTCCCCTCAGAATATTTTGCATTTTTAGCATAACATTCCACACTGCCTTATCTAAAATAAACTGTTTAAGTAATATGTATTTAAACCACAGGATTATGAATTATTCAGCATGTGTTCAAAGAGGTGTGTCAGTTTTAGTAGTTTTCCTGGCTTAGTGCACTTTTATGAATAATAATTCACCAATTGTAATCTTACTTACACCTTTATTTCATTAAAATTCAGAGCTGACTCTTACTTTGTACTAGCTGGATACAAACATCCTGATGATGAAGCTGTGCAAGAGTGAGTTCTACTTTTTCATTTAAAGTAAACTTTTACACTAAACAATACCTCTGTTATCTCAGCCAAAGGGATGATTCAGCCAATTATTAAAAATGGACTCTAAGAGAAGATTCTTTGGAAAGAAAACAATCGATCACTGGAAAAGAAGAAAAAATGTAATCACATACATGTTTAATGTTTCTCTTTTCCTTTTTTTTCTTCTCTGACACCAGTAATTTTAGGTTCTTTTTGTATGAGCAGATGTAGCTAAATGCTTGTTGGGCTTTTATAAGAGTTTTTAATTTAGGTGGTGTATGTATATGTATATATTAAATTAAATATTAAAAAATATAAATATAAATATTAAATTCATGTATGTGAAATCATTGTTACCCTTTCAAGATTGCTTAAGGCTAGATCATAGGAAAAAACCCAAACATTTGTGTTACATGATTGGTAGGAAGTCAATTCATTACAGATTTGTTTATTTTTTTTTTATTGTATTGCTTTGCTTTTGGGAGTATTCACTATCAATACATGGAGTTGTATTTTGCTGTGTGATGAGATCCTTGCTGGACCAACCTATTTTGTGACTGTACACTGAAATACAGGAGTATTTCTCTCCTGGTATGTGGCTAACTCGTGATCTGCCAGACTGATTTTGAATTATTTTTTGACCCAAAGTTTCAAGATGTTATCGATAACTCAGTTTAAATGAAATCAGAGCAGTCTTTGAAGATTTCACAGGACATCTTCAGATAGAAAAAACCAATATAATACTTAATTTTTCCATACCCTTTAAATCCTCTCAGTATCTTTCTCTTATCTCATTTTACTACCGTATTGTCTCAATCAATGCTTAGCATTGTTTGAATGAGAGGGAAATGCACTTATGAGACCTGCATTACGGGTATAATAATAATACTGGTTATGAAAATGTCAGAAATATGAACACCCAGAAAGTTATGAAGAGACCAAGCTATTGTAGATATGGATGAAAGTCAGCTACGGAGCACTGGGTAGCATTGGCTTAAATGCATGTAGTTTGTGACTTGAGAAAATGCTGTACATCTGCTGTTTCAATTTGGCCTTTTGGCATGCTCTGTTAACAAATATTAATAAATCAAAAGGCACAACTACACTGAAAGTGTGTTATTTTCATTGTGAATCCTTTTGTCAAAATTGTTTCAAAAGGAAAAAAAAAATCTAAACCTGAAAGTAAGGTTTGTTTACTTTTTATTACAGAACATTATTAAACGTCTCAGAGTTGTAGCTTGTAGATATCATTACAGCTACTACTGTAAATATAATTGGTCTTTCACACTAGAACCTAGGAAGTGTCATCTCCTATGATTTTATTGGATTTCCTCTTTTGCTGTGAGCTAGAAACTTTCAAACACCAATAATGGGCGCTACTGAGGTTTGCCTAGTAACAGTTGTATGCAAAATTATTTGCTAAGAAACCTGATTCAGAAGCAGTTTAGTTTTCAATGTGAGTGCAGAAGCTCAACATGGTAGCTGGCAGTGATGAGGAACCTTCTTGGAGTCTTATGTCAACTTTATTTTAAAATCATTGTAGTTCATTCTTGCTAGCACCAGTATACATCTCTTGTCATTGCCAACAGTTTGAATCAGTGCCGTTGATCTATCAGCATTGGCCTTCACAAAGGTAACTGTGTAGAAATTAAAGAAACTTAATTTCTCTATAGTTTTGAATTTAACATATGTATGTCTTTTTTTCAGAAATACATCTCATAAGATGAAGGATTTCTCTCAGGTATCCAACTCAAATAGCTAGAAGTATTTTCCATGATGTTCTGTAGAATCAGTTCTTAATGTTACAAGTGTTAAGTTTATAAACTATAGCTAATTATCTATTAGATACTGCCCAATTGTACTGACTTTACAAGGCTGATGGAAAACATTTTTCACCTCTAAATCTCTTTAATGCTTATAATACAGCTTTCCCATTTCTCTTGCTTTAGTGTCAATGATTAGCTGACTTCGATCTTTTGCTTCATAATGAAAAAAGACTTTGTTTAAAAGTATTCATCCTGTTATATTTGAGTGGTAACAAGGGGGAACGGTATATATAAACTGTATAATTGAAAACAATATACCAATTCAAATTAATTTAGATGATTATTCATGCTGAAGATGATAATTTATGGGTTCATTTATGGGGTAAATTACTCCAGAAGAGTCTATGTAAAAGATGCAAAAATACTGTGTAATGAGCCAAACTCATTAATAACACCATCAGTAAAGATGTGTTACTCAATCTTTATTTTATTTTTTAGAAGCCTAAAGGAATTTTGCTTTCCACATGTCTACTTTTGAATTGCTAGTACATGTTAGGAATTGAAAGTAAATAAAATTCAGTAATTTTTAAGCATAATTT
>JAOXJM010000001.1:47439944-47453408 GCA_026413425.1 Tringa solitaria
ATATTGTTATCTATTTGTTAGCTTGCTATCTATTTCATATTACCATACAAGGACACAGTTTACTGTTCTCAAAGCTTCCTTCCCATCACTGCAAGAACACCTGCCGAACTCTTGCTCGCCAGCGTGTCTCCACAATTCCTCACTCCCCACAACATTCTAAACAACTGCTCATTCAGACATAATGGTAATGTTTCATGTGTTCCTGCGGCTGTTTCTATGTTGTACTCCACTCTTCTGAATAATGAGGGTAGTAAGACAGAATGGCACTCAGCAATAGCTAAGGGAGGAAAGGTTAGGGGGGCAGTCTGGAAAAAAATAATCTTACTAGAGATTTGGGCAGATTTGATAAAAAAGTGAGCTTGGAAGAAGAAATAGAAAATGGAAAATTACTTCTGCAGAATTAACCTAGCCACAAGGAAAAACAGCGGTCCAGCTGCCTGTTTTTCCAATAACCAAAGAGAAATATAAATTGATCAAGCTTTTAGATGTATTCAGGTAAAGGCCATTGCTAATTCTGTGATAATTCCTTTTCATTTTTAATGTTCTACTGTCACATGCAGTGTTAATTATTTCTTGAAGTGTGAAGTTTTACTGAGAATAAGGTTTATGAGGACCAGAAAAATAGGCACCTGCTGCTCCCATCAAATCCTGCAGTTATTTGTCAACTGTTTCGTAAATACATTACATATGCAACAGAAAGCACAACTGGCAGAACAAAATAGCAGTCTAAAAAGAGAAACAAAGGTATCATTTTGGCAGTCCAACTGCATTCATTTATTTCCCATTTATGGTCACGTAGCTTGACTCCAAAGTGTTTGGCAAACGAAGCAAACCCAAATTTGAGTCATAATTTAAAATCCTGTCCCTGTATACATATAGGAATAGATGTAACATTTCTCTTCCTCTTCTCCATTGCCATCATCATCATCATCAGCTTTTGCACTTTATAACTTCATTATGACATCACATAATAACTTACATTAAACCTACTTTTATTAACTCTCTCACCAGTGTCAAAAGTGTATTTTTTTTCCAAACTGCTTTGACAATGTGGTGAATGGACACTTTAAGTCTGACAGAAATCTGTGGTAGTTTTATACTATGGACAAAAGTCTCCTACTTCAGTGTTATGAAGCAAATGTGATTAAATGGTTTATATTTTTTCCCTAGAGTATTTATTTTAACATGACTGGCTTACAGTGAAAGAGAGATTACTATTTACTTAATTAATTTTTATGTTTCCACCATAGACCACTTGAGACTGATACCTCAAACAACAGATGAAAGTGTGGAATATCTACTGCAGAGTTTACAACTTGGTATTGTGTGTGCACTTGGTATAGTGAATACAAGCTGAACAACATTTTGTCAACTGCCAATCATGTTACACAGGAAGGAATTTTATTAAAAATATTCTTAACTCTTAGTTAAGGTTTACCATGTGTATTGACATGTTTGCATCAGTTTACATCTTATGGTACCATCTTTGTTTTTCCCTTTGCTTTCCTTCAGTTTCTGAATGTTTGTGCTCTCTGAATGTCTCTGTCATTACATATTATACCCTTGTGTGTCATATTTATTGCATACTTCCAACATGGAGAGTCTTCTGAACTCTGGTCTTCCCTTGGCTTAGTACTCTTCCATTTTTTTTCCTTTCTATTTTAGGAAATGGTTTGAAGGTCTTCCTTTACTGCCCCTGTATTTTCTGCCGCTGTTTCATGGGCTACTGTCTTTGAACCTATTATCCTCGCTTCACATAATTTCACATTGTGTCTTCAAATAAGAACTACCTATGAGACCAACTACTGGCTGAATTGTGTCCCAAAACATCTTGTCTACGTTCTGGCACTACCTTATATAAACTTGCTGTCAGCTGAAGCTCAACATGACTAAAATCTCTCTTAATCTCTCTCCAGAACTGTTAGGTCACTCAGGTGAGATTTGTCTCATCTAACTCTAAATATATATGATGAGGACAAGTATACACGAGCTGTTTTTGATGTCTCTGTTTTTGTCAACAGAGGAATACATGATTCATCTGAATTATTTACTCATCTACTTTATATTTAATAAATTGTACTGTGGACAGTGAAAGCAATCTGTGGTAGTGCCTCAGACAAAGGACTTCTTTGCAGGTATCTATAATAGCTCAAATGAATCCCAGTCTTGGTGCCCAGTACTAAAATGAGAGGATATCATGTTAGCCATTGTTCTATTTGTTGTCATTTGTTACCTTTGTTATCTTTTTATTAGGAATTATTCACTCGTTTTGTATAGTACAGTGCATTGCACCATGGGTCCTGCTTCCCACCTTGGGCTATTTATAATAGTATGATAACACTATGCACTGTGGCCCAATAATCAGCAAGCAGACAACAGGTTGAAGAGAATTTAAGATTTGTAGATGGTTTTTCTCAGGCTTTCCAAGTCCTGAGAAAAAGAGAAAGAATGCTGGTTCTTCTATATGTGGAGTCTAAGCACTTCTGCTCTTAGCTTCCAGTATTTCAGGTTCGCTGACAGAGGGATTGCAGCAAGGTTGATCCAGTTCATTCATGGAGACTGCATTTGCCATTTAATTGTTGGGAGCATTGTAAATTCATAAGCCACATTGCTAAATTCGTTTGCTCTGTGTTTGATATGGAACCTGTTAAAGACAGATAAGTGTTCAGTGTTGGATGTGAGCATAAGCTTGTATGAGAACTACATCATGCTAAACCACACTAGTCCTTTCACAAATGGAGCTCCAGAACCATTATACTGGGCAATACTTTTATGTTGAGATTACTTCCTGCTTAATATCTTATACTGATGCTGTAGCTAGTTCTCAAATAAAGTAGATAATTTTTCAGAAGTTCTTTCTGTTTGGAATATTACAACTGAAAAAGAAAATATAATTTTTAAAGCTCTCCCTATTTTAATTCTTTTTTCACAGTTACTAATGTGTCTGGTAGCATACTGACATCATTAGCATAAATAGTGTAAAGTTAGTTATTAGGCTCAGCGAGCAGCATACCTATCCTAGGACAGAAGTAATGTGCCTTAGTCACGTGACTGAGATATCTGGGTGTCAAGTAGTATGACCTCTTGGACATACCCGTCTAAAGGCTCTGACATATTTTTGAAGCAAGTCTACAAGGTAAGAGATTATGGAAAGATTTTTAATTTTTTTTATTTATCGAGGCTTGGATAGAAAACATCATACCATGTTTTAGTCCAGTGCTCTGGACTAATACTAGAGTGTTAGTCAGTATTCTTGAAAACATTTTTTTATATGTCTATTAACGCAGTAAACATAAAAGCCAGCATTATGGCAAAATTATTAAAATGTTATTAAAATGCTGATATCCAGTGTAACTGAACATGAAGTTTTATCTAAAATAAGGATCTTTATTTATTCAGCTAAAGAAGGTTTATGTGTCAAGACTCATGTTTACCTACTCTGGAAAACCTGGAATAAATGTTTCAGTAGAACAAGGAGATATCATTCCAGTTAATCATGTACATGTTTTCTTCTTCAAGAGTCATGAGGCAGACTGAAATAAAATAATCATAATAATGGATTTTCTGAAATAAGATTGTATGTTTTCAGTCATATTTTAATCAACCACATCTGTGACTAATACTGCTCGTATGATTCTCTCAGTTATTCCCTACAATACACACAAGTATTCTTCACACACAATTTGGTTTTCTAATAGAATGATAATCTTCATCTAGAGCCAAAGAAATTGGGCAAAGGCTCTTTTCCTGGGAGCCATTAAACTGCCTTTAATTAGTATCTGCCAAGGCCATTAATGAGTTTTTACCATACGGTGACTCATGTTAGGAAAAAAAAAAAAAAAAAAGGCTGAAGTAGTCCAAGGTAAAACAAACCTAGCAAGCAAACACCCTGCAGTGCATGAGAGATCTTGAAATCCTCCTGTCACAGAAAAACACAGAACTTTTAACCCAAGTCATTTATAAAGTTGTAGCAATAAAAAACAGAACAAACCCAAAAAATTGACTTGACATACTACTTCAAGCTGTAGCTTTTTCTTCAATGTTGTACAGCATATGCTTTTCTATTTCTAGTACATTTATGAAGACAAAAATACTCATGAGTAGGGAAAAATCAACCTTTTAGGTTGATGCTTAATTACTTTGCTCAATATTTATTCAACTCAAGCTCAAAAGAGCTGTAATTATTACCATTACCTCAAAGAGGCTACTTCTGCTGAATAGCCTGTACCCATGGCATGACAAGAGCCAGCTCCTCATGGGATCCATGTGAGATCCAGTCTTTTGTTCTATGTTGTCAGTACAGCCCTGGAGAGGCAGTGCAGTATGCCCACTTAGGAAGTGTTTCCACAACACATATTGTTCAATGGTAATGCTGAGACTGGACTGTGGAACCAATACACCTGCTGCAAAATTTTCCCCCAGCTTTCCAGCCACCTAAGCCCCACAGAGGTCAACTTTCACACACAGGACTGAGTTCTGCCTCCCCAGTCACACAAAATGGTACCAAGTGTGCTAAAACAATGGTCAAGAACTCAAAACCAATGGAGGATATCTATTATGAAAACTTGGTGTTTTTAAAGTTGAACTTCTTACAATTTTCTTCATGATACTGAAGAAGAATACCTTTTTACCTTGGTCCTCCAGCAGGCTCAGCAGTGGAGAATTCTACCAATATTATGACCTCAGAAGTCCCTACACCAAGCTGTCACAAAATTCTGACATGCATCTGATTTCTTTTTTCATTTGCTGCACTATATTCTTCAGTAAACGCCTTTGCAAATCAGTAGCCTCCATGATAAACTGTTTGCTGTCACTGTACATTCAAATTTAATTCCTCTCATGCTCTTGTATTTCAAGATAAATGGTTGTAGTTTGTTTTATTTTCTCTTGTTGTCCTTTATATTTACTCAGTGAAACCTTATCCAGAATTTAAATTTCTTCAAAGGCTTTCGAAGGCAATGTTCCTGCCCTCACTAACAGATAATACCAGAAACACAAATGAAAATGTCAATGTTCCCTCTTTCACCCAAGATTCTTCTGGTCTGTTCCAGTCAAAAGCAGGAACTGGCAAGAGAGTCATGTTTTCTGATGCAACGTTATTAGCCAGAAAAGAATGTTTAATTAAGTGACTATACATCACTTAGTCTAATTATTTTGTCACATGAATGAGCGGAAGACTGACTTAGTCATTCTACCAATACTTTGTGGATGAACACTAAGCAATGTAATTGTTGAATGAACATTGTTTTCAGCATAGAATTCACCTTGAAGAAACCTTGGTCTTTCCACCAAACAAATTACAAGATTCTCCATTTGCACTATTGTAAGAGCGCACTAAAAAACATGCTGAAAACAAAAGCTAAGAATATTGCTTTCTGTTTGAGATTTTGTTTGCTGGAATGTGATACTCCCTCAGGCCTCTAACTTTGATGTTATAACCCAGGTAAGGAAGTGGTATCCTAAGGGAAAAAGAGGAAGAACTTATGATGAACTTTATCTGCAGCTGTGTGAAGCGTGAATGCTTACTAAATATGAGTTCTCTTGGCTTTCCTGCATAAGATCAGTGATTCCTTTCTTCTTGGAAAGGCTTCAAAATGTGGCCTCAAAGCATCTTATGCTAGGATGTTATGGACAGCCAAGACTTTTGCAATTTTTCATCCAGGCTCTGCAGCCCATAAAGTCTGTAAGGACTGTTCCCATGGCAGTAACTACAAGTGAGGCATTCTATCCTAAAATATATTCCTAGACAGAAAAGAATTGGTATGTTCTGGAAGTTGTGAAGAAGTTATTGATCCTGGTTCAATCAGGAGGATGACTTCTGGACGTTCCTTTCAACTGGAATTACTCTACAATTCTGATTTCAGTTTTCATGTGAAGGAGGACAGTAATGACTAACATTCACTGCAGCTTAAGCAGAAAGGGATTTCTCAGGTTTTTTTCTGTGCACATTATAAAAGAGCATGTTATAAAAGTATTTCTAACCAAAGTTATACCACTGAGATTTTTTAAAATATTTCTGTTGTTACAAAGAAAAGTCCAGATATAGAAAACAATTGTTGTAAACTATTTCATCAACTTTTATGTCTACCACTGGATTGTAACAGCAAATTAGTTTTGTTTCCCAAGCTCCTTAGTAGTTCACATTGCATACTTGGTAAAAGAAAAACTTTATATATTGTGTATATAAGCTCCTTTCAAAATTTAACCAGCAACTCAAAACTGTTTTTTGACAATAGCTCTTTTTATTCCCCACTACGTGTCATGTATCAGTCCTTGAGAAACTCAGTCACCATAGCACAAAGTTCTGTGACCTGTCTTTACTTCTGATCTGATTTTAGCTTATTATTAAGGGGTATTTAAATGCTCCACTTTTCAGTCTCAGGGAAAGGTACTTCTTGTTCTCATTTCAATTATGTTTAATGCAACTCATGGAATACATTTTTACTAGCTGTTGAAGTTATAAAGCACCTGTGTAAAATAAATTATAGCTCATGTGATTTCAAAGTTCTGGATTTGTAAAATTTTAGCATCCCTTACTTAGAGTATTTCAGGAGAAGGTGAATCAAAGGCACATCACTGTTCTGAGGTGTAGGGGGAATTCCTCATTTCAGCATTGCCATGTGTGACAGCCACACACCTTTCCATGTGCACTCGCAGTCTATGACCTGTTGGAGTGGCAGGAGATGGAATCACAGAACAGCAGGGTAGACGCAACATTTCAGGCCAAATGCACAAGCTCAGTGGGGATGTAAGTTAGAGGCTTTCCATCTCAGGGTAGAATTCTCTCACCCTAAAGGAGAGGCAACATAACAAAAACAGAAGGTAGATATTTTTGTTAGCATTTCTTCACTCCAAGGAGATAGTGCAGCAATAAAATCTTTTATGGCAGTTTAAATAATCTGCATTTCTTTCTTGGTAAGATATTGACATGTCTTAAGGAGCAATAGGATGAGGGGGAACAGTTTTAACCTGAAAAAGGGGAGATTTAGATTATACATTAGGAAGAAATTCTTTATGATGAGGGTGGTGAAACACTGGAACAGGTTGCCCAGACAAGTTGTGGATGCCTCATCCCTGGAAGTGTTCAAGACCAGGCTGGATGGGGCTTTGAGCATGGGAGGTCTGTCTAGTGGGAGGTGTCCCTGACTATGGCAGGGGGGTTGGAACTCAATGATCTTTAAGGTCCCTTTTAACCTGAACCACTGTATGATTCTGTGATTCTATGATTTTGATACAAACCTATGTCGTTTTACTGCCCCACCTTTAATTAATAAACACTTGACTTTCCAGGGCACAAGCAGAGTGACATTTTCTTTATCTTGTCTTAGTCTTTTACTACAGTACAGAAACTTAATCTAGCAAGGTTTGATACTTCACCTGAGAAAAGGTTTTTGAAGCAATTTTTTTCCTGCCAAATCTGACCGGATATTTACAGGCTGTCACTGACAATTATGGCAATAACAAGTTTATGACAAGGCTGATAAACAGATTCTTGTACAAACTCATAAGAAAAACCTCCATGATCACTTAATCATCTGACTCAAGGCCACATAATTGAAGAGATCTGTTTCAAAGTCCTATTTTAGAATGACCAGTGCAAAGAAACTTACAAATGCAGCTCAACAATCTGGAATGGTTTGGGAGTAAGGCCAAAAAGGAAACATTTTCTTGAAGGATATTAAAAATGTATGAATGTTGCACAGAGTCATTAGGATTTATTTAAAATTAGCAGAGAGTTTTATGAGACACACAGGAAAAGTATTAAGTAAATAATCTCATTTTTAACATTTTAGCATTCAGCAACCTTTAAAATTTTTCCCTCATACTTTTTTGAGGTACATAATATCAGAAAAGTCAAACCCCTCAGGAAACACTTCACATTTTTATCTATTCTGTAAATAAATATACACTTAGTTTCTTTTCCTTAGTGCCCAGAAAGACTGTATCACTCAGTCGTTTACTTAGCCATTCAGGAAACTTTCTCATTTGGGAGCTTAAATCTTCGAAACTTTATTGTGAAGATAAATTTTCAAAGCAGGAAAATGACAGAGTTTTAACCTGCAGGAAGATGCAGAGCCTAGACCATAGGGCCTGTTTCCTGATAGACATAGAGAAATTCTCTGAATATTCCACATTACAAACCTGGGCTTCCTAGCTCACAGTGCCATTATTGGATTGCATAGTAAGGTAAATTATTGCCTCTCATGTAAAGAAATAGCTGTCAGAGATGACATTCAAATGTGTTTTAATCCAGATATCTCTGTAAGAACACTTTCTTTTTTTATATTAATTTTTTTCCCTAATGTTAATTAAGACAGCCTAAGAATGACATATTTTTTTTTTCCAAAACTGGAATCTTTCTTTTGTTTTGTTTTGTTTTTTTTCCAAGTGATGCTTATACTGCTGTCCCTATGTTAGAGGAAGTATCACGTGCTTTTCGCAAAGGAACATACAAAAGAATAGAATAATGGAGATATAGATTGTTTACAGTTTGCCAAGCAGCACCCCATCTAGGGATAGAGCTGTTGTCTTGAGACCCAGCAATCAAGCAGGACTCTGAAGATCAAGGTTTCTGTCTTCCTAGCTCTACTGTGAAGAGAATAGTGGCACAAAGATCCCTAAATTCAATGGCTTACTTTTAAATACTTCAGCTGCAAGAAGATTTGACAATCTAATATTATCTGCATATTTTTGTGGCTTCCTTGTGAACTTCAGGTCTTTAGGTCTATTTCCAGAAAATTTGCATTGTTGAATTTCGTTCTGTTTTTCTTTTCACAGCAGTTTGGTAGATTAATGCTTATGTCAAATTATAAGCGTTGGTAGAAGTATACAATTAGTGGAATCTCTCCCATTCATACAGGCACAAATTCTGTCTGGCTGACCAAAAAAAAGAACTCTGCCTCAGAACTGTGGAAGAAAATACAGTAGGGTTGATACCATTATACAACTTCAGAAACTTTAGGGAAGCATTGTGACTTAGGTCCTGTGTAGATATTGGGGAAAGTAAAATTTTCTAATATCAGCATTTAGAATGTATAAAATGTTTTACGGTTGAGAAAAAAAAATCCTCCTGATTGTGGATGTTAAACCACACAGAAATTTCTCACACCAGCATAATTTTTTTTTCAGTCTTCAATAGGATATTTCCAGTCTATCCAATAGGATAAAAAATCAGATAAAAAATACCCTAAGCTCTTCAAAGAAATAAATAAATACAAGAATCCTACATCCTACATCCTGAAGCCTGTTGTGTTGAATGAAAATTATGTTTTTAAAAATTAATAGATTTTTTTTGTTGTTTGCCATATATGGTAACAGTCTTTTCTGACTACATATAATTCCTGTCATCTGGAGTGCCATCTTGGATCACAGTCTGTTCTGTGTGTAAATGAGTTGAACCATGAAGTATTTCTCTGCTCCAGAACTTCCTTACTTTAGAAAAATCCCAGGTACGGATTAAGGTTAACTTCTCTGTCTCTTGCATTATTTCCAAAGTACAAAAGAAACACATATGAGGGTGAGGTAACCAATAAGAGATAAGGGGTATCCAATAAGGGATAAAAGAATATAATTTAAAAAGGACTACAACTTCTTCAACTTCATGCTAGGATTGTAGTAGTAGATGTTGAACTGCGGTAAGAACTGCTCAGACTGTGCTGGGTATGCAGAGTTGTTCATTCCTTTGCTTCAGTTAAGAGAAGAACATGAGAACAAGAGAAGAATTTTTACAGCTGTTCTACTTTCTGTGCATTTCTAAAGTTGCCTTATATTTGTTTCTCTTCTTGTTATTCTTCTCTCTGCTCGCAGCAGCTTTTTCATCCTGTCAGCCTTTCAATGTTTGTTTTTAACCTTGCCAATGATGTACAGAGTTCAGCCTTTGAAGTCCATAGCTCCTTCAGTCTCCCCTGCTGTCAGCGTGGATTTAGCCCTTGTGCCTTAGAGGCTGGAGGTACATACCCATCAACATTTGACATGTAAAAAGACATAGCCTGCATGTTTCTGAGTGCTCAACAAGATGCTTGTGTGCAATGTATGAAATCAAGATCCTGCGCAACCACTTTGCACTTGCAAGTCCAATGTATCTGAGATCTATCATGTCTGAATCACTTCTCTAATGACCATGATGTGGAAAAAGTCTGATCTCTTCGACTATATGTCTGGTCAAAACCACAACACTAATTAGACTTTCTGTCCAAGTATATCCAGCCCAGCCTGTCACACAAGCAAGTCCACCACTTCACGTTGCACACAATGGAGTGTAATTCTGTGCATGAACAACTGGTACAGTCTGGGATTCCCAGATTTCTCTAGCTCCTAATGGGACTATTGGGACTCCTGCCATTATGCTCGCTAAGCTCCATGGACTCTGTAAACCCCATACAGGTGGTCAAAGAAGCCTTACGGTGGTAAATTATACCTTCAAAAATGTGCAGGTAGGGAGACTGCCTTGGAAACATGTCCATAGCAACCTTCCCAGCTGGGTGGTAAGCATTTTCAGCTATGGATTTACCATGCATTTTTGAACTACTGCCAATTTTCTTCAACTCTCTATTCATCTCCTGTAGCGTACACTGCTGTGTATATATTTTTACAAAGCCATGTCTTGACTAGAGTTATTGCCATTAAACAGTAGAACACCTTCCAAATCATGGACGAAACTGCAAACAGCCTTGAGGAACAGTCAATTGTATCTCAAGGGAAATTAAAAAATCCCCCTGCCTTTTACTACCTACATTTAACCTATTTTGTATGTTGGGTTTATGCTATTAAGCACAGGGGAAATAGTGCTGCCAATATTTCAGACCCTCAGGTTTCCATCAGAAATGGGCTGCTTTGAAAAATGTATTCAGGAGTAAGTATTTAAACTGTACTTAGGTCATTATATCAGTATCACAAAATTGGCCCCCAGTGGAAGTCTGAGATTTTTCTCCTGAAGAGGGAATCCCTCCACAGTTCATTAGGTACTTTTCTATATTGTGTCACAATAGACGAAACAAAATAAACAAATAAGTACTTAATAATAACAAGTTTCCTGAAACGGATTACGTAATATAAGGTTGTTGGTGCACAACAGTTGTAAAATATATACATTTATTAAGCATTGAAAAGAAATTCTAATTATTTTGTTCGGTAAGCAGAAAGTCTTCTATTTCAGAAGTGTTTTTCATCTGTGGATAGCCTACTTTACGAAGTGGGAGAAAAAAGTTTCTGAGCGTTACCTGACCTTTTTGAGTTCCATGGTTGCAAAAAAACATTATGCTGAAACCCTTTGTAGCAGGCCAATTGATCCAAAAGGCATACCTACCATAGCTGTTGCCAGCAGAAAACAGCTGGCAGTTTGAAATCTATCCTGTTCTCTTTTTCCACTCCTAAAAACCCACAGTCTTGAAAAAGCTTCATGCTGGGAGGTGTGCAGAGGAGTTTCCATGACTGATTAGCTGGCTGCAAAGCATTATCTGTTTGCTTATGAATTCACAAAGTGATAAGGGCACAGCAAAAAAGTCCATGTTCAATGCATTGTGCCTGCTATTGCTGTCCCCTTAGTGAAGGAAGGAAAACTTACAAAATATGCATACTGACTTCACTTATATAGTACTGCTTAAAAAACATGGGCCTGCTTCCTGCTAACAATGATAATTTGGTGCCAATTTTGGTAATTAGATCATTTTTACATGACTTAATAACAGCATTCAGTAGTGTACATTAAGCTCCCTCATGGACAACGTCATTAATGCTTTGACTTTTTCCTCTCAAGGAAGCGGTAGGCTGGGTAGTAAAATTAGGAATTAGTCATGTTGCCAGGAAGTAAGAGTTTTATATATGCAGCATAATTTGTTCTGAATATGGACTGTGGTATTTAATTTCAAGGGCTGCAAAAATGAAATGAAGTTCTGAATGAAGAGTAGAAAGAATTTCCAAGAAAAATGATAACATTTACACTTTGTTTTAAATTTCCAAATTATTTAATTGACAGATAAAGGCTATCTATCTGCCAAACTAGGTACAATACTTTCTTGACATTAAAAGCTAATTTTACATAAAATTGCATATTCTATGCCACTAGCTTTTCTCACAACCACATGTCTTGTTTCTGTGTCCCTCAACAAAGTTTCATACGCAAACAAGTAAGAAAAGGGTAAGTCCCTGTCATTTAGATAAATAGCAATCAGTTGCCTAAGGAATTATTATCTAAATGATGCTTTAGCTCTATTAAATTACATATGCCCAGTAAGTAGGCCCAAATATAAACCTTAGAATTGAGCTCTGGATTCAGGACCTATGCATCATCTTCCTTTTAACTGGCAGAACCCAAACATTCAGTTATAAACTCTATAGAGCTGCAGACACTGCGTAAATTTACCTGAACCTCCTAAAGTCCCACTAGAGACATTTTTCAGACTACCCTTCTCCTGGGCCCGTAGCTCATGGTAATTTTTTGGCCAATTTATCCTTTTGCAGTTCCCACTGAATTCTCTTTGAAGCGTTCAGCAGGTGCAAAATCTCCCTATGCTTGTTGTTAAAGGTGTGATAATTTTTCAACATTCAGCCCTAGTTGTACCCATATCTCCATAGTCTATATTATGAATTACAGATTTCAATAGACAGAATCACATCTTTGTTTTAATGCATAATTGATGTTTAAGGGGACTATAAGCTTCAAGGTTTTGTGGCAGCTAGTTAAAAAACTACTTCATGTGAACGGGAAGCAAGCTGTCTTCCTTTCTTTGGTTTAGATCACTTGTATGGATATCAAATAGAAATGTAAAAGACAGCCTCTGATTTGTCTCTGTGTATTAAACATAAAAAGAAGAAGAAAACTTTTGCAATTCAGAGTAATTCTGTCAAAAGATTGCTATATACAGGTACTTATTCCGCTTCACTTCTCATTTGCATATGAAATACTGTTTGACAGATCTCTGGGTGCAGAGTAAATTAGAAAAGTTAACCACTCTTTATCCCTTATTTACGTGCTACATAGTCTAAAATTAGAAAGTTTTCTTCATATACAGTGTGGTAAAGTACAAAACTAGTATAAAAATTCAATCCAGACAAATTTGTTTTGTATTTGTTTGAAATAAGAGCACAAAAGCATTAGCAATGGTTTTCTTTTTAATTAACCACAGGCATTTTAAAGTGTCAAGATATATGCTGCAATGGAGAAGCTTTTGAACCTACTCTGAAGAGAAAAGACAAATGATTATCTAAAAGTTAATGAACTGAGTTCAGTAATGGACTGGGTAGAGATAATTGATATGAAGCAATAAGAAAAGCTGGCAAAAGCTTAAAGGGAAAATTTTCAAGCTGGTGTGAAGTGACCTAGGAGAACTGATGACAGAATAAGTGAGACAGCAAGTAAGTAGCAGGGTCTGGTAAAGGTGTCAGTAGAGTATCTGTCGAATAAAGTTGTACTGAAGGATTGTTGTATGACTTCCACGTTATGACTTCCCCCCCCACACTGCACCC
>JAOXJM010000001.1:47453849-47465243 GCA_026413425.1 Tringa solitaria
CCCTCGGCTCCTGCAATGAGCAAGGACATCTTCAGCTAGATTGGGTTGCTTAAAGCCCTGTACAACCTCATTTGAATGTATCCAGGGATGGGACACCTACCACCTCTCTGGGCAACCTGTTCCAGTGTTTCACCACCCTCTTTATAAAAAATTTCTTCCTTATGTCCAAACTAAATCTACCATTACCATCTATTCTATCACCAGAGAACCTATTAAAAAGTCGTCCTCATCTTTCTTATAAGTATTAAGTATTTACATTCTCCTTTGTATAAGTATTTATATCCTCCTTTAAGTATTGGAAGGCCACAATAAGGTCCCCCCAGAGCCTTGTCTTCTCCAGGATGAGCAGCCCCAACTCTCTCACCCTGTCCTCATAAGAAAGGTTCTTCAGCCCTCTGACTATTTTTTTCCCCTCCCCTGGACCCACTCCAACAAGTCCATGTCTTTTGTGCCCCAAGGATTCCAGAGCTGGATGCCGTACTCCAGGTGGGGTCTCACCAGAGAGGAGTAGAGGGGCAGAATCACCTCCACTGACCTGCTGGCCACACTTCTTTTGATGCAGCCCAGAATATGGTTGCCTTTCTGGGTTGTGAGCCTACATTGTTGGCTCATGTTCAGCTTTTCATCCACCAGGACCCCCAAGTCCTTTCAGATTCCTTGCAGATTCTAGTCTCAGATTATATGTTTCAAAGTTAGGCGTTGTAATGCTAAGAAACAAAGTGCATAAATCACTTTGTGAAAGTACTTCTAAATCTCAGGGCTTTTATTAGTAGGAAAAATAAGAAACTGGATCGTCAGATTTCTAAGCTTTATTGCTTCTAATACGATGCCCAAATTCTCACTTCAAATATGAGCAACTGATCCCAATAAAGTTTAAAAAAAATCTATATATATTCTGTTTTAAGTGAAATGTCAAAAATGCTGAGTTGGCGATAAATATTTGATTTTCTGGGGTTGGAAAAGTCCCTTATGTCTGAGTCATGTTTCTGGTACAAAATCACCACAATCTGGAAAATCTGCAGGAGTGCAAAAAAATTCCACAGAAGAGTGGAATTTTCCATAAACTGGTACCATCATAATGTTCACTGTGTAAAGATCAGTTTATAAACATTTAAGGAAAAATACCAGAAGTCTGCAACTGGATGAGATCTTTGAGATATTTTGAAAGAAATTTTTGAAAAAGTAGAAAAGTAGATATTCAGTCATGGATTATATCCTACAATACATCTTGGTTAAATAATGTCATACTGATTTCTAGCAATAAAGACCTTACATAAGAAAGAACTTGCCAGTTTCTCTCAAAAACCCCTATTTGATATTGTAAGATTATCTTGTGTGTTGAATATCATTATTTTTTGTTATTAATTTTGTTTCAGGAGATTTAATTCATGGAAGTTGATAGAAGCAGAACTAAGTAATTTGATATTGTTTACAAAGCCACACATGGAAGACTTATGGATAACACTATGGTGACAAACTCACTTTGGTGCTGTAGAAAAGCTAGACAGTTTCCTCTGATCACGAGATAAAATAAACTTTCTAAAGTAAGGGCAAGATGGTGGAAGATATTTTTGTGCTGAAACATGTAAATAGGTGCGTAGTGAGGTTTTCCAAACACTAAATACAAAAAATACCTAAGGAGTTCGTCTGAGTCACATTGATTTCAGAGAGGGTAGAACTTTATTATTGTCAGTGACATATGAAGATTATCAAACAAGTAAAGGAAATTTCACAAGATATGTGTACACACTCATACAGTATGTGTCACAGCATGTATAGGTATCAAAGTGATGACAAACAACAGGGTACTAACTTTTTTTCCTTGATTATTTAGCTCTTAGAAATATGTATTTTCAGAATGATGATAGAGTCAAAATGGGTCTTGTACACTTGTACACAGGCAAGATTTAGCATTAAGGGAAAAGGCTGCAAGGAGCCTACTTCTTTTCCCATCCTGCTCCTCCAAGGCAGTGAGACCTATCCCATCACGAGCTCACTGCCTGTGGGTGTCTGAGCTCTAGAAGGAAACAAAGCTTCATATATCTGATGAACTGATTCCAGCAGCCAATTGATCCTGCGTGTTGAGAGCTGAGCGTGAGACTGGGGCTTTGTGAGCAGCAGTCTCGTCCATGAAACAAAAATGACAAGTTCAGGCTTGGGCTTAGAGCAGTTATCGATGTATGTATCTAATGCAGTCTCAAGTATTGAGACCAGCACAAAGGTACATGGAGAGTCAGGAGTTTAAACTTAAGCATAGCTTTAGTAGGGCTAGCACAACCCACTGATGACAGTGCAGGGCATTACAGACCTTTCAATATACATTTCTAGCAGTTTTAATCACAAAAATAAAACTGCATTTAATTTATAGTTGAGCAGGTCATGGCACTAGTCTGATATAGGATAGAACCAGAACTAAGCTAGTAGCAGTTTAAAAACAGACCCTGAATGAAAATGAACTGTCCCAAACTTAGCAAGTGTTTGAGATGCTGTCTTAATTTTGTTGGGTTCCTTATTTTGACTTTCAAAGAAATTCATGAACAAAACAGATATATGAGCTCAGTCTACTCACATGAGAGCATCTGTTACCCTAGGACAAAACTATCCTCTGCTGCCTTTGAATTAGAATCAACAGGAGCTTGAAGTCACGCATATGTATGAGCAGTATGCTGATTTGAAGTCATAATGAGAATTCCATCATTTAACAAGAAGCCCTGCATGTTTTTAAATATAACTTTAAATATAACTTAAAGTAGCAAATTACTTCTCAATGTTCAGTGACACATAGAAGAGCAGCCAAAAAATAGAATAAATGTACTTGTGATTTGCATAAAAATCATGCTAAGAAAGAGTGTGCTATGGTCAGAAAGATAAAAAAGACACGTCAATGAGAGCAGTGGGGAATAATGTAATTCTTGTGTAAAATGCTGCTGGTTTGAGACACTGGATATTTTAAAGAGAAATTAAATGTGCTTCTGAACAATTTAAGTCTGTGGAGTGAAAAAAAACTGGTGAAATATTGCTGTTTAAAATCTGATTCTAAGAAGCAACATAAAGACGACTTTGCCAAAGTAGGTATTGACAAAGAGCAGACAAGAGATTGTATTAAAAATGTGAACACAAGCATATCAGTCATTCCAAACAACCTACATCTTAAGGGAAATAACAAAAAAACCTCACACAAACCCCTGACAGTATAGTTTTTAAAAATCGTGAAAATTAAAGAGATATGGGAATATGGCAAAAAGAAAAATGTGGCATTAACTCTGTTCCCAAGATTCTAGGCAAAAATTTCAGCCTACTTTTCTCCTAGCTTATTCCCTGGTGTCCCATTAATGTTTTCAGCTGTATTCTTATACATCATATTACAAAACATCAGCTATCCACAAAAGCCAGTCACTCCCATTACGAAGTAATTTATAGTAAGGGTGAATTAGGTGGTTCAGTCTATTTATTTTTTTCAGATCATTTAATATTGATTTTGCTGTTGTGTTATAAACACTTTGTCTTGTTTCTTTGAAAACTTAACACCTTACCATGCAAACAACTTCCAGGCAAATAGCATGCAGTGCTCATTACTACATATAGCTCCATTCAATAACATGTGATAATTCATAGTACAGGGGATACTCAAAGCAGTAGGTACATAAGGTTCAATCCTGAAAGATGCAGACCCAGTAAAGCACCTAAGCACATATTTACAGCATGACTAATTGAATTTTTGTTAAGTGTTTTACTGAAATTAAGCACATTCATAAAGTCTTTGCTGGAGCAACTCAGGAGTGCTTAGGGCCATCTATATCTGATAAAGCCATATGTTTGCTGGCAAAGATGTTTGGAGGATCAGGCCTGTTCCTAATACCACATTTTACTTTAATTTTGCCATATTATAAGTCACAAAACTTTTCTACAGTGGTTTCAGAGCATGATATCTGTGTTTGCCTAATCATCAATGTTTTCTTCCCTTCTTCCCAAGAAATGAAACCACATATAACTATCACTTCCGTCGTTATCCCATCTCTTTTTCCATACTCTTCTCTACTTTTCCTCCAGAGTTGTTACTGATGTAAAAAGCCCTTTCTAATCCTGCAAAGCTGCTATTCACTGAACAACGAAAAGATTTACTGCCCTAATAAGAATTGTTGTGTTTGAATGCTTTCACAGGTGGGAAACTAGAAGGATGCAATGTATACTTAATAAATCTTCTCTAAACTGGGAATCACAAAAAGAGTTAAAGAAAATAAACTGCATGCTCACAGCTTTAATAGAATGTTTGCATTTTGACAACTTAATGAACTTAATTTGGAAGATAATTTGGATTGGTGACAGATAAAATGTAAAAATATGTGTCTCATGCAGGTTAGACATATTTGCAGAACAGCTCATATTACAAAAGCATGTTACATTCACTTGTGCTTAGATAACTAAAAGCAAACAAGAAAAATAAATATAATTTCAATTAAGAAACATCATTCTCTTCTCTTCCAATGATTTACTCCCTCATGTCCCTAGCCTGTCCTGACCTAGCTGATGTCAACAGAGGTTGTTAGATATCACAAATATCTTGACCAAGAAGTTTTTGTTTTCCCCTGTATAGCTTGAATGTCTTCTTTTTATTGTTTTCAGTGAGAAGAATGCCAAATGGGATTTAATAATTATGCTGTGCAAGGGTGGGGAAGCACAAGGACACTTATTGAAACACGCTTGTTGTTCATCTTTGTCCCTGGCACAGAAGACCATACTCAGCCCAGTCACCTGTGAAAGACAGTGCTCCAACACAGAGAAAACTTTCTGAGAAGGAGCTTGAGCTCATGATACTGCTTTCAAGTTTATGTGGGCCAATAGAAAGGACAATCACTATATTTCCACTGGGACTTCACAATATTAAAGAGCCTGAAGAGCTATGAGAAGCTATTTAGTTTAAGCAAAATTGAACTTATGTGCCATTTGCCCCTTCCCCTTATGTCTCATCTCAAAATTTCCACCTCTCTAAGGATAACAGGAAGGATTTTCACAGGCAGAGGGGGAAAAATGGGTAGGCTGCAATGGTAAGGATGGCAGTGAAAGCATGTGCATATTTTGCCCTAGAGCTTAAACAGCTTCCAGTCATCCTCAAGCATGTGCCAAAATACCTTATCAAGGACTCAAAATTTCTCCTCTGAGCCCAAAATGTAATGTGGAGGCAACCTGTTTAAATTTTTGGCTCCTCGTTATAACAATGGATTAACCTATCATGATGCCATGTGAATATTGATGGTGAAAGGACCTCAAACTTAGTCTCATGGGCATAAGGTCCAATAACAATAATGAGGCGTAAGGGATAGTGCTAAGTAAAAACTAGTTGGAAGCTTTGCCCATTAGTTGTAGTGGCAAAACTAATCAGTGGATAATTAAGGACAAAAAAGATTGGCTTCAATGATGTGATTGTCAACGCAAACCTCTACATGTTTTTAGTTTGAATTATTTTCATAGGAGAACATGTGTATTCCAGATGTCCAATTTTGTAAGTGAACAGACATGCCTACAGGTATTTGGTAGAATTCACAGTGAGGAATAATTCACTTTGAGCTCATAAAAGTGTAGAAGACTGAAAAATAGACATATTCATTGTCTTCCTGTCTGCTGTCTACTCTTTTGGTTTGCTTGGATTATTTCTGACTTCAAACTAATAAATCACTTAACTTTTAGAGAAACCTCTGCAGTTTTGACAGATTATGCAAGGCACCAGTCAGGTTTTGCTGATGACTGGATTTGACAAGTAAGTTCTAAGACCATAAAATAGTTTTTTAATAATCAGTCAAAAACACTTACCAAAGCTATAAGGAAAAATAAATAAATAAATACAGTTGCTGCTTAGAATACTTGTGCTTTTGCTCACAACACTGTATGTGGGCAGCATCATTGTCATTAAATTTGACAATGTTGAAGAAAACACCTCTCTAAATGGACACATTTCAGTGCTTTTTAGACATGAAGAAATATGGTTATTGAAGTTATTGTTTTTACAAAGTACATGGATGGGTGAGAACAAGACTATAACCTACAACAAAGAGCTGGTTCAGCTGAATTTTATTCAAAAGTTTTCATTGTAAGGCTTAGTTGACAGAAAAGGAACAACTGAATGCATATATTTTGCTGCAATTAAAACTAGGTACCAGACATGAATGTTGAAAAGGTTATGAGGCAGTATAAACTAAAATAACACCTGAGTAGTTCCTCTGGATTCAGATAATGAATTTTCTTTGCTGAGAGAACATTTATCACATGGGTTTCTGTGCTTGTGTGTGCATAGATGTTACATGCTTTCAGCCTGTTATACATTTGATGCGTAAATACTAGTATATTAAGTCCTTTTTTTAATTGTTAATATTTCTATGACTTAAAATATGCAAAACTGTTATTACAGGTTGTTTGGAAATACATATTTTAAAATAATTTTCTTTCAGGAAGAACTTAACAAAAAGAAAAGGAGAAAAAATGTGCATTGCTTGCTATGAAATATCTTCTGGCCTGTGAAAGAATCATAGCGTAAAATCAGAGAAAAAAAATGACTGAAAAACAAATAAGAAATATATTGTTTTACCACAATGACAGCACATGAAGTCTGAGTTGAGACAGTAAGGGTTACCTTATGAATTTCAGGTGGGGAGTTTTTTCATCAAGCCTTCAGCTTGAGACTGAAAAACTTAAGCATAGATGTACATGTAGGTGCCTATAACTAAGCTACGTGAACTACATTAATGAGGCGATATATTCTATGGATGTCTAGACAACACAGCCAAGGAAAACTGGAGGGCAATTCACCCGAGCAGCCGGGGATGCCTTATTCAGGGAGAACTAAATTACAGTTCATTGTCTTGGAGTGGGATTCAGCTGCCTAAGTAAATTCAGCTGGTGGCATTGCAGGTGCTGTGGGACATATCATGTTGCCTCCAGCTTGTTTCACAAATGTGTAGGTTTCCTGTAAGCCCTGCATTGCATCAGGTAGCCCTGTGGCTTGGCTTCTCCTGCCATCCCAAATGGCACTAATGCCTGTGTTTAGGGAAATGAAGCCTTCCACAAATCTGCCTTGACTAAAGCTTGGACACATAGGTCACTGAATTTATCACTAGCACCATGTACATTCATTCAGGTAACTTGCTTTGGAGCCAGTCATCACAAGTACCCATAAATTGCTAGGTACATCACAGGACAGGTGGAAAGGGCAGAAATAGGACTAGGAAATTGTTTGTATTGTTTTCTTTTCCCAAGTGTGCCAAGCACAGACAGTGCAAAGGAGGTGACAGTCAGTTTTAGCTCATTTAATAGCATTGTTTAAGGCAAAAAAGTAAGTCCAGCTATAGAATGGGGGTAGGTTGAATAAGCCTCAAAATTTGGCAGAAAACAGAATCCTGATTTCACTATCAGAATTATCCAAAGAGTCATTTAATAACAACAATCAAAAAGTAAAAATGAAAGAATAATCATACAACTCTGAGAAGCTCCAAATAACCTGCCTGCTTGTAGCAGTCTAATCTTGGTGCTGTGTGATATCCTTAAGGTAATTTACAGCTATTTAGTTGTCAAAGTTTGATTCCAGCATGTGTTTGAAGAAATTAGGTTGAGTTTAATTTCTCAGATTTCCTTCAGTTGTATATGGCACAGAAATATGGCTACTTATTTGTTTCCAGCATTTCACATTCAGGTGATAGTGAATTTAGCCAATGCTTCAGTATAAGAACTAGAAATCACATCACCAAACTTTTGGCCATGTAAGTACTCATGAAAGTACTTTACTTTCCCTAAACCAGTTTCTAAGTTTCTGAAGTTGTTAATTCATCCCATTCTAAAGTAGGTGTCAAACACATTACAATTAGGGAAAAAACCTCATCCTGTAACCTCCATTGAGGAGGTCCTCACAATTTCATGTCTCCCCAAATTGTGGAGAAGAACATCTTTAAATTTTCAGGAACCTCGATGACAAAATGCTCAGGACTTGACTCTTTGCATGGCGTACAAATTTCCCTTGGGCGCGTAAGCCAGGGCATCTTGCCAGGCCATTTAGAATCCTAGAGCCATAGAATTATACAGTATTTCAGGTTGGAAAAGATCTTTAAGATTATTGAGTCCCACTGTTAAACTAGCACTGCCAAGTTCACCACTAAACCACGTCCCTAAGTGCTACATCTACCTACGTTTTAAATACTGCCAGGGATGGTGACTCAACGACTTCCCTGGGCAGCCTGTTCCAGAATCTGAGAACCCTTTCACCGGAGAAAGTTTTCCAAATATCCAATCTAAACCTCCCCTGGTGCAACTTGAGGCTATTTCCTCTTGTCATATCATTACTTGAGAGAAGACACCGACCCACACCTGGCTACAATCTCTTTCAGGTAGTTGTAGAGAGCCATGAGGTCTCCCCTCAGCCTCCTTTTCTCCAGGCTAAACAATTCCAGCTCCCTCAGCTTCTCCTCTTAGGACTTGCTCTCCAGACCCCTCACCAGCTTTGTTGCCCTTCTTTGGACATGCTCCAGCACCTCAATGTCTTTCTTGTAGTGAGAGGCCCAAAACTGAACACAATATTTGAGTTGAGGCCTCGCCAGTGCTGAGTGCAGGGGGGACGGTCACTTCCCTAGTCCTGCTGGCCACACTATTTCTGATACAAGCCAGGATTCTATTGGCATTCTTGGCCACCTGGGCACACTGCTGGCTCACAGTCATCTGCTTGTCAAGCAGTAGCCCAGGCCCTTTTCCACCAGGCAGCTTGCCAGACGCTCTTCTCCAAGCTTGTAATGCTGCGTGAGGCTATAGCAGGATGCGGCACTTGGCCTTGCTGAACCTCATACCTTTGGCCTCGGCCCATCAATCCAGCCTGTCCACATCTCTCTGTAGAGCCATCCTACCCTCAAGCAGATCAATACTCCTGCCCAACTTGATGTCTTCTGCAAACTTACTGGGGGTGCATTGTGTGCGTTTTGTCAGCTGCTGAGCCTTGGGAGCCAGCTGTGGCAATCCCTTTAGCAGGACCCAACGTGCAACTCTGGCTTACTGTGAAGGTTTCATCTGCTGGCACACGGATCCAGATTTACACTTCATAGTCATCTGATAGAAAAGAAACTAATTTTTATTATCTCAAGATGCAGTTACAAATCTTTATACACCAATATTTTGAATGGTATGTGAGGAAATTTTGTACTCAATAAACACAATATCATTTAAATAGCCCCTGCTAGGCTGAGTGATACTGAGCACATTAGATACAGTTTGTCTGTCTAGACATTTTATAGAAGGTTGACTTAACAGGTCAATTGTAAATGTAAAGGAAATATTTTTATCAGAAATCACTTCAATTTCTTTCCTTCATCCAAAAAAAAAAACAAAGAAGCCTGTTTTGGCAATGAACAAACAGTCATTTCAGTCTTGTAGCTATTTTGTTGCCTGCAAAAGATCTTTCTATTTGATAAAGTGTAAAAAAATGTGCAGTGAGCCTGAACTTAGGGACAGTTACTACCAGTCAGAAAGCCCTGAGAACTCTTAAGTTGGGAACATCAGAATTCACATTCTAATAATTAACGGCAACTGTCCAAAACCTGAACTCTACTGATCAGTCTATTCTGCTGCATGGCACATGTCTTACTAATAGAAAAGAATAGCATCCTGGTTATGAAAAGAGCAAGGAGAAATATAAGTGTCTAGAAGATGTGAGGAACAGAGCTAAAATTTGAGGTCATGAGAAGACAGTTCTCCTAAGCTGCATATAAAGTGATTCCCAAAATGTTTACATTTGAGAGCTGGATGCCTGTCCTTTCGTTTTTATGACTTATGCTTTCAGTGCCAGAAATCAGATATTGCAAGTACCACAGAAACCATGCACTCATTCTTTTTTTTTTCTTTTTTTTTTCCTCTTGCACTCTTACCCCTTTCTTAAAAGGAGTACTACATTCTAGCACCAGCCAAACGAGGAATTCAGTACATGTGAAGGTCTGTTTTGGTGGGACCACACATTACAAAGTCAAATATTGGAGCTGAAATGTTGTGCTAGATTTAGTCCAAAACACTCATCATCTTTGACTCTGACCCAGCAAAGCATTTAAACATGTGGATGATCTTAAGCTTTTCCTTCCCCCAATCTGAGTGAGATATTACGGTACGAACATCATAAAAAGCATTAAAATTAAGCATGTACATCACTGTTTTGCTGGGTGAAGGCACAACTGCCTTCTCTAAAACTATTTATAATAGGCCCTAATCCTGTATGCTTACAGCCCATGAGGGCTCCGGCTTTCAGTTGTCTTGCTTTCCATTTCCAAGTGTCTTTCAAAATTCAGTTCTACTCTCTGGACTAAAATGAATGCTTGTAAAAATTTGGTAATTAACCACAATTACAAAGATATGTACATTCCGTGCTGGACAACCACAGGCCCAGTGCCAACAATCTTTTTGTTCTTTCTTCATCATCTGTAATTTTCCTGGTTTCTTATTTATGCTCCTCAGTTATCGAACTGGTTTTGAGCAACCCTGGTAAATTCTTTGTAATTTTTTTGCCATTGCAGACACCCACTCTACTTCTCTGATGTGAAAAAAATACAAACCCAGCCAGGTGAGAAGATTCAGTAATCCATGGAATCGTATTTCTGAATCACAGTTTCCATTGGCTTTGCCAGTTTTTACTCAGGGCAGTGTTTATAATATAGCCTAAGCAGCAACAAAAAAAAATGTGACTTGGCCTAACTGCTCCTGGTCCATAATGAAATTGATGATGGATTTCTGGGGATAATCTTATGAAATAAAGGCCATATTTGGCCTGTTCATGTTGGGAGATGTTGACGTCTAGAGCAACTGTGCTTTAAACATCAAAAATATTAAGATTTTCTAAAAGGCTTTGTGAAACATGCCTGTGTTCTTTAAAAAGAGCTTCATTGCAAAACCTGCAAGTCAGTTGACTAGATATGGAGTTTATTACCAAAATGTAGTATTTTCATTTCAAATCTTTCAATGCTGTTAGGCAGAATTATTTAAAAAATGCACATAGTTTGTGATCTTACATTATTTCTTACTGCCTATAGCTCTTTTTACCTGTTTTCAAGCAGCACCAGGTTCTAGATCTCTTACTAGGCATCCAAACAGAAGATAGATGTAATGATCACGAGATGGTATATGACAAATGTGAGCGTACAATGGTCTAAACATTGTTAATCACTTCAGAACTCAGAAATATTTATTTGGAACAGTAGTCATGGTGAAAAATTTCCACTACTGTTGGTTAGATTATCAGGTCAATTAGTGGCTAGAAAGGGGCAAAAATACCTTGCCAAGTCCTTTGTAGTAATACTGTGCTGTAACTCTTCAACTGTTACAAAGTTTGGCTTATCAGTTCCAGGTAAGAATTAAGCTCTGATGCATGTGTCTAAGCCTTCA
>JAOXJM010000001.1:47481798-47494729 GCA_026413425.1 Tringa solitaria
TTCATATCATATTCATGTCTGATGGTCTATATTTCTTCTATGACTTTGGTATGAAGGGTACTTTTAAAATTTCTAGGAAAATAGACTGAGGAGATATTTGCTGATTCTTGTGACTCTGTCTTATCACTCTGAATGACACTGCAATGTGAAATTGTTTTTGTTATGACATCTTATATTGTCACAGACATTACAGAGAAAAGAATGCAGGAATTCAGGGATGCAGGTGCCTCTCAGGAAGCAAAAATCAAAATCAAACAAAAATCAGCTTTTAATCCATAGAAGTAAAATTTAAAAACCCAGGCAATTAGTGTAAATTATATTCAGAAAAAGGAAGTATTTCTCCTAGGAAGGCACAAACAAGAAATCTGTGAAGACATTGTGAACCAGTAAAGCACTGTTCTGAGCAGAATATGGATGGTAACCACTGAGTTGCAATTCTACATCTAACCACAAACAAAATAATTTTACTCTTTCAGTTTCATTATTAGGGAATTGAGGGAGCTGTGGGTTTTAATCCCTCATGTGGACAAAAGTTTGCAGTATGGCTGGCTACCTTCTAGAAATTTACACGGGCACACAGTACAATGGAAGTACAAAGAGCATGAAGTTTCATCCAGCCATATTTCCCACTCCTGGTGCCAATCAGGCACTCATACAAAGAATTCTATGATGAGGGGAGAAAGTGGGGCATTTTTATTTACCACATAAAAGTGAATAAGACAGTGACATACTTCTATTTCTTCTAGAATAGATAGGCAACAAACAATACAGGAATTTTCTGCAGTAAGAGGAAAAAACATCCTCTGGACTTTTTAATTTTTTTCTCTTTACATAGGTTGATAACATTGTTTCATTCTTATTTAGGAAGGCTAAGAAACTATGAGCCAAGTAGGAGCCTATAATTCAAGTCTTCTTGATACTTTTTCATTTTGTTCACCTGGTATAAAATGGCAGAAGGAATAGGATGCTCATCTCCTCTAGATCTAGAGTGGAAGCTGCTGACTCTATTAGGTAATGATGATGGACTACATTTTTCTTTAATTTTGCCATTTAGAAAAAATAAAGATACTGAAGGTGACAAAATCCAGTAAAACAATTACCTACCCAAGTGGAATAGGAAAGATAACAGCAAAGCAGGAAGTATAACAAAATAAGTCAATAAACTCAATGTTGGTCTTACAGTATTAACTCTGTTGTCTATGGAGTCTAAGTTAGGCACCAAGTCTGTTTGAGAAAGCCTGTGGTATTAGTTTTTCCAGGAACTTGCCCAAAGTCTGTACTACCTGACTTCAGCTAAAGAAAGCTCTGGTCTTTAGGGGTAGGCTTAGGAAGTGATAAAAGAAAATGGACAACCATAATCATTATTTATATAGCTCTTTAAGTTTATTTGGGACTGTACAGTATGCTGTTATGAAAGCCTCTGGCCAGGAAATCTTACAGTTAAACAGCATGAGCTTGAAACAATATGTTCAATTATGCAAATAAACACAGAGTGGCTTAAAAGGCCAGATGGTGTGAATCAGCCAATTCTTATACACTTAAGTGGTACTCAGGCAATTTACAGCAGTTGAGAATCTGCCCCAAGATCCCTGCAGATGGAAGGTTTTGCAGAACATCTGTGTTTGCAGATGTTTTGTGAGAAAGGGATAAGAAGTCACCAGGAGAATGCTGTCCAGGCACACAAGGAAGAACAAAAGAAATCACTAAAAACAGAGAAAACAAACAGAGTTCACATAATGGAGAGCAGTAATTCATGTAATGTGATTAGAGATGCAGTTACAGCCACCCTTACTAACTTTAAATGAGCTAATACATGACTGCTTTCTTGTTCAAGTGGTAGTGTATTTCAGAATCTTGTAAAAATTTACCTTTCAAAGGAAAAAATGATAAATTGTCATATTTTCTAGGTAGATTTTGTTTGTTTCTGTTTTCCAAGGGTGTATGCAAACTTGTATCTTCAAACGTTTGACAGCTGACACACTGCGTGAAAAATTAATAATAAAAAGGGCAAGTGACTGAAGCTTTTGAAAAAAGAAGAAAACCAACACATCCTCTTGGACATGTGAATGCTCCAGCTTTTTTTGTATGGAGGTGCTCACTCTGTCTGCTCATGCACGTGCCAGCCAGATAGCACCCTACAACTTCACATATGCACACCCTAGGTATGGGTGCCTTGTTGTTGGTCAGCTGGCTGGAATGCTGCTCCTGGTGTCTGGCAGTGAGGAAGCTCTGTTTGGCCTAGAGAGGTTGAAATGGTGATGGGGCAACTTCTGGCAGCCCCAGGGTTTGACTACTGCTGTTGCTGCCGCAAGGTCTCTCTCCATTGTTAATATATTTTGAGCTTCCTTTATAGTTACTTTTTGATTGGATTTTTTGGTTTCAAAAGTCTCTTGGTAATTCCCTGGTTACTTTTTAGTCTGGTTGATGGTTGTCTCACTCTTCAGTGTAATCTGTTTTGTATCAAACATCCCCTCACAAAGTTTTGGGTATTATATTCACACACACTCACATTCCTGTGTTAGCAGGCATTGTTATCCACATCATTTTTCCAAGCATGGGCTATGCAAGCATCCCCATGGACTGTCCAGAAAAACATCTTGGGATGGTTCAGAGTCATCTGAACATGAGATCACAATGCAAGACAGGAGCAAAAGGGCTCAGCTAAACCATTAGTTTATAAGCAGTTACTAACGAATAATGGAGAAGCTATTTTGCTTTGGGATTAGTCCAGAAACCTGTGTTCAGATCAAAGTTTCATCCAAAATTCTGGGGTTTCAGACCTTAACCACAAGAGTGGCAAATGCATTGAAATGCATGAGCTGAAGGGAGACATATCTGGAGACAGTCTGCTTAGAGAAGGCTGATCTCAATGTTTAAATATGTGTACAGAGGAGAAAGAAAATCTGGGAAACAAAGACTTAATTTCAGCAGCAGGAAATTGAAGTTAGTACAAGTTCAGGTTAGAGAAAAGTTAAATGTTTCAGGTGAGAGTCTCACGATCCTTTCTCTTTAAACAGCTTTACTCTGAATAACTGGCTTTGTCTTTTATTATCCACATTTAAGCATCAAAGTAAAACAATATCCTGAGAAATGATCAATTTTTTAAAAAAGCATATCAGTATATAAATTTGCATTCCATATAGTATCTTAAGTCACAGTAACAAAATTATTATCTTCTATAAGTATATGCAAATCCAGTTGTTACAGTAACTAGGGCTGGATGGAAAATGGAAACGAAATCTTCTCTGATAACACTATAAAAAAAAACCAACCCAAACCAAAAAAATTTCACAAAAAGTCATGTTAAACTTTAGTGACTCCTTTTCCTTGTTAAATGTGAAAGCTGTTATACTCAGCAGCATGTCATCCACAGACCTTAGAAAAAGAATCATTACTAATTAGGAATATAGCTGGTGAATACAAGTGTAATTATTTTAAGCCTCCTACAAAAATCCTCTTAATTGAAAAAAATTCAAAGTTAGAAGAAGCTCAGAGGAAAATTTAAAGAACTGATAAATAATTGACATATGGGCTGATTTGACTAAAAAGAGATTAACTTTAAAGAACTGGAGTGACTAGATGAATGTCACTAAATAGACAGCAAATGAAGGAGGCACTAAATACCTGTAGGTAGCAAAAAAATAGTGGGAGGAAGACAAATGCTTGCTTTTTGTCCTGAAATCAGCTCACTGAAGAAGCTGTGTATAGGCATGGCTGCTTTACAACCTACCTACTTCTTCAAGATAAAGAAAGATTATTCACCTCTCTTTCCAAAGGTAAAAATTTTGGTTTGGGACATGGGTTTTTTTAATCTTAAATAGTTCTTTGATGAGTTCTGGACTTATTTTCTCAAATAACTTTTGAACTTATCTTCATAAATTATTTTTGTATGTGAACAATTGAATTCTTTCTAACAGGTGAATGAAGTGAATAGGGAATGCTGAGGTTCCTTAAGTAAAGAGCTATTATGGGAAACATGCTGTAAAAGGGAAAAGTGATCTTTTTACTCTGCTGATTAAGGAACGTGATGTCACTGAATGCAACCACAGGAATTCCACTTGTTCAAATCAATAAGTGTATGTTTTCCCAGAACGTTCACCTTTGAACTTTTAAGTTTTTATTTTCACAGTGTAGGAGTTTAATCTTCTACTCTACCATGCCACATCAGGAAGACAAACAGTGAAATATCTGCTATGATAAAATCAGTCATTTCCCAGCCCACTTTTTACTAGTGCTAACAGAAAACCTACCTTTTGTCCTTAGCACGAGCAGGGAAGTAGATATAAAAAACCCCAAACTCAAAGTTTAAAAAGTAGAGTTAGAAAGAGGACTGTAATTTAATAATAGTTGTATTCACCTTTTAGTCAATAATTATGTCTCAATAAAGGGCAATGACAGATTCTTAGTCAGTACTTACAGAACAGCAACTGCTTGGCTATGGAGTGGAAGGAAGAGGAACAAGAAGGCATTGCAACTGCACAGAAGTCTTCTGTGCCAGCCACTCTAGTAGTCAGCATATCTCAGAAATCATAAGAACCTAGAGTCTGTCCATCTGTCTGTCTCTCCCTCTGAACTGGATGGTGTCTAATAGTGCCCAAGCTAAGATAGTCTGCTGCCAATAAGTCCCTGATAGATCATATTAGTGAGACAAAGTGCCACGTGAGTGGCTGCCTAATTAGCCAGGCAAAAGAAATAGATTCACAGCCACATGCCTGGAAAAGCAATGCTCGCTTACTTTGACAAAAATACGGCAGCAAGGTAAACACCAGGGAGAGAAAACTAACATTCCTCAAGAATAATATTGGCACAACAAATACCGATAAGCAGATTTGGAAAGAAGAATGAAGCGAAAGATGAGACAAGTTTTCCAATAACCTTCAAATAGAGAAGTGTCCCTGTTCCAGAAGCTCCGCTCTTCTCAAGGTGAAGTTTGCTTTATTTATATGTGGGATTATATGAAGCCTGTGACAATGGCAAACCGGACAAGATGTTGGACTAGAAGACCCTGTAAGTCCTATATGGCTCCCTTTTAGCAAAGGACATTGATATTGAATATAAAGCAGCATTAATTTTGTTAGCATTAATTTTCATTAGACTGTATAATAGTACCAAATTTAAGCTGGGGAAATGCATTTACTTATTACATTAAAAATACAGCTGGATAAAACAGCTCTGGGAGTTGTCCATTTGAAACTGTTTTTCAGGATGGATTTTTGATCAGATAAAATTTCTACAGTTGGGTATAATTGTACCTTTTGAAATTCATATCCATCTCTATTTTTAATGTGTGTTATTTCTGTCTTGCCTGTCCTTTGTGTCTTGATTACAGCACAGTTCACTGGACCTTGCCAAAATGAACTGTTAATCAGTTCTCTCTCTTTTTCATCATATTTCCCTTCAGGTCAAAGATTAAATTTACTGAAATCTTATTGAGACATGAGTTGTTGGAAGAGAAGAATTGGATTTTCTCTGGAGTAAGGACCTTAAAATCTGACAAAAATATCAGTCACTGTGATTCTAAAAATGTAAACTGTATGCCATTTGATTCTAATTGTTCTTCATTGAAAATGAATGTAAAAAGATTAGATTTAATATAGCATTTTGGTGACAATTACACAAATTATGCATAAGTAGAGCTGTGGGATTTTGTTATGAAAAAGAAGGGATAACTTAGGAAAAGAGTGATACAGCTTTAGGTGTTGCCTGTTAGAAAGAAAATAATAATGTGTTAAATAGGATTTATGAAAATCAGATTACAAGACTTTCAAGTTAGGCAGCTTTCCAGAGGTGCAAAGAATAATGGCTCTCTTTCTATCAAAGTAATCAGCTTTTGCACTTACACAGAGTCCATTTAGTGACTCTTCTGGAAATGTTCTATTTTGCTGCCCACTTCAACTAATTACTTTAAAGTTAAAGGAATGGATTAGTGGGAAATAATCATTCTAATGCTTACTAGCTTGCTTGAGTTTTGGTAAAGATGTAGACCATCCATCAATAGAGAATAAAATATATTGTCATAGCATTAAAACTTCTTTTAAAAATCTCTGAAATAATAAAACAATGGTGGCAATGTAAAGCTGCTTGAGGTCTTGATAGAATGTAGGTATAATTTCAAATAGAAAGCTAAGAATTGAAGACTGTAATCTTTCATAGTCAAGGGTTAGACATAATAAGATGACTCCGCAGATTAATGTTTTAGTGCCTGTGAGCAGAATCCTGATCCTTCAATTTAGTTTCCAGGACTCTTTATGTAAAGAGAATCAGAAGAGGTAGATTCTTGAAAATGGCAGTCCACAGATCTCACACACTGAGAGGGAAGCCGCCCAGAGTAAAGCACTGGGAAATGCTAACTGTGACTGAAATCTTGCCTTTCAGAACTAAGGCAGAATTAAAGTGAAATACTACCTCCTGATGGGAATCCTAAGCTTTGCTTTTCCAGGTCACATTTTCATTCTTTATTCTTCAGCGGCACTGAAGGGTAGTACAAGACAATAGTTTGAAATCAGGAATGGATTTTTTTATCTCCTTTCAGCTATTGGTAAGTTAATGTATAGTCCGAGGCAGCTGTCTAGGATCCCTCTAAACACAGGGCAGAGAACAGAACTTTCCTTCCGCCTGGCTTAGACAATGTCTTGGAAATACTCAGAATTCTGCTGTACAAGGCCTACAGCAACAAGACCTAACTTCAATATCAATCCTGCTTTGAGCAAGGGGGCCTATTAAAGGACTTCTGCAGGTCCTTTTTGACCTAAATTACTCTGTGATTTTGTGACCCTGGGATAGGATAGCTCACAGAGTATCCCCAGGATGGGGCTCTGGACAGAAGCTCTGGAATGGCTTATTTCTGTTGTAGTCAAAGTGAGACAAGATAAGGTCTTTGGCTGATCATTTATATGGCAAAAATAATGGATTCAGAGGCAGTCCAAGGCTTCTCAAAAGAGTACTCAGGTCTAAATGTTGCCATCTGACAAAATTTGGGCTCTCTGTATCCTGGAAGCAGAAGAGAATAGAGGAAGTAGACGTATTAGCAGTCAGAGTCTGCAGGTCCAGGGCTGAAGTGAAGATAATGGCATCTGCTCCTGAAAGAGTCTCTTCTCCTAGAGTTGCTGTCAGAGCACATGTGCTTACTGCTCCCTCAGCTGCAGTATCAGTTAGCTTGGTTTTCCAGGACCCAAAGCCAGAGAAAATATTGGTGGTTGTTCACCACCATGCAGAGTTTACTATAGCCATAACTGCCACCTTTGTCTATGCAGAGCTGGCACCATGTAAGTCCACCCTTAAAACCGAATTAAGATCTCTTTTCCTTTATTGAAGCTGGGTCAAGATAAGGGAGTATGTAAATTCACTCACCAAAACACAGAGGGAAGGGATGTCTACAGGCCCACAATCTGAGTTGTCTTACGGAGGGAGTTAAATCCAGGAAAGAGCAGAGGTACATGCTGGTCCTACTCTCTGTCCTAACACAAGGCAGCTCAGTTCCATCTGAGCTCTGTAAGAATGATACAAAGCGGGACTTTTTTTCTAGGGCAGGTCATGGTGATGCCTTCCCTCTGGGCAGTCCAGGCTTGCTTGGAGACCCCTGTCTGAGAATAACTTCTGCAACACTGGTTTTTAAGTCTCAGCCCACTTCCTTTTGCTGCAGCCTAAATCCTAAACTCTGCTGGAGCGAGGCACCGAATGCAGTTTTGCAGTTCGAATGCAAAATCTTTCAGCAATGGGATGTCTGCTGTGGCCATAAGCTCTACTGGCAGAGCCTGCGTTGAGCGTTCATGCTGTGCCCTGCTGTCTCTGTCTGCATGACTCACATATGGATGCAAACACAGACACCTACTAAGCATTTACAAAAATCCTGAATATACATCTACAGCATAAAATGCAGCACTATCTTAAGTGCAGCCTCTGGCCCCTTCAAGTCCTGAAGTCTTAAAATAGGCCTGGTCAGGGCAGAGAAGGCTGTGGTTATGGTCCCTTCCACAGATGATCCAAAACCCAGCCTGCAAATGTCAAGGGGAATGTAAAGTATAATTATTCCAGTAAAATAATAAGAACAATGACATAAAAGCTTTAAATACTCACAGTGCCTTTCTTATGTGCCTGCAGCTGTCATCTACTCTTTCAAGATGAACACAACTCTGAAGTGCAACTCTTAGTGACTTAGTAAAAATGGAGATTTTGGTGAAGTCTGGGTCATGGGCAATCTATTAATAAGTTAGACTTTGAACTAGCACTTTGCATTTTTTATTTTTATTTTTTAATCATTCTAATGACATTTGTAACTTTTTATTCTTCTTTACAATAGCTTGATGACAGTTTCCTGAGTGATCCTCAAAGACCCTAAGCTAATTAGGGTCCAACAAAAGTACATTCAAAGTATTTTAAACTTTAACTAGCTTTTATACATCCTCCCTCATTACTCCCCCCAGATTTGTAATGGTTCATGACATTAACTTTGATTCCCTTGAGTTTGTTTCTTCTTATACGTTCTAATATTTGCTTAGCTTGTACAAATAGCTGTGATATTTGCCCTGAAAATTCCTCATTCTAAATTAAAATGGCCTGCTGATTCTTTATTTCACATTAAAAGCTTTTAAAGGAATTATCACCTGGGTTAGGAAAAGACACACAGTTAACATAAGAGTAACCCCAAATTTTTCCAGAGGTTAGAGAAACTTGTGTATGTTTTGAGTTCTTATTTATTTCTCATTTAAGTAGCTTTGTAGTGCTTTCTGCTTTTAGGAAATAGCCACAGGCAGACATAAAATGGAAATGATTCTGTCACTGAATTTTCTGAGCATATTAAACCAGGAAACACTGAAATACAGGAGACAGTCTGTTCCAGTAAGACATCCAGGGGAATCTTCTTGATAAAGTTATTTTTTATGTTTATTTTCATTTTTTAACACAAAGAATGAGGCTATTAGATACCACTTTGAATCTCTTGAGCTTTTGAAGTTTAACATCTATATATGGTAACTTTAGTTACTCTATTTATCCTTTTCAGGACACAAAAGTACACATTCCTTGCATGCTCTAAGTGCTCAGAAATATGTTTCAACTGTGCATTTGTATGAATTATATATATATCTGTGTATATGTTGCAGCAACAGCAATAATTCAGAAGACAAATTTTGAAGTTGTATAAACAAAACAATGAAGATTATGGGAACATAATTACTTTAAAAGTACTGGTTGTTTTGATTTTTTTTCCCCCTTTCTGTGGTTAATTTAAATTTTCACTCGATCTATAGTCTGATGTGGCTTACCTTCCAGGGCCCTGAGGGCTCTACCAGCCCTGACTGACCCTGCCCAGCATCCCCTGGCATCCCAGCCCTGGGGAGCCTGCAGCCCTCGTGGTTCCTGCACATTCTCATTCAACCAAGAGACATCACACTGACATGAGGGAGAAAAGTAGCAGTTACAAAGATCATGCAACCAGTGTCTTATGATAAACACTTTTTTATCATTTACACTTATTTAAGATCTTTCAGCTTGAGTGCTTTCCATCACTTTATATTATCACTGAAACTGACCCTGATAAATAACACGTAGATAGAAGGAAAGAGTGTAAAGTCATAAAAGAAAATATTACTGGATACTGAAAATGTAAGTTTTTATTAACTGGTGATCAGAAAACTGTGGGTTTTTTTCTCTGTTTTACATAATGAGTTGATCAAAGTGTTTTCTATGGTTCTGCAAACAGGGAAGCAGGGCAGCAAAAACAGACACCAGGAAGAGATTTATGTGAGGCAACTATTTCTAAAATAGCTGTGGCTGAAATGGACTAACAAGAAGACAGGCTGGTTTTCCAGAAATGAAAATGAAGAAAACCCAAAAATGAAACAGTGGTCTTGGGAGTCTGTCCAAATCTTAAAGGCTTTGTTATTTCATCTTAGGCTAAGCTGCAGCTTCTCACTGTAAAATAATCTTTCTGTTGTGCTTTGCTTTAGAGGTATCTGGCTGCATTGTTTTGTCCAAGCCCTCGCTGAGCAGCCTTTGCTGATCATTCAGGAAGCTGCTGTTTGGCTCCCTCTCCCACTGCACACATGATTTTTTAAGCTTTTTGAGTCTCCATGAATTCCGATCACTGAGTCTGTCTTTGGGCTTTTAAATATGGTGACTTGAAGGTCCTTTGTTTAACATCAGTCTTGAGGACCAGGAACTTCGAATCTCACTGCCAAGGTCCTAGGACTAATGCCTCTCTTCCAGATGTATACCCTGAGGACACTCATTTTCCAGAAGTCCAGGCATGTGATTACTGTGATTTACAATACACCTCTCCAGGGATATAGAATAATTGAAGCTCATGAAAGCTAAGGGTCTCAATAATTTCTACTGCTATTTTCACAATTACAGCCAGAACAAAAATACAAAGCAGAAAAATGACACATCTGCCTCTTTTTTATTTTTCTCACCATGAGGAAAACATATGGGACTTTGTCAAGAGGTCTTCTGTGATGTACAAGATAACCTTGCTTAGCTGTGTCTCGCTCTTCCTTTATTCTTCCTTCTTGTTATCAGTGACCTTCTGAAGGTCTCTGACGTGGCTAGTGAAACCTCCTTCCTTTCATGTCAGTTTTTAGATGAGTATGATCAATCTCAACAGCTGATCAAAATGTATAATCACTTAATCTTGATTGGCTCCTTCTTTACCACATTGATTGTATAGCCTTTGCAGACCTATTCAAAAATGCATGAATCTCAGCAGTTCACCCATCTGATTTTGATTTATCCATACGAAATAAACATGCTAGACTATTACTTATCTGTACTCTGCTCACAGGTGGAATATTCTGAGTATGGTGTTAAATCTTTGAGGACAGATAACAAACAGAGCAAGGTCAGAAAGAGAATTTCAAGGTTATAATGAAAGGTTAATTCACCATAATGTATCACACTTTAGAATGCATTAGAAAAATACAAACCCCTCCCTTTCTCTCAACGCATTGTGCAAGTGAGCAGAAAAAACCCTCTACCATCATCAAGATTATTTCTTGTAGGTGATGATTGATGAAACAGTGAGTTGAAGCTTATCACAATGACGAATATCTAATATAATATCAGAGAAGTTAACAAACATGAGAAGAAAGACCTTGTAAGGAACTAGGAGAGAAGGATTGTAATTCAGGCTTCTATCACACTTGAATTAACTATAGATCTTAACTAAAATGCTCCAGTGCTGTTGCTTTGCAACCCAAGTCTCTTAAGGTATCAGTTACCTACAGAGGGATAGTCAGCCAAGGAAAGTTCATTTCTCCCTACTGAACAAACCAATATTTTTCCAGAGTTTTTTTGAAACAGGATAATATCTTGGCTCCACTGAAGAAAGTAGGAGTTTTACTATTATCTTTTCTGCAAATAGAGCTTCTCACTGAAATTTCAGAAATTTAGTAGGACAAGAACTATTATATCAGAATATAGGGAAAGTAACATTATACAAGGCACCCAGTAGGTCTCAGATGGTCTCAGCTTGCAAGCGGGGTAAAAAGTCTTCCTCCTTCTTTGATACGTAAGCAAGAGTAGCAACACAAGGCCACTTCCCAGGCTTAGTACTTGCTATGAAGGAGAAATGGAGTACACAGTTCCCTGTGAGAGGCAAGAATCCTCTCTCTGAGTCACCTAGGAACTTGTATGAAATGGTATGGACAACTGTTGTGATCACAAAGTGGGTGAACTTCAGCCTATGATGAGCTGCTACAAGAGAAAAAAAATGGCCAAGAGAATGAAATTCTTTACATGTGGTTTTGTTACGGCTTGTCACTTTTAAGCCCCAGCAGTGCTGCTTTGAAGAAACACTTTAAGGGGATCTCCATAGGATTATGATCTTTACAGTACTCTGAATAGTAGATTACTGAGAAATATGAAATATTAGGTATATTGCTTCAAAGTGCTTCTAACCTCAAACAAAAATAAATATAGAAAGACAATAGGAATGAATTTATTATCAATACTCCAGCATTACATTTTGCCCAGTTGTCAACAGCTACGTTTTACAGAGCTCCTGGACAAAAGTACTAAGGCTAAAAAAACCCCATAAATCGGTGTGAGAATGACATGCTAGAGTGAGATTCAGCATATTTTCCCTTGTGACCTAAAATGCAATTGCATGTTAGTCCTAGTGCAGTTTTTAGTCCACTTTTAATTCACTGATTTTTGGCAGTGGTCTATTTCATCTCCTCCCAACATCCTGCTAAAGTAAAGTCAAGCCCTAGCTAATAATTACAAAGATAATTTTCTAAATTTAACTCCTGTTTTTTTCAAGTAATGACTGTAGCAGAGGGGATTTGAGATGGATTTTTAGGACAAATATAGATGAGAAGAGAAAGGAATGTCTAAACTTTTTGGAGGATAAAAGCTGCTTTGAGCTTGAGAGGGAGACCGTGATTAAAAGAATTGTCACAGTACTGGGCAGAGTCAAGGGGTTTAGGAAAGTGGGTGTAGCTGATAGAGCACAGATCCTTAGAAAGAAGGCAAAATGAAGATTTATCCAGCAGCAGCTTGGTACAAAGCTGCAAAGAAGTTTGGCAAGGACTACAGTAAGCCAGAATGTATTTAGAGAATTTCTCCATTTCAGATTTTAATAGCAAAATTTGCATGCAACACATACATACACAGAAAAAAAAAAAAAAATCCTTGAAATTAAAATTGGCCACTGTTTTGAATGAAAAGTTGCAAATCTTTGAGGGAGTTTTAAAAGGAACTCCTAACGTTTCTTCTTGTTTTTTTTTTTATCATTAGTGTCTGAAACAATACACTGAAAGAAGGGAAAGAAAAAAGGGAATATTTGAATTTCATCTGATGCTTTCATTCACCTTTTATCATCATATTTAGCAATTACATAGGACTGTAACTGAGCCATGCCAGCCATAAAAACAATGTTACAAATATCTGAAATGACAGGTACTCTCTTGAAAAAGGTTTTTTCCTTTAGGGA
>JAOXJM010000001.1:47499624-47517936 GCA_026413425.1 Tringa solitaria
AGATTATTGGTTTGTGGTGGGGTGTTGTGTGTGGTGTTGTTGGTATGGGGTTTGGATGGTGGGTGCTTTTTTCGCATGGTTTTTTTGGTGGAATTTTTTTTTTTTTTTTTTTTTTTAATGTGGTTGGACTCGGTGATCTCAGAGGTCCCTTCCAATCACGGTGATTCTGTGATTCTGTGATATAGATGCCTAAATATTACACCTAGGCAAAACATGCAGACATCATATTTGGACATCGCTTAAACTTTACAATGCTATTGTCATACCTGTGCAGAGAAATCCTATAACCCCACAGGGACTTTTGGGCGCAAATGAAAGTTCACTAATAAGTGTAAGGTTTATACAGATTACCTTTTTATTTGTGGCATTTTCTTAAATACTTTGGAAGTAGTACTTTTTGGTTGTATTTATTTCATTCAGGTAGATTTGTGCTCAGAGGGGCTATTGGCTATTTCAATCAACTCTGACTGAAATTAACCACAATGCATTAATAAATAAGCGATAAGAACCATGAGGCATAACTTTGTCTTCACTAATAAAGAAACTAACAATGCACCTGTGTGAAATAAGATGCTATTTATCTGTGAATGTCTGAGTGGATCGAAGGCACGAATAATAGCACTACCACCTTTCAATATATTAATGGGAGCAAGCTGTCACAATGTCTTTATTTTTGCTGCCTTTTTTCACTTCAGCCAATCTGTTATTTTCCAGATCTTTATATTTTCCCTTGCAGCACTTACCCACACAATTAAATAAGAAATACAGGTGAAAAAGTGTTAATTTACTAGCAATGAGATGTGAAGTTCAAAGCAAAAATACATTCTGATGAAATTAAGACTGAAATAGTAGACAATATGATAAAAGGAACTTAATGGCATTATATTGCAGAGGGAAAAAAAGAGCTGGAATTTAGCTTTTTTTTAATGCATTAGTATCAAACAGAAGGATTTATCCCACATTTCATAAAATGGGCATTGCCATTCCCACTGGGGTTGAATTTTCATCTAAAGCCTCCTCCACTAGCTCCTTGTACAAAAGCTAATTTCATTACAGTTTTGAAGCTGCACTAGATATATCTTGTTATAACAAGTAGAAACTCCAAATTAGTAAAACTTAACACTAATTTGACAAGTGTTGCCCCTCACCATGAAACATAAGTGACTTGGAGAAATGCCTGCTTGTATGTATTACTATGAGTCTTGTCTTGCTAAACAGGAGCGGTTTTGATTTATTTTAAGAACTGTACCAGTGGCCAGCATTTCTCCTTTCGTAAAGTGCTTTCACTCTACCAAGATGTGGGATATCTGTTTCTGCTAGACTCTTTTATCCTTGCCAAACAGGGTTTGACATTGATTATATGAAGGCGTAACATAGAATGTCATTGAATAGTCAGTGATCTGGAGGCATGAATTGTGATTAATCTGTGTCAGGGATTAAATTTACAAACACAGGTAGGTCTGTTAATCACACTACTAGTTATGGTGTCCCTGTCTAGCCTCAGTAACAATATTGCTCACTTGATAGAGAAACAGAAGAGTATACAAGGCAAAGTTGTCTCAAATCACAGTAGTCAAACACAGGGGTGTTCTGGTCATGATATGAAAATAACTCTTTTTTGGCAAACGTCTCCCCAAATGTATCTTACTGAAACTGTACAACTGCAGATGTTCTTCCCCAAAAATCACACTAACAAGTAATATCTGAGTTTGCTGGAGCTTCTGGAGTCCAGTCAGACGCTGCTCAAACCAGCTTTGCTGTTGTGCAAAGGACACATGACATGTGGTTGCAGAATTGGTATCTCTGTGGAGACATCATTGCTATTTTTAAATAAAGTCCATTTTCTCAATGGAATCTTTATTTGGAAACAGTCACTCAAGTTACAGATCTTGTGTGCAACCCCATAAACTATATTTAAGTCTTAAAACAACACAGACAATTGAGAATGTGCCTGATACAGCAAAACCTATTTTTGACAATTGGATAATTGCAGTCTGTCTTCACTGAACAGCATATACTTGAGAGCTGAAAGGACAGCTACACACATATATATAAATGTCAAACATGAATATTTAAAGAGGAAATTCTACCTAAAAGTAAGTGTAAAATTCCCAGTGTGAATTCCTCACTGTCATCCAGTGCTGGCAAAAATTAGGATTGGGTATTTTTTTATTAACCCAGTGTTCCTATTTCTGATTATGCCTTCAAAAAAAGCAGTAAATTAAAATTTAAAGCATTAAAGGGGCCTCTCCTAGCAGGAGTCTCTACTTAATTCATTCCAAGTTTAACCAGCAGTATCTACTTGACCATACCTAACTTTAGGTACCCAAATGAGACACCTAAACTTAAAGCAACTTGTCCATAACTCCTTACCTAGTCAGAGAAGATACCCATCCAATTTTATGTATGCTGATATTCCCCCTCCATTCACTTTATAATGACTATGCCAGTACCTTAGGCACACCAATTAGACATAGATGGGATGAAAAAGAGTGTGTGTAAATAATTCAATGCAAAACACTGTTACATATTTGCTCTTCCTTCTCCTCTGATATTCCCTGCTCCACCACTTACTTCAAAATGCTAGAAATGTGCTTTAATGATAAGTAAGTTAAACCTTAAGACTGACAATAGAATTATCACATTAACAAAAAAAGATACTGCTGTTCCTCAAGATTTGTGATATTTATTCCGCATGGTTAAATGAAGGGATTCAAATCTCCTCTGTGCATCAAACCAGAGAGAACAACAAAATTTTTCTTCTGAAAAATGAAAAATAGGAGACTCTCATGTTTTAGTGTCTTAAAAATTCCTTTCTGCAAACTTGGCTTTACATTTTCACATCAACACAGAGTAAATAACATTATTCTTACCAGACATATCTTAAGATCATAAAATCTCTATGTAAACCAGTTGTCAGGAAAGACCCAATAAACCGGGAGGGTCACAAATACACAAATGATTTTGCAATTTGCAGCACCACTCACTTCATACGTTAGTGAGAATTTCCCGTGTAATGAGAACTACTGTTTCTCTTGTTAATAAGCTCTATGAACTCACTACAAAATTAAATTTTCAAAAAATGTGTCAGAAAACCCCACAGATCTTTGTTACTTGCTCATAAAATGGCAATGTTCTTCAAAATGTTTTGTTTAAAATGTTGACACTGTTGGGATCCTGTGCATTTGTTATGAATGTGATATCTTATTTTTATGTATATCCTACTTCCTTAATCAGTTTCTATCTGTTAACTTGTGAATGCAGGCATCGATTCTGAATCTGTTGCTTAGTTTGGGTGTGGATCAGCATTCATGTTAATAGGTAGATGCGCAAATATATGACAATACTTCAGAATTGCATATTCAATATTTGTATGCTGCATACATGAAGTATAACATATATTTCAATGCTACAGTATTTTATCCTTCAGGTCAATTTACCTCCACAACAGCAGCAAAATAGAATTAATGAGACATACATTTATTATCTAGTATTTTCAACTCATTTAACTTGTCTCCTAAAATTTAATAAAGACATGAAATCAGAAGTACTTGACAAACAAGTGAAGTTAAGAACAGGTATATGTAAATTTGGAGACTGAAACACTGTGTGTAGGCAGGGTCAAGCATTGTACTTTCCCCATGTATATCTGTGAGTATATGCCATTGATTATGTCACAAAAGCAAACAGATTTTCCAGTCTGAGAACTGTTAAAAACAAGAAAAATTTCCATGATGGTTGATTTATAATAGCTAACAAGCTCCATTTGAAAAACATAAATGAATATCAAAATAAAAAACAAGAAATCTTCTAGACATCCAGCAAATGCAATGACTTTTAAACACACAGCATCATCCAGCTTCTTGTTCAAATCTCATTGATACATGTGTAAGTTTAAATCAAAATAGAAAGTTTGTTTTCAAAATAATTGACATAAGCCCTGATTCATTGTCTAGGGTAAAATATATATATATTTTCCAAGGCATATATTAAGGAACTAGAACCATTGTTTAGTACTTCAGCATCAAAATACAACTTAAACACTTACACAGCTATTTTTACCTAGTCACTTATTTTTACACATGCTTTAAGCTAAGTAGATGTATTTTCAATGCATCACAAAAGAATGAGTTCTACAGCTGATGCATTGGTATCTTCTCTGTCCAGCAGATGTCATTCCATAAGCCTATCCTAATCCCCTAGTCAGACAAGGAATTGATTTTTCTTTTTAAAGCAGCCTTAGACATTATAGTTTAAGGGTAAAAGTGTCAGAATTATGCTGTCTTCGATATATGTTTCTCAAGTAGTTCAGAATAGGTATGAAATATGTCATAAGTTAGAATTCCCCAAAGGTGAGGCTGTACATGAAGAATGTTTACTAAATGAGGGCCCAAGAATATACTATGAAACATCCTAAAATACACTCTCAGCTGGAGCAAAATTTGTAACTCCTAGATTAAAAAAGGACTGATGTCTTGCTTGCTCAGGAAAAAATATTTACAAGTCATAGAATGGTGCATGAGTTGGTTCTTGGTATTGTCCTTGGATGTACCTTTGTGTCTTCAATAATTTGTGCACACCTGAGATTTTACTATCACAAAATGGCTCCAAATTCTTAGGCAGTGTGTTTTTCTTCTTTATCTTAACATAACTTTCTGATAAGTTTATGGAAAAGGATTAAGAGGCGTTCCCAACAGAAGTAAGGGTAAGTGGAAGAAAGATTGCTGTGGTGATTCAGCTCAACATAGTATGGAAGGAACATACCACAACCAGATGCACTGAACAAGCAACACTGATAAAATTATGATCAGGAGTCACCTGATGTGAGATTTTGTCAAAGCTTGAGTTTTCTCTTATCAGTCAATGAAGCTACGTATCAGATATGAAATAAGTTTTTCAGAAATAATTTTGAGCACAGAAGAGTACATCCAGTGACAGCAAACTTTAGTGAAAATAGCATATATTAAGTTATTCTAGGTTGATGCTCAGTAGCCACATTCTCAGTAAACAGTCAATTCACATGAGGTCATTTTCTTTATTACTTGGCTTAGTCCCTGAAGAGTCACTGACTAACAAGTAGTACTTAAAGCAATCTGACCTGAAGCTGTTTTTTCTCCTGTAGATGTTTTTAGAACTTCTCAGTGAAGTTGAGGAAATTGACTGTGGTCATGGTTTTTAGCTTGGGCAAAAGGAGAGGAAAAACAAAGCAATTTGTTTAACCAGAAAGCGAATATATTTATACTACTACATGTTTCTTGAGTAAAAACTGATCTCACCGGTCTTGTTGCCAGACAAAAAGTCAATTTTTTGTCATTCAAACTTTTTACTCTACTCCTGCCTCACTCTGCTATGCTATATATCTATCTTTTAGTACAGCATTGTGTTCATCCCACCTGTATGCCTCAGCAAAACCAGTACTTGCAGAGAGGAATGCCTCCTCCCCTTTTGTCAGCAAGGTGAAGAAATGAGGTATGAAGATAGCCCCTACTTTCACTCAGTTTGTCAAGGTTTAAATGACTACACAAATGAAGACATGCGAGAAAACAATCCCAGTGTATTATCTTCTTTCAGAGAAAATGAAGAAAGTCTTCTGAAAAAAATTTGTTTAAACAGCTTTTTACACTCAGACTCTGCATTTTCAGGGGTATTTGCTAAAGGAGGTGTCAAAACCTATGATTTTCAAATGACCTAAAGATAGCAGAAGAATTTTACCCTCCATGAAAAGGAATTACATTTTACTTCTAACTTGCAGTTGAGTGAAGTGACTAGATTCTTTACAACTAACAAGCATGGAGGAAAAACTGCATTTTGTTCGATATCTGAGCAAATCAGGCTACATGTGCCTGTGCCAAGCTGATATTGTAATGCATATATGCACAAGTTAAAAACTTGCTTCATCTAGATTACTGATAAATTAAAAAAAAAATGTAAGCTTATGCACACTGGGGCATGTCCCACAATTTGCACTAGACGCATACAGAGGAGATGAGACCTTGGGAAACAAAATGATTTTTCAGATAACAAGAGGAGAATGGAAATTGTTTAATATTAAAGAAAGAAGGCAAAAAGTTGCAAAAAAAAGAAGTACAAAAATAGACTGCATTCACTGGAAACAGAAATTTAGATAAGGATAGAACCATGAATACACTTAAGAACTGAGAATGAAGTATTTGAACTGCATTTGGAATGAAGGAAAAAATAACGGAGATACAGGCGAGTGAGATGGAATTGCAATGGTAAGGATGAAAAGAAATAGTAGATTCTGAGATAACAGAAGAAGGAGAAGTAAAAATATATGCAGAGAACCTAAACATGAAAAAATAAGGCAGAGGTGCTAAGGAATTTTTTATTGTTTTTATGGATGACTGAAACTATGTGATAAGCAGATCTTCCATGAGGAACAATTATTTCAGAAGACAAAGCCAGGTTTAAAAAAATAACTTGTAAAGGTTTCTTATTGTCTCATTTTTGAGGGTTAAAAAAGTTAGAAAATAGCTTTGATAAATAACAGAGATTGGTTTTGCTTTAGAAAAGCCAGAAATGACAACTTGTTTCACAGTTATTACTATATCTTATGCCATGACTAGGACAGTACATTTGCCACAGTACATTTTGTGAAACAACTCCAAAACAAACAAAGGTACCACATATAGTTTAGAATATGCTGTAGAACTGATTGGAAATATGTTTGTGTCAAATTATGAAGCCCATCTTTTGTGGATTAGAACATCTGAAGAATGCTGATTAAATTTTGTAGGAGTGAAGTCAGGATGTTGCATTAGAGGTAGCTCTCCACTGGTCCTACACTTGTCTTTGGTGACAAATTCCTTTTCTAAATGTCCCCATTGGAAATACTGTCCCCATATGGTTTAACCTGAAACCTGCAGGTAGCAGGTTTGTTGCATTTGTACAAGGTTCTGTACAGGTTATATCAAGTTTGAAGCTCTGATGTCAGGTAGTGAGACAGCATGTATGGTGTGACAGACCTGAAACCAGCATTCCTGAATTCTCCAAACCATAGTTCTTCACTGTGCACTGTGTGACCTTGTGTACAGATAATCTTTCCACCCATGTGAGCCTTTCTATCTAGACCCTGAGAACCAGTTTCTTTGGGGTGTGTTTGCACAGTCCTCTGCATATGCATAGTAGCTGTAAGGAAAGATCAAAACCTAATGGGGTAACATCTGCTGCTGAACAGAAATGGGTCATCAATACTGTTTATACAAAAATAAGCTGCTCCTTGAAAAAGCCAATGTAGCACACTTGTAAGGAGACGGACAGGGGAAAGGCTGGGGATGGGTGTACCATCATGTCTCAGAACTTTTAAAATCATGAGCTAGGAGAGAGGTGAAAGGCCAACATGGGGTAAGGATGAAATAACAGACCGGCATGGTGAAACTGTGGTAGATGCCTGTTACAGACTGCCTGATGAAGAAAAGGAAGAAGATGCGTTCTTCAGGCAGCCAGAATACAGGAGCAGGCATAGTGTCTGCTGTTGTGGAGAAAACACGAATGGCCCAAATATTCATTATTCAGTCTGGAACCTGTGTCCCAATAGCCCATTTTCGGCATCTGAAATAGACGCCCGTGCTCTGTAGAAGGAAATCTCTTTTCCAAGTAAAGCTGACCTTCTTCCCTGACACTCACCCATACTGGCTGACCTGGAAGAAAACGTCCTTCCCAAAGCAAGAAGTCTTACTGCCCAATGGAGTGCACTTGATTCCTGCCAGCAAACCTGCTCCAGTATGGGCTCCTCTCTCCATGGGGTCACAGATCCTGCCAGGAGCCTGAGAAACCCCAAACTAGGAAAACGTAACTTGTTTCTTTTGTCTAGGGGGCCTAGCAGTAAGTAAGGTGTGTGAGGGAAAGCACCAAAAGAGTCTGCTGTCATTTCAGAGAGAAAAGAGCTGTCCTAGCTTGCAAAATACTTATTTCCAAATTTTACAAGGCAACTTATTAGCTTGTATGTTCCTTCTGTTCCAATTAGTGCTTTTACCTAATACTTCCATTTCTGCAATGGTCAATAGGATATCAAATCCATTTTTCTCCTCATGTTGTCCAAAAAAGGGGGTTTGCACTAACTCATAAGGCTGATCTCTCAGGATTACTTATTGATTGAGAGTTGGATTAGAATTGATTTGATCTATAGTGAACCTGAACCCTGAGAATACACTCACTGAATTATCTTTTGATAGTGCTGGTGGTCTTTGTTCCATTTCTAAACCACTGCGATGGAATATCCCTGTTAACACTAACTCTTCACACCTGAAACACTCATGATGGATCATCGGTTAGTATTTTAATTTCTTATTTCTTTTGGTTTATGGGATTGATACTGCTGATACTTTTCTCATTATTGTTATTATTATTATTATTAATAATAAAGCAAGGATCTGCTACAGGAATTAAATTCTGTCATCAAAAAGCCTCTAAAAAATATCTAATGAATTCAGCTGATGATTGAGAGTATGTGAGCTATAGATGTGTCAAAGGATTAAAAGGAAGGCAGTGGTGCTTGACTTCCCTGATTCATTCAGTGACAGATGTTAGATTCAAGGAGGAGGGGGATGTTAGAAATAAGCCTTTATTTATTCATTCCACAATCTCTTGCAGCAAAAAACTACAGTAGTGACAGTGTTCACCCACACTGAACAGCTTAGAAATGCCAATTTATGCTTAAAAAAAAAGCTGATTGTTCTGTTAACATGGAAACCTTTCATAGCACAATAAAGGAAAAAATCATCTACCTCCAGGGGCTTACCAGCTACACAGTATGACACATACGATAGCACATTACTGCAAGTTTTATTTATTCCAACTTGAAGGTCGGGATGGCAGATATTTTTGCAGAGCTCCAAGCCTAAGACTTATGCTGACCCTTTTCAGAGAGCTGAGTGTGGCCCAGTATATTAGAATTCTCTATAAATAAAACCAGCATTTCTTGGCAAAGACACGCATTTTATTCTGAATGTGGATGTTACATCTAGATGAATGGCCCTCCCACCTCTCCAGCCTCTTCCTGGAATTAAAGCTGCCACAGGCAGTGTCACTAATAAAATTACATCAGTGCAAGGTCAATTATAATTCCCTCACTCTCTTCAGTCTCTGCAGAACCAGGGAAGGAGAGTCACATGGCTTTAACATTCAGTAGCTCCTTTCCTTTTTGTATTTTGGGATGTCAATGTTCCACTTTTATGATCTTGTTGGGGGGGAGAGAAGGGTGCATTTGAAAGAAAGACTTTTCACCATGATCATTCCTTTTTTTTTTTTTTTTCCCTCTAACACTTTTTTAAGAGATGAACAAATGTTTGGCAGAGAGAAAGGTCTTCAAATCTTACATCTCAGTGCTTGCAGAAACTTTTCCTTTGCTGGCCAGCCTTGCCCTTACCCTTTTCTGTGCACCATGCCAGGACAGTGACCTCAGGGATGCCGTGAGGGTGACCACTGGCAGCACTGGGATGAGAGAAGCTCCAGGGGGCAGCTGATGGTCACCACCAGCTACCACTGGCTGCCAGCCCTGGGAACAGTGGTGGTGGAATGGCGTGGCACATGAGCTGTGAGCACCCATGCAGCCTCCGCTATAGATCTGAGCTGAGAACTGACAGTGATATCAAATCTGCTGCTTCCAACAGTCAGAGGACATCTGTACTTATCTATCTGTTTAGACCCTTACGCTACCACGCAGCTATGATATTGGTGATAATGACAACTAACTGAGATCTTCTTTGCTTTTCCTTCTCATTTCTTCCCTCTCTTCCTTCACCAGCCATGAATGTGTCATGGTGTTCCAGTGAGGGTCTGCAAGACAATCGAGCAGGATTGTCCCAGAAGGATAATCTGCTGAGGTGATGTGAATGTGTTCCCAAAGCAACAGTTTCCTGTTTGCACTTAAAAATTTTAAATATTTTTTTTTCCTGGGATCATCAAGATCAGGCACTTGATGCCTCTCCATAGGAAAGTGTACTTCTTTAAATATGTCATTATGAATGTGTTTTCTTACAGAAAATCACTCTTTTTAAATCCAGGCAACATCTCTTTGAATACATGATTATTTCTTTTCATTATTCTTGAAGGGCACATACAACGACTGTCTTCTGTTAGCTATGTAGCTTTATTCTTCAACAAAATTCCATCATTTGCTCTGTAGTTTTATATATTCATTATTCCACCATTTGCTCTGTAGCTTTATATATTCATTGAAGGGCTCCAAAACACACTATTAAAATGTCAAGCACCTTGCGGCTCTGATTCATGTCTGCTCAACATTCAGGAATTAGCTCTAGCAAACCTTCTGTGAACTTTTAATTGCAGCTGGTACAAACTTTGTGTGCTCTCTGCCTGTCTACGAACGTCTTTTGATACTGCTCTGTGATGCGTTTGAAAGCTGAATCTTTCCTTTCTATAGCAAATCAACACTGTTCTTTCCATTTCCCTGACTGGCTGAAAGTGCTGTCAGTGTCCTGGAAGATCAATTAGAAACTATTTCATTTGCGTAACTAAAGAAAGTTAATCTGAGCTCTTTCTCCAATGGAAGAAAAAAAAATAAAAGTATTTTAAACCTAATTTATATCAGTCTTCCTTTTTGCATTAATCAGAGTTAGGACTCTGGCTCCTAACTAGGAGAGTTTTATTTTCAATTTCATCTGTCAATAACCTTGCATCCAAGGAGTGTGGTATGACAGCATGGTCATGAGCAGTCCATCCCCTGGATCACCAGTCCAAACAATGCCCCACAAATGGTTTGCAATAGGACTAACCCTGGATCTTGTCTGACCTCAGTACACAAGCAACAGAGTGTCACTGGTTGTGTGCAACTACATGACATACCAACATTGGTGTACACGTGCAGACTCCCATATCTGTCATTCTTGAACGTGGCTTTTTCTTTTCAACCTCAGTGTATTCCATCAGCTACATGCATCTTTTTTGAGGAAAAAAATATCTGATTTGGATTACGTTGGCATGTTCTTTGCTGTCCAGCTTGGGTCTCCATCCAGATCTCCTTGCTACAGTACCATTACACAGCAGAAACACAAAATGTGTGTTTTTCTAAGGTAGATATCTACGTCACTGTATCCTCAAACTCCATCTTTGAACATCCCATAGTTCTCAGACCTCTTGTATACAGTGTTCATGTTAGTGATGGGCTTCATATATCCCCAAACATTTAACTTACTCTGGCCATGACTGCAGGAGCCCTGTGACTGCTATACATTTGCAGACATGACTCCTCAGAGCTTTGATTCAAAATCTCTAACATTTCACCTCTGGAGACTTAATAGGTTACTGGATCCAAATGTCTGTCCATCCTTTTGCTACTGCTTAGCCAGCACATATCACAGGCTGGCATATTATTTTAAATCAGCAACAAGTTTATGTCAGGTTGATATACCAGTCTGTGAATTACGGCAGGTAAGAGAGGACCTTCTTCCCTTTTGCTTCCAGAAAGAACAGAGCAGAAAACTAGAGATCAGGGAGGGGTGACGCTTTAAACTACGCATGAATCTATGAAAGTGGTGACTCAGTGTTCAGTTTCAAACTTTACCTAATGGACTTGTTAGTAGAGTTACATCCTGGCAACTAACGCTGCCTCAAATTCTGCTTCTTCCTTCTTTACATTTCTTTGTTTAACAATATATATTTTTGTTCTTTCCTTTCATCATTAAAAAAAGTCTTCTGCTATGTATTTAGCATTTTTGCATTTGAGTTTCAGTGCTTCCTGTGACCCGACTGGGCTTCTGAGCACTTGCTCAGACATGTCTATGATTTGACAATGAAAGCTAACCTTTGGTGGCTAAGCATTTGCAAACATATGCATGCCTATTTCAGACTGAAATTGCTGCAAGGATAACTGTAAAAGTGTAAAAGTGTAAAAGCTGTCCTCATTGAAATTAACTGGAGTCTTGGCCATTGATTTCAGTGAAATGGAGTCTCACCCTTAACTTCTACATATAATTTCACTCAGAAAAAAAAAAAAAGAACACTTATTAATGTGGTCTTTCTAGCCCCTTGTCTGTGTCCACTGTCTGTTTCCTAAATCAGTTTCATCCAGGTACCTAACATGTAGATACTTTCCCTAATGGATGAATGACATATCTTTTTTATTGATGATCAAAGTATTAATAGCCCAGCCCTAATACTGCTTTCTGACCAATACCAGGTGTATTGCTGCCCTTGAAAGAACTGGCTCAAGAAAGTAAGGTCCTGTACATTAATGTTAGGTTTTCTGTATGTGGCATGGTGATTTTTGGACAACACACCTGATCAACAACGTCTTAAGGAATGAACAAGACATCTCTGAGCATGTCTATTGACTAGAAATTAGGAAGTCACAGAGACTCACGAGACACACATGGAACTTGTGACAGAGCATAAGCATCCCTCAGTGAAGCAGCCACCCAGAAAGTACAAATGAAGGGTCTAATTATCCTCTGCTGTGAGCAAGAGTATCATTAGTAATAGATGCTCAAGATCTCTATCCCAGGCAAAAAAGGGAGCAGTTGATTTCCCAGAAGAGATTTCTGCAGTACACGTTGTGTGGAAAGCGTTAGAAACAGAGACTGACAGTCATAGAAAATAGAAAACAAACCAAGGAAATCAAAACTTCTTCAGACTTAACACCATGTTTCCATGATAAAATCTGTAGCAATAGTGGAGTAGAGGACATTACAGTCTTTGAGAGAAGAAGTGGCCTCCATGAAGAAAAGAAGCTCAGAACTATATATAAACTGTTTGTCATGTATTTTGATACTATAAATTCCTGAGTTACAACTAATTAGCAGAGATTATGGCAGGTGAGATGCCTGCTCTGTCAGAAGAGGCTTACAGGAATCCTAACTGTGTCTGGTCAAGCCTCTTGCGTCAAATTGGCAGACTAGAACCAGTTCTCTTGTTGTGGAGTTATTATCTTTCAGCACAATAGCATTCCCTTTCCCCTCACCTCCATGATTTCTAGAATAGTTTAAAATACTGGCAACCTGAACCACTTGCATGCTGGTTGAAAGGAAATTAAGACCATGAGAAAGGGAGGTGTACAAGGGGCTCCGTTGGTGGAGGAACAGGAATGGAAGTACATACAGCTCTCCCAACTGAAAGATAGCACCCTGAGTCCCGGAAATGAGAGGAGGGGAGGGGAGGGGAGGGGAGAGCCCCAAACTTGTGTTTGTGAAGATAATATCTAGCTCTGCTTTGAGAAGTCATGAAGAGTGACCTCTAATAAATAATTTACTAGAAAGTAGCATATAGATCCTCTCCTGTACTGAAAAATATTCTTAAAAAAGGTAAGTAATTTTCCACTTCACAACAATACTGAATCCGCCTTTTGTTTCTCAAATGCAGTGGGAATATAGAGGCTGAATGTCTAAATTGCATGGTTTCTCTTCCCATGTATCTATGTTTCTTTTCATTAGTATGCAAGCAGAAATTAAAGTGTGAGTCTAAGGATCATCAGACCTTAAGTAAAAATCTCTCCGCAGTTAATACTGCTATTTTGAAAAAGACTTCTGTTAGGTGTTTGGCGTGGAATCTAAACCTTGGCAAGTCTCCTATTGATCTTATGTATTTCAGACACCTATACTAAGCAGAAAGGCACTTTTCAGTGAGGAAGGAAGTGAACTGTAAATGTAACTATTAATAAAGCCGTAAATATTCTTCCTACAAGATTTTCCTTTTGTATTTGAGGTTTTAGACTGAAAACTGTATTTTTTTGTTCTCCAAAGAGTTGTATTTATTTCATGTCACACTTTCTTCAAAGCTAACTTCTGATACTGGAAAGAATCTTCCTGCAGACACTTTAATTCAAACCAGATTAACTTGGTCCTTTTGATTTCTTTTTTGATTGCCTACAGGTACATGACCCATTCCAATTAACTACTACAGATGATAAAAATAATCATCTTATTAGCTAGCAGTCACAGCTACCATGGTACCCTCATTTAGTAGATTATAGGAAAGTCGTGCAGAAATGAGAAACTTTAGAGAAGTTTTAAACATGCACAAATTATTGGAAATATGAAAGCAACCCCCAGCTCTACAAAATCTCTTTTATAGCTAAATTTTATAGTGCCTGAACACCATGATCTCCTAGAGAGGAGACCGGAATATGGAAAGGAGATACACTACTGTATGTAATTCCTAGTTATTAGAAGGAAAAAAACCAAAACAACAGCCTAGAACTAAAAACCCACATCCAAAAGTAGATATAGTCAGCCAGGTAAGATTGCTTTTGACAAACTACATGCCATCTAAGTGTATTGAAAGGTACTTGTGTTATTTCTGTTATTATTAGAAAAAAATAAAAGGCCTAGCACTCATTTGTATGTGATAAATTTCTACAAAACACATTCTTTAATGCAAAAGTTAATACATCAGACTTTAAAGTATAGTTGTTTACATACTTCCATTTAATTTGGGGAATGGTTTGGAAAAGGAGGTATATCCTCTCCATCAGACGGGGAAAACTTCAAGGTCTGTATCATGCAGCATGTTGACCTCTCAAACAGTAAAGATCGCTCTATTTCAGGATTGGCTAAAAAAAGAATTAGACTATGGAAAATTTCAGAAATGTCATAACCTTTTTGTTGTTGTTATCTTTAGAATGAGTCAGGTCTGAGGTTTTTTCATTTACAAATTGCAAATGTGAGAGAAAAGGTGAAAAAAGGTTTAAAAGGTGTCAAGCACCTCAGAAACTAAGAGAAATCATTTCAGTTTGACTACACAACATTTTAAAAAAACCAACAACACATTGCCATCAGCTAGAAATTATCAACTATCCTCAAAGCCTTTTATGCAGCATAAAAAAATGAGAGATAGAAAGCCGGGATAATGCCCCTGAATTGGGAAATAATGTCTGTCAAAGAGCTCTTTCAGTGCAGCTGAAGAATTGCTGCCTGCACACTGGAAACAGATGCCTGTCTAAAAATACAGGGGTTCATAAAGGAGATGCTTTTCAAAGTTCTTAAGCTATTCACATTTCTCCCCTCTGTACGTAAATTGAAAAAGCCTCATCTTGTTTGGCTTATGGGAAGTATAAGTCTATGTATTAAGCAAACCATCAGTTCTGCTTTAACTTAATTTCCTATTTCTAATCACAATACGTACCAAGATGACAACAAACATTCCCCTCAAAAGCAGGGACCAAATCCATTATCGTCTGAGGAAAATTGCTTAACATTTATAGCATTTAAACCCTATTCTCAAATGTAGTCAAGGGATGTGATGGGAAGCGATGGCTCTCAGTCAAAGAAAGTAAGAGGTGACAGAAACCTTGCTTGTAAAGGACAGCTCAGAGATGCTCAGTATCTCACAGAATGTGTCTAAATTGCTGACCACTACATTTTGCACTGCTGAAAAATTATAAAATTATAAAATATTATCCCTTTTCCTTTCCTCTTAATCACTAATAGCATAGAACGTGGTCAGGTTGTTCCTCTTTGCAGAGGCTAAAGTCAGTGATGTTTTTCACTTTTCACAGGTCTTCTGGGGGAACCTGTAATGAAATAACTCAAAATTTGGGCATATATCTTTAGGTTTGGGACTGCCTTACTTTATGCTGATAGTGTAACATTTAAATTATTTCATTTTTTAGCTTTTTTCTGAAGAGACTGATCTTCCAAAACTATATGAATACAACAGGAGTCTGTGGCAGATGTTTTATGACTACACAGAAGTTTAGAGCACTGAATTCTGACTCTTGTGCAAAGAGACAGTGAAGGAGGCAGTTCTGTGACTGAGAGTTGAGAGTGATTACACTGTTAATATAATTTTGAAAATGCTACATGGAAACTTCTGAATCTCTTGGCAAAGAACACTTGCTATGACTGCTGGACCACCTTAAATAAATATCTCTCTTGCTTAACAGGCTTAAAAGCTTGATTGATTGCTGTGAACTCCAAGAATAAATATCAGAGATTCATGTAGATCATGGAACAGATCCTCCTAGAAGCTATGCTAAGGCACATGAACAACAGGGAGGTAATTCAAGACAGCCAGAATGGCTTCACCAAGGGCAGGTCTTGTCTGACCAACCTAGTGGCCTTCTATGATGGAGTGACTAAATCAGTGGACAAGGGAAGAGCTACAGGTGTTGTCTATTGGGAATTCTGTAAGACATTTTACACAGCCTTCTACAATATCTTTCTCCCTAAATTGGAGAGATGTGGGTTTGATGGATGAGGAATTGGTTGCATGTTGCATCCAGAGAGCAAGGGTCAACGGCTCAATATCCAGATGAAGACTGGTGGCAAGTGATGTCCCTCAGGGGTCTATATTGGAACCAGTGTTCTTTAATATCTTCATCAATGACATCCTGTGTGCTATCATAAATCTTATCTTAGGAAAGGGTTACAACGCAAGAATGTGGCTGGGAATAGTGTATTGACTGCTGCCTCTGAACACGAAACCCCAACAGGTAGCAGACTGCCAGCTGGCAATCTTGATTGCACAGCCCTGCAATCTTGTTTCTTGCATTTGCGACTGAAAGTGCCAGACCCTGCTACATGATACAGGTCATGATATCCTGATCCATGAGATGTCCATGATATCTCCAACAAGGAGAGGTTGTCCTGTTGTAAATGGTTACATTTGCAGATCTTTCTGTCTGAGTGCCAGGACAAACTGACAGACCTGTAGAAATTCTAAGAGTTCTTCTGGCAATGATAAATGACCTCACCTCAACATACGTAACTCCTTCCCTGACCTTCCTGATACTGCTCTACCGTGAGACTTGGCACTGTGGCATAGTGGCAGGCTTAGTCGGGGACCAGACTGGCAGGCTTGCAGGGGAGGTCTGTGGGTGCTGGGTGGCTGGTCCTGAACATATCTGTCATGGAGATGCTTTCTTGGGTGTCTATCCAACTTAGGGAATGCTGTTGACTAGGACCAGCTAAGATATGTAGTTGGAAGGGATTACCCACAATCTATTGCTTGTCTTAGATATCTCCTGTACTATAAACATGGTGGTCAACAAGCAGCACAGGACTGAAAAGAGTAGCAGGAGAGAAGCAGAAAAGGGAATGTTTTAAAGCATTTTGCTTTGGCAGACCTGGACTGCTCTGATGTTGGTGATGTCAATACACAGGTTCCTATCAACTTGGTTTTCACCAGAATTTATTTTATTTATGTTCATGAAAAAAAAAAAAAAAAAAAGCAAACAAAAAAAGACAGGACAATTGTGGTAATTCTGGTCAGTGCTGATTTTTCTCAGTGAGCTTCATTTGGTAGAGAAATAGCATTCTTTGTTAAAACTCCAATAAATAACCAGTATATTCAGTGTAACATTGGTTGCTAATAACTTGAAAGCAGAAACTTCTTTTGGAATACAGGTCCTCAGATGAAATAAATACTTCTGGCGACACTGCCTTGACTGGATATGACAGTTTGTATTAGTTAAGAATATCCCTGATATACGTGTTGGTTATGTACATGGCACCACTTGCAAAATAATTTATTAGAGCAAGGTGGGTTTTTTCCATAATGTATAATAGTTTTCTTTTTAAAGTAATGAAAAAGTAAATTAAACTTCATGGAGTAAAATGGAACACAGGCTTTAAATTTGTAGGAAAATAATTCTTAATATCTTTGTCAACTCAAACAGTAGTTCCAGTTCACAAATCTCTATCATGCTAATGCTACCCATTAATTTGGCCAGTGTTTAAAAGGCAAGAAAGCTGACATACTACCCCAGAGATTACTTATTTTGGTCTTTATATAAAAAAAAAATTTAAAAAAAATCTATGCATATGTTCCAACTGTTACAAGTAAAGATATTTATTAGGTGAAAAGATAAAAGCTGCTAAATTCATTTTTAAGCCCCTGATTATCATTAAGATAGACACTTTCAGGGAATATTACTTTTATTTATTTTAAAATGAGTTGTTTATTTAATGATGTGATCTTAAAACTTATAGTCAGATACTTTTAATTTTCTGACACTTTATTGAAGAGCAAGTTACATGTAAAAAATGAATGTAAGATTGTTCTTTATAAATTTATTATTTTTTTTTTAGCGGGGGGGAGAGTGTTCAAAAATACTTCACAAAGAAAGTAGAAAAACTGGTTTTCATTGGGTCTTGCTACTTGGCTCTGGAGTCTGATTTTGGAAAAAAAATATTACCTGGTTCAGCTACCATCTCTGGAAAAAAAATTTTTTTTATGAAATTGTCTGGCGGTGTACTCTCCCTGTTTTGCTTCTCCCCCCTTCCCCCCTTCCAGGCTTGCACCTGGACTTTGGGGGATGGCTGGCAACATAGTCAAAATAATGTCTGGAGTGGGGACCTAGATATTTTGTTCCCATGAGAATATGACTATAGGTCA
>JAOXJM010000001.1:47536316-47561335 GCA_026413425.1 Tringa solitaria
ATAATTGTCTAAACGACAATAAATTGTTATGGGTTTTCTCAAACCATAACACCAGAGCACATGTGCTCCACTTGGAACACAAAGAGCTAATGATGGTATGAGTGTAAATGGAAAGGAATGGGTAGAATTTCTTTAGCATAAAAATAAATGCAGCTAGAGTCTAAAAGTTCTGGAGTTTGCTGCTCCCCCTCCAGCTTTCAGCAAGATGGGAACCTTTCAGAGATAGTACCCACTATCAGTGCAACACATTGACAGAGACAGAGATTTCAAAGTAGACAACAGCCTAATAGAATAAATCATGTTTTTTCTCCTCAATATTAGTTTTCATTTAATTGAAAAAAAATATAAACCTGGTGGTTTATGTATAGATTGACAGAACAGGGAAATTGAGTCTCAAAGGTGAGGCAAAATGGCTCTAGAACAAAGCAGTGTAGATTCTGTGTATTTAAAGATGCACTGCACATCCTCTCTTTGACCACTAAACACAGTCCTGTACGTTCAAATTTTAGGCCTGAAATGACATCTGTATCTCTGAAGGGTTTTTTAAAAATCATTGACCTTTCAGCTACTATTACAGAGAAGAGAACTGAAAGATCGAAGGAAAAGATTGTCTTGGCTCTAAGAGCATGTAACTAAGCACAACTCATATCATTGGAAGGAAGTGCTAAAACGAAGATAGCTGTTGTTCCACAGTTTGTTCTGCATTAAGTGTCTAAAACCAAAGAAAGTTATTTTAAACAGAAGTGAAGGGTCCAGCTGATGTATTTGGTTTGGAATTCCTTTGCCTATCTAGATTTTAAGTAAGACTGTCAAATTGGTAGAGGTATGGTGATAAAGGCACAGTCATTGCAGCCCGCTGTATTTCTTCACCTCTGATTTTAGCCTGCCTGAGGTTGTTTTGTACAAACCTGCTGTCCATGTTCCCAGTGGGTTCTCTTCCAGAAAGTGATGGTGAGGGTGAAGAATGTTGTCTCTGTGAACAGAGTTTCCATTGCTGGCCCAACAGAAATTTAGCAAGTCAGCTGCACTTACATTTTAAATGAGCATGTGTGTTCAGTTAGATGAAAGGGAGCTTTGATATTAAACAAATATCAATTTGTGTAAGTAGAAGGATTTGTCACGTTTTATGTTTTTTTTCGCTGAAGTCTTTCATCAAACCTTTATCACTGAAGATGTAGAGGTGTTATTTGCTGCTTGTCACTGTAGAATAAAATGAACAAGTGCCCATGTTGTGTCTAGTGAATCTTTTCTGGAGAATTTCTCCCTAAAAAAATATATTAAAGCTCCCCAACAAAAGGCGAAGAGTTTGTCAAACTAGACAACGGGAGGGCAATTCCCTAATCTTTAGCTGGTAAGGCTTTTAAAAGAGTGAAGCAGAAAAACTCAGTGAAATTATTTCAAATAACTGGAACCTGAGCCATGGCTCCACAAGGATATTTGTGACTTGGGTCTCCAAATTCTGGTTTTTAGTATATTAAAATGCAACATTTTGTATGACTCCGAAAATATGTCAAGGGGAGTTTTTCCACTTCCTATGCAGAATAAAGTTCAGTATTTCTCAAATGGGCTATTTTAAATGAGATTTTTATTAGGCATATAATCTGGCAGGCAAGTTTATCAATGATATGGAAGACAGCTTGGGGCCTAATCAGCATTACAAAGACCAATTGTTACTGCAAAGTATAAATAAATAGTTTATGTGCTTTTGGGGGGAAATCTGATACAAGTTTAATCTCTACATTCCATTATAGATTCAAGGAAAGATTCTGTTTGCTAGAGAAAACATGCTTTTTTTGAATATTGCTAGTACTTTTCCAAAATGCAGGGATATTTAGGGAAAGAAACAAAAAAATGGATTTGTCTCCTAATGAAAAATATTTAATTAAATGAAAGGGAGATAAATATTCAATTGTGTACACATAGTTAATTTTTATTTCTTTATTTACTATGTTATAGTAGATTTTAACATATAAAATTATTTAACTTTAGAATTCATACATTACTTCTTAATAATTCAAAATAAAATTTTGCATTTACATTGATCTTTTATTGCTTTCAGTACACTTTTTGTAGTTAAATATTTTTCTTACTGTTGCTATACAACTTACAGTTGGGTAGATAATGGAGTTGTCTTTTAGCTTTTCATACTATTCTTTGTATCTCAGTAATCAATTTCATTATTAATAGAAATATTTCCCGTATTAGCAAGATTTGAAAAAATACATCTTGTGTAGTGTAGCAGTGAGTTAAATCTGTCTTTAAAGATTCTTTTAGCATATAGTATTGGCTCCTGTCAAAGCTTAGATGAGGTTACCAACTGGCAAACGGGGTAAACACATGTATGCATAAGGTGTTTTGCTCAGGTTGATGGGATTACCATCCAGTCTGATGTCTTCAAGAGCCCTACGTACATAATTAAAATCTTTCATTTTGCAAAAAGTGTCTTCGTGCATCTCTTGAATGTTGTTGTTCTAAAAAAGAAAAAAAAATTCTATGAGAACAGTTGCTTGAAAGCAATTTTTTACTCTTTGAAAAACGAAGAAAAATTTATGAATGCATTTTCAGTGCCTAGAGAGATACTTGTTTGAACCCAGGGGGCCAGACTGTGGCTGCAAGTCATCAAAAGAGAAATCTCCCAAGCACTGGGAAAAATTTCTTGGCCAGTACAAAGCTTCAGAACTGAGTAACTCAGACCGTATAGCAGAGACAGGCGTTGCAGGAGGGGCCTGGTAGAATTATAGAGCACTTTCATTTCTGTAATCATGGTGATGAGCCTTATTAACCCAAATTGGAACCAGCACAGGCCAGTCCAAAAATCACAGAACCATAATTATCATCCTGACAGCTTGATATGCCTCAACCTGCAAAGGCACAAATCTGCAATTTGATCTGTGACAAATTTCTTTCCCCCAAGCCCTCTCACATGAGTTTAGCCCACATCTGTATATATACAAGGAAAATTGAATGCTTTAGATTTTATTCCTTTGATTTAAATTCCTCTTATATTCCTTATGTTCACTGAGCTTTTGTTCTTGAAATGAACTATTTTTAACAATGAACTGCTAGAATACAACATTGTCTGGAAATTGAGACTAAAAAGGTCATCTCCTAAAATGAGGGTTGTTTGAAAATTCTTCCATTCTCCATTCTTTTGTTAGTCAGAAATTGGTGTGGAAAAAGCCCAGCTCACTAGCTTTGGTCTGCAGCACTCAGCATTGAATATTTAAATTACAGACACAGGCAGGTGAAAAAACCAGTCAGCTAACAAGCAGGATCTTTCTATAGATTTATTTATTGATAGATAGAGGTCAAATTATGTATCGTACATCAGGCTATGTATTCAAAGGTTTTTTACTGTATTATGTAATAAATAAAAACATCTTCTGATGATCAAAACTGGGCATTGGTACAAGAGGAGATAAAGTGAAAGAAGCAGAGATGGAAAATGTTAAAAGGAAGAATTCAGAAAGAAAAGTTTAGGTAAAAGCAAATACCAAAAAATGATTACAGAAAGATGGTGGATGGGATGTTCCAACATAGTCAAATGGAAAAGTTTGGCTGAAAAACTGTTAGCAACTGGAAATGATCTTTATTAAGAGAATTAAATGTACTGGATATAGAAGTAAAGCAACTTTCTAGGAATATCTAAAAGTATTCCTGCCAGAAGATTTGTATGAGAAGTGTGAGGGATTTCTGTCTTTGAATTCTCTTAGACTACTGTTGCTCTTGACGGCTGTGAAACTAACTTTAATCTATACTAACAATAAATGTAGAATTTTATGCTTGAAAAATAATGTATTAAACATTCTAATAATTAAAGCTTAGCTGAGCTAAATTTTATTACTTTCAAATACTACATTCATGAATTAATTGTATGTTTCCAATATTTTGTTTAGTCAAGTAAGTACACTTTTGGATAAAGAGAAGAAAAAAAGGAAGAAAATAGTTACCCTTTCCAGTTTTACTTACTATTTGGACATGATATATAGAGCCATTACTTTTGTGGCTTACCTGAAGATGAAGAGCTTGGAGGCTTTCAGGGAGTGGCAATGGAATATGATCCAAATTATTGTCAGTGATGTAAAGATGCTGCAGTTCATGCAGATCCTAGAGGATGAAGGGAAGAGTTGGGAGAAAAAAATACATGTTTTTGAAAATCTCTAGCAAGTAACTTTGACGTTTATCACTGCAATGAGAACTGCTGGATAACCAGCACATTTTGTTTCAGCGTGATACAGTTCAAAACATCAGAAATTCAAAAACAGTCATGAACTTTCATTTGCACAGACTGACAAGTGTTGCTGTTGAAGACTAGGTATTTGGATTAAAATGAAGGAAAAAAAAATCTTTGAAATGTCTAGAGACTCAATAATCAGAGATGTAATTTCATATTGTTCTAAAGTGAAAATGCTGTCTCTCCCAGTCATTATGCAGAAAGGTTACCTATTCTGCCTGTTTTCTTGCTTTTGTGACAAGCTTACTCAATTTTGCAGAAGTGTATTGGTGTTGCAGCAAATTATAACTGCTTAAGAAATGCCTGAGCTAAAAATAAATTTCTCATTCCATTTGAAAAGCTCAATCATTTTCACCCTTGATTTAATGGAAGAAGCAGGTTCATCTGGTAATTATAACAATAGTAAAATATAAACTTGGCTACATCAATAAAGCTGAGCAGAATGCTGTAATTTTGCCCTCTTTTAACACACGTTACCATGGTACTTAACTACTTTTTTGAGCACAGTATCCTATTTTAACTTACTGACAGAACTCTAAGATATGATATCTTAGATATCATAAGGTGAAGGTTCTTGGCAAACATGGAAGATAAAGAATGAGACTCCTCTTGTGGCTAAAATCAGGTCAGTGCAGAACAAAAGGGTGCTAAGCCAGAGTCTCAATTTGAGAAACTGATTTTTGCCCATCATTCCTATTCCCAACACCTGTCTTATGTTGGTCTAGAAGAAAATATCTTGTTCAGTAACTGCTGTTGGTTGCTTCATTGAGAACCTGTCTTCCAAAGGAGGAATGCAGAGGCGGCTGGTTACAACTTCCTTTTTAGATGCAATTGAATAGTGCATATCAGCCAGGTCTAATATATGAAGCTAGCCTATGTTCCATAACAACTTCAGTTTTCACGTGCAATTAGGAGCAGTACAAGGCTGCTTTTATCCACTAAAATTCTTGATGAAGGATTATCACTCAAAGATTCCAACTTTCCTGCTTTTCAAGGTGGAAATAAGGCATATACATTTAATGAATACTCTTCCAAGTTCTCATGTAGATATATGGAAGAGTAAGTTTGATGCAGCAGCATCTATAGCTTTGTCTTTCCCTCTTGTGTACTTGTAAGGCAACATCAAACAGATTTCTGGAGTCTTGCTAGTCATGTGGGTAGTTGGTTCATAGATACAAACATAGTGCACCATTGCAGGTCTTTGTAAATAAGAATAAAAAGTGTTCTTATGTCCAGCTGATAGTTCTCATACATCTTGCTACATATTTATAGATCATGCAGCAGCCAGCACAGTCATCGTGCCTATAGTCTTAACAGTTTCAGTGCTGCAGAGGGACACATGTTTTTTTGACCACATCCTTTGAAGAGAGGAAGAAAAGATTTTCCCATCAAACCCCAACTTACTTTAAATGCCTCATTACGTATTCCTTTGCGACCAAGCCTGTTCTTACTAACATCGATGAATGTTAAGGTAGGTGGTAACTCAGGGAGTTGCCTTATCCTATTGTCACGGAGCACCAGCTCCTCAAGTTGGGGCAGTCTCCGGAAGGCGTCTTCATGGATCTCTGATATAAAGTTTGCAGTCAAATCAATCCTCTTTAAATTGTCTGGCAGAGAAATAAGATACAACAAGCATGTAAGGATGTATTTTCTGAAAGTTTTAAAAAAGAAAAAGGCAAATGGGTTATTTAAATTACAGGTTAAATGTCTTGAATCAGATCCATTCCTGACCCACTGTGTGACAGCTCTCTCTTGATGCATATAATGCAATAATCCATATTTGAATAATTCTCCTGAGGAAGGGGACCAACATTTCTTTTTCATCCTGTTTAGAATTGCCTGTGTGATTCTTCACACACCTTTCAGTGAAAGATTTTAAAGTTAATTGTTTTAAAATTTCTATATGTTCTGGGAATCTTTTAAATGGTTATCTTTTTTGAAAAATAACATTTAAAGAGAAGTAAACATGTTCTCTACCACCTTGTTCCACATTTCTTCACATTTTCCTATGTGTGAGAAATTTGATATATTGACTTTTTTCTAAAATACATTCAAACAGTTTTTCCAATTTAAAAAAAAAAAACAACCACACACACAATTTATTTTTGGCAAAAAATGACAATGCCTAAATATCACTGCATTAGTGTGCATTAATATGCATTAATTTAAAAAGTATTATTCTGTAGCTTACTTCTATTTTCCACCCAGAATGTTTTTCATGGTTATTTTCTTTTATTATTTCATTCTTATACTATCGGTATATTTTGGCCTAAATAAATTTTCTCTCTTCTTAGTACTTATTCCCATTGGGTTTTTTATATACCAATTTTATTCTGTCCCATTCTGTCATGTTGGTTTGCACAAGCCAAACCCTTATAGATTTCTTTCATAAAGGGATATTTGCATTCCCCTGAATTATTGTAGTAGTTTCTTTTGGCACTGATTCCACACTTCTCCTCATGAAATCAATAAACATTATTTACACAAAATTTGGTCTAAAACAAAACCCGAAGAATTTGCCACAAATGGTTTTGGATTAACAGTTTTCATTTACTGAAGATTTTCCTAGATAATTCTGGAGTAAACCAATGAGCATACATATTAAAGCTGCAATGTAAAGGTGAAATTCCTTTCACACATATACTTTGCAAATATTTGAAAGTATGTTTACCTGAGAACTTGTTTTGTTTAGGAAAACAGTACTTTCTACTATGCAGCAAATGTTTAATGAGGTTTGGGTTATTTCTACTTTTCCAAAGCTGGTTACAAGTAACAGCAAAAAGACAGATGGACATTGTTATTTCTAATAATTCAAAACTTTGTAAAAGAATCTGCATTTACATTCAAAAGTAACAAACCAGTTTTCCATATCTGCATTTATGTGTTTGTCATCAAACATTACATAAAGTAAATCACTATGTCTTAGATTAGGATGAGCCAGAAATTATAGACATTAAAGCTAATTGCAACATTATTTCTATCCATACTTAAGTTAGCAAAGTCATTTCTGTTGATCTTCCTGATTCTGTTGTAACGTGAGTAGAAATACGTGGTTTTCTTAGGTAATGGTGGAATAGCATCAAGCTCATGATCATCACAGTAGACTGTAGTCCCTAGACATGTACACAAAAGGCAGGTGGGAAGGCCTATGAAAGGATTTAAAAGAAAACAGTTTGTTACCAAAAATGTTCAAAAATTGTAATTACTACAATGAAAAAAGCACATAATGATAAGATTTTGATGATGATAGAGTTCACTCCCATCCTGTTTTGATTAGCACATCATATAATTTCAAGAAGTGATTAAATTCTGCTTAAAACTATTTTTTTTCTGTCTGCGCCTAATAAGAGGTCATTTAACTTCTTCTGATACAGCGTTTCTCAGACTACAGCAGCCAACTAAGGATCAATTTCCTCCTAAACTGGCAAGTGTGCACTTCCACCTAGATGGAGAAATGAGTTGGTCACTAAAGTTTGTTGTTAAGGTTTTCTGAGTTTGTTTCTGTACATAGTAATTCTGAATAATTTGTAAGGAGATTAATATTTTCCTAGGGAGCTATGGAGAAGAACCTCAATTTCCTTACATGTTGTTTAATTATGTTTTATGATTCAGAACTTCAGCATAATGAAAAATTTCTCTGTCAGTCTGAGTTAAAGTAAGTTGGAGACCGTGTTAACAGAACATTTGGTTACCACCAGAAGTTCATGGAAATGAAAATTAGACCCTTTCGTCTCAGTCATGGAACAGCATGAATAGCCTGAATTCAGAAGTTGCTTTTGATGATACTCTTCAAATTTGGTGAGAATTGTGACACTGACTGATTTGTCTGAATGTCATTTTCAGCAGGAAAAGTTGTTAGTTGCTATGTGTGTTGGATTTTTGATACATCTTTTCTTTGATTATGGGTATAAATCAGCATAACTGTTTCTCATGTTTTAATCCCATACAAATACTTGTCTGTTCCATGTTTTATTCCTCCTTGTAGCAGATGGCTGATTGTTTGTTCTGGTTACTTTAGAAAATAGTAGCATAATTAATGAGTATGAAAATGCTTTTCTTGGAGGGGAGTTTTTTCTCCAGATTGGTTGTGGCTACATGGAAGATTTGCCTTCTTAATCTGTGCCAATTACTGACAGGCAGTGGTAACTAACTGAAGGGTGAGCAATATATGTGGTGTCTTTTCAGACAAAATTAAAGAATCAGCGACCAGAGTAGTCTTTTATTCGAGAATCTCTACTTGGACATCCAGGAATAACATTTCTGCAGAGATGAGATTCTTTTTATACTCTCCCTAACTTCCTCCACAGGACAGCTGGAATTAGCTACAGGGAGCAAGCCTGACACAGGGAAAAAAATAAATGGTCACACCTTGAACCATTCCAGCAAATCTAAGCCTAAATGAATGTAGAGTTCAGGATGGCTGACATTTTTTCAAAATATTGCAACATAGTACAGGAAGAGAGTTTCCCCTTCTGCCCCAGATTTGATCTTGGAGGAGTGGTATTTGTCACCTATGGCTGGTGCAGACTGAAAAATGACAGAGTAATGGGAAGGATTCAAAAAGATATCAACAAGAAAAATGAACTTGGCTTGATGTTCTTCAGCCTTGTTGTCTTCTATCCAGTACCAAGCTAAGAATAGCAGCAACATCTGAAAGGAAACTCTGTTGCTGAAAGAAAATAAAGACACAAAATAACTGATATGATATGTTACAGTCTTGAGCCTCCCATGCATATCTTCAGTTGATGCCCTAGTTAATTTGCATTCAGTGCTCAAAAATATTGACACATACAGAACTCATAATATGTAACATTTATGTGAAATATTTTGCAGCATCCTGTAGCTCTCAAAATTGAAGGAAGCTGTGTGGTTTTCTCAGAACTCTCCTGGGAAATTCTCATTTCCATTTTTATTTGTTTTGACATCAGTGGTTTTTTGGGTTGGTTTTTTGGGGTTTTTTTGTTGGTGGTGTTGGTTGTTTTTTTGTTTTTTTTCCCCCCCTGGCCAAGGCTCACTAGTAATATGTATAAAAACAAGACAGGAATGATTGATTTGTCTTCACAAAACACACAATCTTGGAAGCATGAACTCTTTTTTTTTTTTATTGTTTTTCCCCCATTTCATTTGTCTTCTACAGCACTCAGTTATAGTGCTAGGCATAGTAATACATAGCCTTTTCCTGTTGTTGTATGTTGATAGCAACACAGCAAAAAGACCCATCACAGCAGTGGATAACTCTAGTGATCTTCAGCTACAAGAGTTCAGAGTAGCTCCTAACAAATGCCAATTATTAGCATCACAATGTTTGAATGGGAGAGGGACAGAATGTGTTTCAGAATTTTAATTCCCTTGTGAGATGCAGAAAGTTCTGTCTATAGCTTGTCCAAACAACAGAAAATCAACTTCACCTAAAATTTCTAAATCATTTCTTTCCTTAAGTTTCATAGTTTCTAGTTTTCACAGTCCAAAATTGTTCAACTTTTTAATTATATTTTGTAAAAATATTTTATATATTTATGAAAATCATGTAACAAATCACTATAAGATAAAGTTAGTTGGTAATGATATTGAAATATAAGTTAATAAAAAAGTACTGGTGGCATTTGCCAACGATTAGCAATTTCTTAAATTGTGTTTAAGTGTTAATAAAATTTTATTTGAAAACTATCTCCATGTGTGCACAGTCATTTTCTTACTGAAATACTGTGGAAAAATTTTGACTAGGCACCTCTGTGATTTCAGACCATTCAAGATAGGCATGTTATACCTCTCTGCATTAAAAGAGGTACAGAAATCATATACCTCCACCTCCTCTTCAGTAAGAGTAAGACATTCATAAGCAAATAAAGTGGGCTCACTCAAAGTAAAGCTACACACGTGAAACTCATAGCTCTTTCCTACTAACCGTCTTGAGTTTGGGGTCCAAGAACCCCAGACCCCTGTGCTGAAGATCCATCGATTAATTTTGGAGTTGATGCTTCCTCATCAGATTCTTCTGTCAATGGTGCAGAAGAATAGCTCTCTTGAATTATAGCAGGTAGTGCTGTCCCAACCTCTGTCTAGGGAAATTAAGAGGAAATAGGAAATGTTACTGTTTACTTCCACTGGTAGCTGATTCTCTTCTAGTTATTCATATTCTCCCACTAGAGGTCATATATGTTCTGAGGTTTAGTGGTTGAGCTGCATTTTATCTGGCAGCCATAATGAATTCTGATGATGTGTAAACAGTTCATGAAACTCCAATATGCTCATTCACTTTTTATCTCAGTGTTTTAAACTGAGATATGCACACATGCATGTGCACACGTGCATGCACACTGCATATACTTCACTAGCAAGAACATGTAACAACAAAATGCTTTTTCTGCATTTATTTGAAGTTAAATTAAATTTGTGATAAAAATTGGTATATCCTGTGTGGCAAAGGAAAATTTGTTGTGAAGTATGAAAAAAATGCAAGTCTTTTGACCATGAAATTGTAAATTGTACCAGCATAAATCCAAATCCAATCCAGCTGTGCAGGGTCTATTTAAAAATATTAACATACTTTAAAAATCTTATTATCTAGGAACTCTGAAGTCTAAGTTCACACACTACTTGCAAACATGGTGGCAATTTTCAAATTTATTTTTTCAAATTTTTTTTTTTTGACTCTGGTCAGCTTTATTCAGCAGCAGCTGCATTATATGGTATGAAAAATTAAGGGTATAAATAAAAAATGTTAGATAAAATCCTGGTTTAGAAAAATCCTATAAAATTTGGAAATTCCTTTCATGGAAATAAAAACCTTATTTTTTCCTCTCCACTCAACATAATTAGTCAAACCAGTGAATTTTATTGTGTTAACTATAATTCTAAAGATGCATTCTAAAAAATGCATAAAATCTAAAGATTTTGCTATATGACAACTTCAGGATAAAATGAAGATATAGCAATTTTCTTGCGTCATAAAACCCCTCATAAAAAGAGTAGTGCAGACTTGCCAGGGTTGCTGCAGAGGGGGCTACATTTGCAAAGAGAGAGAGGTAAAGAGGCACAGTGGTGTACTGTAATCACCCAGACACTGAGAATCCATGTGAGTTGTGTGACCTTTGCAAGTTACTTTACCACTGTATCTTGATTTCCCCATGTGTGATAACATTGTTTGACCACCCCAGAGCCTCCTTCAAAAGTGCACTTCTTTTTTTTTAAATCCCTGACAATGAATTACTGTCCTTATAGGGCTTTACAGACCTGAGGTTCTGTTTAAAATTTAGGTAACACATCCACTTGCAGGGTGCTGCACCTCTGTTCTGCAGTTAACACTCCTTAGCTTATATCTAAGGTGTGATCAAAAGCAGGAATTTTGTAACAATGTCTTCATCCCAAATGTGAAAAGAAGCATAAAATTATGCTTTAGTAAAGATTTTCCTCTGCTGCAACGTTCTAGCACAACACTACCATAAAACTGTTGAATCCTGAGGTTCTTTACCTGATCAACCCTCTCATTTTTTTGAGATTTTTTGCTGAATTTGCTGTCCCCATGGAGAACCTATTGCTGAAATCACTCACATGAGTGCTCATAAATTCTAGTAGCAAAATACAGGTAAAAGTAGATTGCATCCAGATGGGACAGGTGGTCAGGATTTTTCGAATTAGGCTTTCTATGTAGGCTATACAAGTTAAAGGAACTAACACACCTTAGATCTGGGTCCCACGCACAAGCAAAGTATATTCTCATTCCTATTTGAATCTCATAGCTTAACTACACAATATTTTGCAAGTAGAGTTATTTCTGTCTTATTATTCCTTGATAGGATAGGTTTTAAATATATTTATGTGAAAAACCTATGTACATTCGTATATGTATATTTATATAACCGAAATTTTGGAAGAAAACTCTTTACACTTCAAAGTAGACTGGATTTTGCAGTGTAGCTATATACCATTACTAGCAGTATTATGCTCTAGACTGCCTGAGAGCATCTAAATAACCATATAAAATCTACATGTTGCACAGAAATAATTTGGTTTAAGTTATATTGTCATCATAACTTCAAATATTTTGCATCAATTAGTTTCACTGAAAACAGAGAATGTGGAAGCAATGAAAAACCAGAAAGCACTCTGAACTTCACAGACTAATATTTTGACTGCATACACTTCACGTTCTCTGTATATTCTTTAGCTGTATTCCAGTAAGCCATAGATAATATTACTAAGTAGAGTTTATGGATAAAAATGCCCTGATACCATGCCCTAGGATCATAACTTTGCAAAACACATGGTGATCAAGTGAGCAAAATGAACTTCAGCTGAACTATGACTGAGTAACCTGTTGGTGTAAGTAAGTGTAAGGATGTACCTTGTTGCTTTGTGCAGACAAATACACAATGTTCCCATCTGCAGCACTGACAGTAAGACAGCTTAACCAGGAATGGACTTGGGGACAAATCAAAAGAAAACTTTGGGAACAAAGGAAATGGGACAGATGTTCTCCGAATGGAGGAAGCCTAGAGGGAGAGATGCATTCCAGACTTTTATTGACCCAAGGTAGTACTGCACTGAAGTGCTTGCACATGCAGTTTACTACTTCACCAATTTTGTGGAAATAAGAGTCCCTGTCCTGAACTTTGGAACAAAATCCAGAGGGTTTGAGACCTGTTAATGGCTTTGTATGGATGTGGCAGTTCTACTGAGAATAATACTCTAGAGGAAAGCATTTTCAAGATACAGTTTGTAAATAGGTTTCAGATCTAAGATAACGTTCCTGTCACTTGTGGTGGGATTTGGGTCATCTACACTGACTGCCACTTCTCTGAATGTTTGAGGGCATACTTTATGGAAGTTGCCAGCTTGGAATTTGTGATTTGCTTTATGCTTTCTCAGGTTTTCTTAGTTGATTAATCACTGTAGCTGTTGGGTACAAAGCAGAGGTATTAACTTCTAGTACTTCTGTTCCTAGACTGTTGTCTCTTATTACAGAATGTTATCTAGTTTTGGAAATGCACAGTTGAAATCCTCCCAACAGTTTCCTTGCCAATGTGCTAAATCTGGGTTCTAGAGAAACTATTCCAAGCAGCCAGTTAGTATTATCTATTCAGTCTTCTGCACCAGTTGTGACTGTCATAAAAAAAATCCCAGTTATTACAGAGAATTTAATGATGCTGCCATTTTTACACTGGTAACAGAGTAGGAGTTCACTGATACATGTGTATTACATACCAGACCCAGAGCACGAGCAGTATTTGCTTGCTGTAAACAGGTTGGACTTGAACCAGTAACTTAAAGGTAAAAGTCTGTTTTCCATTATCAGCCATTTGATCCATGCAGCTTTCTATCTTTTACATATTTGATAAATCACGCAAGTTTCTAACAAGAAAAAGATGTTACTTGAACTATATAATGTACAGAATGGACCTTTGTCATCCAGATGTTTGTTTATTTTTGGCAACATGCACTTTACTAAAAAACTGAAACAGAAATTATTCTACATCACTTAATGGTATTATTCCCCATGGGTTTGGGGGTAGGGGGGGTTGGGAGTAGGTTGTATCTCCTTTGCTACTCTAAGTAATATTCTTTATGAAAAATCACAAAGCAGGAAGAATATTGTAGAGAAATACAATAATGCACTCTTTGTCGATAGTTTCAAGTCATAATCAGAATCAGCCTTCCAAGCCAGATTTAATGCATGGTACAGGAAAATACAGAAAGGGAATCACATCACCTACCTTTAGCCATCTAACTATGTGGTTAATAGTTACCCTACTTTTTCTTTGGAATCAATCAAGAAATTTGGAGCATACCAGTGCAGAATAACAGCCACAGGACATGCTGTAAGCAGAGTAATATCTTTCTTAAGACTGCATAGAGCATTTTTTTTGCCTCCTACATTTATCCAATGTGACTACATTTACAAATGAAGCTTCATGAGGCATTTTCAGACCAGGAAGTTACAAAAGTCAAGAGCACAGAAATCTGTACATATCAATGAGTGATAAGATAAAACTGGTGAAAGTCAACTCGTAAACTTAGTTATTGATAGACTAGGCATCTTGTCTACGCTGTGTCCTTTCACAGCAGAGAATAAGAGAATAAGACAAAACTTCTGAAAAGCAGCTCCAGCCACTGACAACACGTGCTTCTTTTAGGATGGGTTCTTTCGGTATCTATCTCTCACCATTAGCTGAAAAGCAGATGAGACAAATGAAAAGGTTTTTAAGATTAGAAATGGTTCAGGAAGCTGAGATGTGAAAATAAAGTAAGATGAAAGAATATCTGTGGGCTAGGAGTCAGTAGGGGTGGAACAGAATAGAAATGTAGATAAGACTAAACTACATGAGGATTATGAACTCACATAATCAATGCAAAGTCATAAAATACAGAAAATAAATAGATTTAAGGAGTTAAATAGCAAGGCTGGAAGCCATCAATTGCCACATTTTACTTCGTAGGTAGTGTAATTCTGGGGCAAATGTTTTGTCTATTGTTTTCAGTCTATATCTTTTAGGAACAAAGTTGATAAATTACATAAAATAAAATCAAATCTACAGGAGAATCGGAAGTGTGTCTTGTTCAGCAATTCTTTTGCTGCAAAAAATATACTTTAAAACACAAACAAAAGTTCAGAACTTAAAAAGAGACCTCATAAACTTGAAGGGAGAGTTGTACCACACACTGACCCATCAAAAGGAGCTAGTTTCCTCCACAGCTGTTGTGAAACTATGAAAGGCTTACAAGAAAATGCCTAATTATGGTAGCGGTTTTTGGTTTGCTTTCCTTTCCAAAAGTGTCTCATACTTGTTTCTTCTTGAATTTTGCAGTTAAGGTCCTATTGTTCTATCTTAAAAATAAATAGATCTGTGAGCCATTGCATGTTAATGAAATATCTACTTTGAAAATTCTGCAGCTTGGGTAAATTGTCATTTTCAGTACATAAATAAGTTGTGTGGAGAAATTAGTGTAATAAAACTCAGGGAGATCTGGGAAAGCAGAAGGGGATATTTGTTTACAAAATTTAAAAGTAAGCTGATTTTACCTACTCTCACTCATTCTCTCAGATTTTACTCATTTTCGTGTTTACACCGACATGTTCCCACATATCTAAATGTCCGTGCCCAAATGGTTCTGGCCAGGATCACTTGTGTTTAACACAAAAAAACAAGGTACAGAAGCTACTGAGTCCTTTTACTGCCTCTGGGATTCTTCTTGACAAACATTGAAAACTACCCCTTGCACTGGTTTCTGTCTCCTTTAAGATTCACTGGCTGTTATGAGGCAGACTTTTTCCTCAGAGTCTTGGATACTCCAGCATCCAAGAATCTTACACAAGGTTGCTGCCCATTGCCCACTTTTCGTCATTGGGAATGTGATTTCATAATGGCTAACATGTAAAAGAATAGTATATGTTGTATTCTACAACATTCTTTCCTGTCTGCTGGTGGTAGGATGAAGGGTCTTCACCAAGAAGTCATCTGTGCTGTGATGTTATGAGGGTGCAGGGCCTTTGATTTTGGCATAAACAATATATTCCTCAGTTTTGCTGCTGGAAAGTGTTCTGGAAATGGTGCAATTGGGTACAGTATCCTTAATTTTCAATGCAGACCATTCTTTTAATCCTTTAAGACTTCTAATGTTTTTAACTTATTTTGTTGTTTCTGATGGGTTTTGCATACACATACATACATAAATATCCATTCATACTTCAGTCAGACCAACCTTAATATTTAAGTTACAGAGCTCTAGAGTTGGAACCCAGTTCTCTAGAAAGTAATCTCTGTGGCTTCTGCCTTAGAAAATATAGGTAGACTGAGGTTCTTCTAATTAGTCTTGGAAAGAGTAATCTTTTTAGCACCTTGACCACAGAATAGCCTAAAGCTTCTTGTCTCAAAAACAAGTGTATCTATGTCATGTCTGATTTTAGCTGAGTAAAAACATTTATGCTGCTCAACATTGCTACAGAGATTTAACTTACTAATTCTGTTGTCTAAGAATGAAGAAAGTTTATATAAATTGAGCTAATCTGCATTTCCACGAGTACAAATGAAGTCAGTCTTCAGCACTGTATTTGAAATTTTATTTCTGACATTCTGCTTTGAGGGCTATGTAATATCAATGTTAGCCTACAGCAGATGCTTTTCTTTGAAACAGCGCTGAAGTTTTGTAAGACATAAAGTTTCAAAGAGAAATACGCCAGTTTTAGAAATCAGAACAGGGCTTTTGCCTTTGCACTATTATAAAGCACAAAAGGAACTGAAAACTAGTCCCAGGTATTTAATGAAGATTTCCACAAGAGCTCCTGCTGATCCAAGCTACAAAGTAGATATACACAGCCAGACAAAGCTGGAGATCACTCAGATGACCACAGTATCTACCAGAAACTTTGTCAGCCCTCAAACCTGTGGTAAGGAGCTGCCTCAGTTGGACTTTCAGAGCTCACTGTAAAGAAGGGTTCAGGATCTCAAGGATATTTCCTCACACAGTGCAGGCAGACCAGGCACTGCTGGAGCTGAACGTGCTTTTGCCCAGTTCACCAGCCGGTTTTTCCTAAATGTGCTGTGATGGCTTTGTATCCAAAGTACAACCAGTGTTAAAAATATGAACAAAAAGAACCTGATTCACTTAACTTCAGACATTGAATTTAAGGATCTTATTTAGTAGCTTAGTCTTCTTACATTCCTGGTGCAGACGCTGGAATAAGAATTGCTTCCTGAGAGTGGATCAGCACACATAAGTTGTGAATCAACTTCCTGAGCTGCTTGTCTGTCTTCCTTTGGCTCTAAAGGAGACCATATAGAGGCAACTATATTTTTTACTGGACATCAAGACCAAAATCTGGCATCAGATCTGGTCTTCGTCTCATTTCTACAGCTTATAGTGCAAAGATGTTTAATCTTACATGATCCAATCCAGACCATGCATGTAGCCTGAAGTGATACAAGTGTAGTGCTCAGAAGCTACTGTATCTTCATAACTAGATAATTTTCTAATATTTAGGTTTGTCTTCATGATATTACGCTATATAGAAATGTGCTGTCAGTGTAAGATCAGTTAAAAATCACTTAGTGGCAGGTCCAGGACATGAGTATGGTGCACAGAAGAAAGCACTGAGGACAGGGCCATGCGTGTGGTGTATTTCCGGCCACTGAGAGAGGGACATTCTGCATGATAATAAAATGCATTGCTGCATAATTCTGAAAAATAAGGAACATGGATATCAAAAAAGGAATAAAAATAATAGGACTTTTTTTTTTTCTGCATGTTAAGTTTTTGTACTTCCTACTTTTTCTTCACCTTGTGATCTGAACTCTATGTCCAGGACCAATAGCTGCAGCTATTGTATCCACAGCTACTATTTATCCTTCTATTAATAAGAGCTAAGTTGGGACTGGAAGATGAAAATCAGAAACTGGAAGTTGGTTCAAGCTTAGATCTCGCTGAAAGAAAGCCAGAGCCAAAGCCACTCTTGAGAAACCACATTCAATGTAAATTCTCAATCCTCAGATGTCTGTGATGTCACAGTAGGGATGGTGTTGCTATGAAATATTTAATATTACTGCAGTACCATTTCTATACTTTTTTTTTTTAAACAAAACAAAATGGTACAAGTCATTAAAAACGAGAGCTACGCTGATACTGGTGGACAGTCCACCAAGTCTTTCACCATCTATCAAGATATTAGGTTGCATTGAGGAATCTAGGGATAGAAACTCAGTGAAGTTTTGCATAGCTAACTCTATTGATACATGCAGCTAAGGATTCAGGCAGAAATTTCATCAGGGTTTTACAGTTGTGCATGTTTCAAAGAATTACTGAGCTTTCTCTCTCACACTTAAAACTATTTATGTAGGGAATGAGGCATTCCTCCACCTAAGTAATTAAAAAAAACCCATCAGCTAAATTTGCATAACTGTTTTATTCCATTTCAGTTCTGATGAAAACAAAGATGATGATTCTCCATTCATCCAAGAAGCAAGGGAGCTGAGACATAAATTGCTAGCTTAACAAGGCTGGCACCCCAATAACTTCTGTTCCAAAAGCCATCTTGATCATCAAATGGGGTCCAGAAGAGAGTTTGGATGAGATGTTGAAACAATGCCAAAATACATCCAAAGAAGCAAAACTCATGGCAGGAGAAAGAGAATGTCCAAAGGAAACATGATTATGTAGCCTAACATGAAAGGAGCTGAGACCCGGGAGCTTTTTCAAAGGATTGTTAATGTCCCATGCATTAAATAAAGGCTAAACATGAATAAAGATAGAAATGACTCAGAGCAGACTCAGAGCAGAAAAACAACATTCCCAGCTCTGAGTTGTGTACCAAACCATGCTCTGGATTTTGCTCCAACTGGCTCTAAAATGATTCTTACCTTAAAGGATTGTGAAATGGGATAGAAATGCGCATGTTATTTAACTCGACAGTATTCGGAAAAAGTATATAACTATGGGTACAATTAGGAATTTGGGGTAATTTTCTAAAATATCTGTATCCTTGTTTCATATCCCACATCCATAGGGATGGGATGGGCTTCTTTCCAGAGGAAGCCACAAAACTGGAAATCTGCGAAAAAAAAAAAAAGTGACTAGGCAAATAGAGGTAGCCAGAATCTACTGTAAAAGACCTATGTAATCTCACTGTGGCGTTCCAACTGTCACATCTTTCACTATAATTTCAAACATTATGAAAGTTACTCTTAAGCAACGAGCCCTAGATGGACCAATTTAGGTGTTTTCAGACCAGAACAACTACTTAGGCAATCTCACCCAGTCTGAGGCAAGAGGAAGGAAGTAGTTAGTCTGTTCAGCTAAGGTAGTAGTAACTAATAGCATGCGCAGTATCGATTTTAGGTGCTTAGGAATGTCTTAGCCAGTATAGTTAGTCTTTATAACATTTCAGATAGCTAAGTGGGTGAGACAAATCCTTCTTGGATTGTACTAGAATTTATGGACTTACAAGCTATTTCAAATCCTTTATTTTTGTCTTGCATTTGGTTTTGCTATATGACAAAATAGTTTAAAAATCACTCAGGTATTTCATAAATGCTTTTTAATCAACACAAATGTTTCCCTTTTGTGAAGACATCTGTGCAGAAGCATATGGAATCAGTTATGAACAACCAAGTTATCTGACTTCTACATTACTTGTACCAATTCCTAAGTTTTGTAAAAGTGTATATGACGTGTTCTGAAAAGTCATTGCATATCCACCTATTTAATCAGATATCTGCCACAAAGATAGAAACAGCAGTGTAAGCCTCTCTCAACTGCAGAATGGCGAGTGGGAACTCCTTCACAAGTAAGACCCATCTTCATGCATGTTATGACAACAGAATAGATGCTTTGTGTGTATGTGCACGTTAATATAAGTGAATGTCTGTGCTCAGACTCAAGTTCTGAGCTTTGTGCAGGCACCTGAATAACCCACTTCCATCTTGATTGAAAATGAACAAGCTAATGTGGGATCAAATATTAGGCTTTCATAGTGTTTGTCTCCGATTATTTCGTGGGTGGTACTTTCCAGCTCACCTCTTCTGAGTACACACACCCAGACCAACCTGTATTTAACTCCCTTGTTTTTCTGCTTATTCAGAGCTAGGATAGCTCCCTCACTTCTCAGCCTCACTGATAGCCTATCTTATTGATGAAAATATTTTCCTGATGCCACTGTAGTTTCACTTCTTATTTATCTAACATAAATTTTCATACCTGAAGGAAAATTGGCTAGTTATGTTTAACAGGCACTGTAATCAAAAATTTGCAATGTGATTTTATTAGACATTAATAGCTGATATACGTAGGAATCTCTTTCAACAATTTGCTTTTCTCACACACTATCCAAACAAAGTTTTAGTTTCAAAGAGTGAAAAACTCTGAACCTTCTGTTTCACCAGCAAGAAGCTTACACAAGAATGCCTTTGACAGCCTGACTTGATTTTATCCATTTTAAAGAAGGAAATCTGTCTTTGTACGTGTTTGCAGAGCAGCTGGAACAATGAAGACCCAGTCTTGACTGGAGCTACTGGACCCTATCATGATATAAATATTCATTGAAAATAATAGTGAAACTTACTGTGAAGAAAAAGGGGTGATCCAGCAGCTCATGTTTATACTTTTGTAACTGTCAGTTTCAGAAGCTAAATCCAACACAAAGCCTGCACACTACCTTACAGTGACGTTCCTTTGCAGTGTCTTTCTCCTTTAGGACCTTGGAATTTCCTCCTTGGTAATAGGTTTTTCTTTTACATTGCCTTTCTTTTACCATTATCTATGAAAGAGTTGATACTCTTCTCTCTAAAACCTCAGTATATATTTTGTTTCTGAGTGATATATTACTTATTTTTTTTTTCAGTAACAATTTGCCTTTGGATGCAAGGCTTTAGCTAGATCTTCCATGTTTTACAACCTGGGAACTTGGAAACCACAGATTTTATAGCCCAGATTTGATCCATCTAATACATAACAATGCATAACTTTGATTAAGGATTCATTACAATTCTCCGAAGTAATTCACAGATACAAGTACTTTCCCCATGCAAAGACTTTGCACTAAAAAATGTTTTCCATGTACACAGATTGAATACAATGAAAAGAATGCAATAAATGAAACAGATCTGCTGATGCTAGCAGGCAATGCTAGATATACTCTGATTTCCATTCTTAACTTTTCCAAACAGAAAATTTAGTCTAAAATCTATGATAAAAAATTGACAGATTTCAAGTGGAAAAATATCAACAGCCATTATCTAGATAAAATGCTCTCACAAAAACATTTGCAAGCCAATGAAATGTGTGTGTATAGACACATAATTCACAAGGAAAACTACTTCAAGAGTATAAGAAGCAGAAAAGAAGTCATGAACTTGGACTCAGTCACTCTTGATTAACTTTATTAAGCTGAAATTTTGGTGCTAAGACTGTGGCAGGTGCTTAGGGGGCACCTAAAGTTATTTGAGGAAGCGAGGTGTATTGGGTCTGACTGGGATGGATTTAGCTTTCCCCATAGCAGCCCTCATAACGCTTACTTTGTAGTTAGAGTAATGTTGATAACACCTCAGTATTTTGGTTACTGCTGAGCAGAGCTTGCACAGCATAAGAGCTGTCTCTCCAAGCCTCCTCCCTATCCCAAGGCTGAGGGGATGGGCAAGGGGTTGAGAGGGGACATAGCAAGGACAACTGCCCCAAACTAACCAAAGGGATATTCCATACCATATGGCATCATGCTCAGCAAAAAGAGCTGAGAAGGGAGAAGGCTTTGTCTTCCAAAGCAATTGCTACATGTACTGTTTGGATATCACATGCTGATGGTAAGCAGAGAATAGATCTTTTGGCTTTGCTTTGCTTCTGTCTGCAACCTTTGCTTCTCTTCATTAAACTACCTTTATGTTGAATTACAAGTTATAATCTTAATTTCTCCCCCTGCTTTCTGAGGAACAGGAGTGAGAAGATAGCTTGATGGACACCTGGCAGTCAGTCAAGGCCAACCCACCACCACAGATATCCCAAGACAATGATTCATAATTTTCTTGGAGTTTAGTCTTGGGATGCAACACTTAATTTTAGCGGGATAGAATGAGTGGGAAGAATCCCTCTCTAGTTACCTCTAGGTTTTTCTTTATTTTGGTGGTTACGCATTGAATGAGTGACTACAGCACCCCATGGGTAACATTCTCCAAAGGACATACTGAAATAGGTGCTTTATTTTAATTCCTTAAGATGCACAGGTGCCTAATTCCTATTGAAATCAACAGGAGCAAACACCAAACACATCTGATGTCCTAGAACCAGTCAGTCTCCTGGATCTGCTGAAAATCAGTTGGATGCACAACCTTGAAAAAATTTGATTTTCTTCAATACATTTAAAAATGTGTTAAACAGAATGGTTTGTATTTGCATGTAACTGAATTTTAAAATCTTAAATTGAAAACAGCAACATCAGAAAATCCTATTTATTTTGTTCTCCATTATTTCAGAAGGCTAAAGACAGGGTACAGAATTCTCTAAATGGAAAAGAAGGCCTTAAATCAGGCCCTAAAGAGTTACAGTACACATGCTAGACCTAATGAAGGCCTGCTGTTTATCTGGTTCTCTGTGGTATCGCTCATCATTTAAGTTATGCATAATAAAAACTAACCTGTGACCTTGGATAAATACTGGGTTTTACACATAGAGCCACTTGTGTATCTCACATCTTTACAATAACAGAATTGTAGGGAGGAAAGTAATAACCATGATCAAGAAATCAAATGTATTCTGTTTAAAACTTGAGGGACATCAATAATATTCAGTATGTAAAAGATAACCTGCAAGACTGACATGCATGTCTATAAAACTGCTTGATTTGTACAGAACTGACCACTCTGAGCTCTCCTGGGTTTAGGGGAATTGTGAATGTTTACGTTTCTTTTGGGTGGTACATGGTAAGCAGAATGTAAGCAAAAAACCACTTTGGCTAAACATCTAGGAAAAAAGGGTTCTCACAGGGAGGTCCATCCATATGCAAAGTAACATTCCTTTCAACTGCTATGATGGATGAACTTCACTTGGTGAATTTTAAGCAGGCTGTCTGAAGAGCTCCGTAATGGGAGAAAATCCTGCTCTGGAAAAGAAGTTTGCAAGACAAAATGAAAAGACTTTTTGGACTCTGCCTATTCCATGCTTCCCAAAAGAAAGAAATGTGATAGGACCTGCTGTGTCTTTTCTTGTTGGGTACAATATTGATCATCCTGAATTTCCTTTCAGCTGGAAAAGAACTGCAAGGGCCTTGCCTTGTCTCTGTCCTTCACTCAGAAACTTGCAAAGGTGCCACCCTATGCTTCAGTGTCATAGAACCTCACAGGCAGAGCACTGCACAGGAGAGTTCCACCTACCATTCAATGCATTACTAAGAAATCTATTGTTTGAATGGGAAAATCTCTGTGGTGAGGCACATACAAAATAGCCTCTCTCACTTCTGGGAAGGAAGCCATTTCTGTAGAACTCATAAATGCTTCATTTTTAAAAGCAAAGAAAGAGAGGAGCTGTGACTTATTAGACAATGTGAAACAGAGAGAGTGCAAGTATCCAGTCACTAAAAGTAGGGGTGAAGAAAGCTCAAGTGCGTCATATTTAAAGAGCTGTGATTCTGCATGGCACAGGAAAGCAAGCCAAAGGCAAAGTAATTTTTTTAGAGAAAAGCTCTTCTCAGTCCTTCTTAGATGAGATAATTTATTTCCCCTAAACTGTAAGGTTCTGATCGTAGTGCAAACTTTGAGATTATTTTTATCTCTTCAGTTCTCCAGTTTTGGGATATATTTATTCTTAAATTGTCTCTGTCTTTTGCTTTCAAGGTTGCTATCCAATTTTGATTTCACCTTGATGAAAAACTAGTTCCTGTCCCTCCTGCTGCATCCATGAATCACTCAAAGAATATATTTTCATGAGTTATATACTGTTATGTGAAAAAGTTCTAAAATATTATATGCAATAGCAAATCCCCCATATTATTATTTAAATGTTATATTTTTCACTCAACTTTTATTGCACTGAATCCTGAATCATACAGTGCATATAAAGTTATGCCCGTGTCTAAGCAGAAGAGTGAGACTAAAATTAATGTAGCCTTTTAGTAATGTAAAGAAATACAGGAATGTAGGAGGGGAAGAAGGTATTTAAGTCAACAAATTGATTCCCTTGCTTGCACAGACAATACATCTCACTATAACAGAATTCCAACAATTTTTCTTCAGTAATATTTCTTAATTTCCCATTTTTCAATTAAAGTGTTTTCCCTTTCTAATTTACTTCCTTCTGCTCACTTTCCTAACAGAAATAGAAACCACTAGCATTTATAACCTGAGATACTTGTATTGAACATAACTACTACTATAAGAAACAAAATCAGGAAAGAGCACTTTACAACCTCATTTAATATGGAATGCTGGATGTCCTCTCTCAGCTGCCTCTGTGCCTTATCCTGACAGAGAAAACCAAAGGACAATGGCAATGCAAGGAGACCTGAGATAAGCACAGTAGCTTTCCTCTGCTATTGAAGATTACGACCAAAAAAAAAAATAAGCAGGAAATATTTTGGCCACATTTGTAGATTAGGGAAAATGTGAATGAACTACAGTGTATTATTAGCACAGAAAACTGTTGATCAACCAAAGGCAATGGCAACCATATGAGCAGTTTTTTCTGATAAATGTTCTCATGGCCAACAAAAATGCATCAGTAGGCACTGCATTTATACTTCGGAAAGATAGAATACATGAAGTTCTGATTACCTCTAGTTGGTCAGACTGCTCATTTTCATCATAGGCAAATGGGTGAGGCAGCTCTCCAAGTGGTATGTCATAGAACTCAGAATCATAAATTAGTGTATCAGTGATAGGTGCAGCTCCAACAGACTCGAAGATAAAAAATCCCAGAAAAATATTTAAAAAGGTCTGCATTCTGTTTTCTGTTCTGAAAGAGAAGAAAATGAACAAAATGTGGAGAATCTGGTATTTGCAAGGAATCTATGAAAATTTGATCTCACAAATACAGTACTTACATGTATACAACAATATTTCTGATGTATAACTCATATCTATGCATGATGAATCAAAGGTTTATTCTGTTTTGTTTCATGAAGGGTCCCTAGATCTGAGAATTTATTCAGACTACAGGCCATACTAACATTTATATAATTTAGAAAAGACATATGGATTTTTATTGGTATAAAAATAAACTGATCTCAATGAGAAAGTACCTGGAAAGGTGACAGGATGATATGTATATTCATCTCTTTCCCTTTTCATCTAACTTCACTTATTTCCAATGCACC
>JAOXJM010000001.1:47565331-47584213 GCA_026413425.1 Tringa solitaria
GGCCTGAAGCTTTTTTATCTTTTGGTCTTTAGGTTTGCTTTTTTTTGTTTTATTAAGACCAATGAAGTTCAGACCACTTTGGTTCTGGATCTTAACTGAATCTTGATTTCATTGGTTTACTGTATTCCTGTTAGACTACAGTATACTTTGCTGGTCTTGTTTTACAGAAACACTAAACAAAGGAAATTATTTGAAGGCAAATGTTAACTTAAAAGCATTGAAATTGTTTGCATTTTTTGTTAGAGCTATGGAATTTTCTTTAAAAAATTATGCATTTTAAACAAAGAATTTTACAATCTTACGAACATGATGTTTCACATGGCACACAAATTTTGCCAATAAAGGTCAAGCAAATAAAACCATTTTCTTTGTCTCAATTTGTGAACCAAAAATTGGAGATTGAGTGTTATATCCATAGGGGACACACCTTAGTTGATGCTGTAATTAATATTTAGCATTCAGTTCAAGGTTGGATGTTAGAAGTCCCGATGTTAGCAACATTAGACTAACTAGAAACCCAAGAGAACCATCATTTAAGCATTTTGAGAATATTATGCCATTATAAGCAAAGGAAGAAAGACTACTTATAGCTCTTTCAGTGTTGCTGAGGAGAAAGACAAACGTTTAAAAAAGCTCAGAGAAAATATGTGCTTGAGCTAAGAACTGATTCAAATCACTGCCTTGAGCTTTCTGAATCCTGTTATCACAGAAGATAATGAAATTCCAGAGTAAGACTAAAGGACTTTTGGGAGTGAGCTTTTCATGTCCTCTAATTTGTCTCATCACTGACACTTGGGTTTTTTCCAGATCCTCTGGCATTTTGCAGTGTAACTTGTAAGTCTTGCAAACTTCCTCAGTTGTCTCTAAATCTTACTGTTTTACTTACTAACTTGGGCTTGATTAAAAGCTCACTAAAGTTAATGGAGAGTTCCATTGCATTCAGTGGTTTTTGGAGCATGACTTCAGCTGGAAGCATATCCATCTGTGGTCATTGCCTAACAAATTCCTAGCTAAAATACATTCCCATTGTATAATTGCTGGCAGCGCTAAATGAATTAATTTATTCCTTTGTTTGAGAGGGCTTTGTTTTCATTTCAGTTCTCTGAGTTCTTGGAGGTGCAATGACTCCTCGCTGTGTTCTTGAACTTAGTGCCAAAGCCTCAGGATTGTCCTATCATTGTTCTTCCAAAATCTTGATTATAAAGCACTGAGTCTTTGATTCAGACTGTCAGCATGCACTTGACATCAATATATTTTTTTCCTTGCTTTGTTTTCTTTTGGCCCTTTACAAATTCATCACCAGGAACTTGTGATAAGAAAGAATGTGCGGGAAAAATACTAGCTTTGCCACAAAATGAAAAATCCTGTCTGACCCTCAGAAAGAGTTTCTGTATGGTACTCGGTTTCCCTCTTGGCACCTTCTCGACCTGCCAACCTGAGCAGAAGTACATGTCTTTAGTCTGATGCACCAGCTCTGGAAAGTCCTGGTACTGGTTTTTAACCAGGAGGTTAAGAAGAGATTGAGAAGTTGAGAAGAGATTGCAAAGTAGTTGTAACTCCCTCAACGGACATTCTAAATGATTTGGAAAGATTTATTATTACAAACTTGTAAAAAAATTATTTTAGAATTTAATATACAATTTTTTAGTTAATACCCTCTAACCTGCATGTATGTACCTTAACTTAATCCAATTTGATATGTTTTCATTTTCTAAGTAAAAGTGGTATTTAGCACTCCGAACTATGTCCACCGAATGTTCATGAAGAACTTTACCAAAGGGCGTAGCAAAGAGTTTTCCCTTTTTGCACCTATGTCCGTCTTCTTTGGCATCCTGCTTCCTTCAGGCCTTTAACGCCAGAATCCTCCAACATTTTCATGAACGTTATACAGGGTGACAGAGAGTTTACTTCATGTCCAAACACATGGTTTTTCTCAGCTTGTTCTTGGTGTGTGACTTCATTATTTACTGAATCATTATTGATGAATTATTTCCCAATTTTAAATGCGTGGTCAGAATTATATAGAACAAAGAAAAGTCACTGCAATCATTGAAGTTGGCTACGATCAGTTTCAGGGCTAAAATCCAGACCAGTATTTTAGAGTGTTTCTTTCTGAGATGCTAAACACCCTGACTCTTCTTTCTGTTTGTTTGTTTGTTTGTTCTAAAGGCATAGTAAGAGGACAGAGAGGTAGGAAGCTGCTTTGATAAATCCTTTGCCTGTCTCAGTATCACTTGCATTTCATGAATTGCTGGATTGTGGAACCTCATTCACCCTAGGACCCTGGAAAAAGGAGTGCATCATATGAACCTCGCTGGGACTACGAAACAAAGACCAGAGAACAGAAAAACAAATGTCTCAGAGAGAAGGAGAAAGGAAGGAAATCATGTGTCTGCAGAAGGGATTAGCATTTCCATTTTTGCTCACCAAAGTTAAACAAAGTACAAAAGAAGGATTTAGAGTGCTCCAACTGTTCCATCCCTTGTGCAAAGCACCATAAACAGGACGAAAAAGAGAGTTAAACAGAATATATGAGAGAGCTACGATTCTTTTACTAGTAAAGTCTTGTTTACGTTAAATTATTTCTGCATAAACAGTGGACACAGGGAAGAAAAAAAGCTCTTTAATGAGTCACAGAAATGACTAAAAAACAAGTACCTTATTTCTCACGTCGACGTGCCTGATTTTTGGTTTTTGATGGCAAATTCCCTTTCAAGTCACATACCCTTAGAAGCTGTTATCCTTCTCCTTTGAAGTTACTTTTACTGTCACTTCTTACTTCCATGGTTGATGTAGAAAGGTTAAAGTGTCAGCTCTTGTAGTATAAGAGGTTTTTCCTGTCCTTCAGATATTAATTGTTGGTCTTTTGCGCTGCCTGTCCAGCTGTCTGGTTTTTTTTTTTAAATATCTTCCAGAAAAAAAAACAATAAAAAATGCCTATTTAAAATTTGGCAGAGGTATGATGGATCTGGTTAATATTGACTACTAGCAGTGACATCTCAGAATATTTTTATGCAGTCTGGTATACCAAACTATGATGCTTTTCTAGATTAACACCCAGAATATTGTTTTCTGATATATGTAAAGCCCATACCTATTTAGATTCTGATTTACCATTGCATTCAGTATACCTGGAATTTCTTAGTTATTAAGAATAAAGCATTAACTTTAACAAGGACCATACACATTTGTGGTAAAATTAAACAACAAATCCAGAGTTACAATGACAAGAATGGATGGCTCCCACTTTTCTTTTGGGAAGGATGATTTAGAGCCTGCAATATCTGCTTCTGAAATTATTAAACTTTGTTGCAAACTATGAACATGATCCAAAAGCTATTACTTTTAATCATATTTAGCCAGCCTTGCTGGCATGACCGTCCTGTAAAATTCAAAGATTCCCCTTAAATACTCTTCCAATTTTACCTCTCTAACATTTGTTTGTACAATCAGCCCATAAGTTAAATCCATCACATCATGCTACTCACTCTTTCTGTATGTTATAAATTTTCAAGCAGATTAAAAGCTTGTCAGATTATTACTATATATTATACATGAATAAACCATATGGTTAGCTCAGTAAAGCATTTAGAAAATCAGAGAATTCTGGTTATTCAAACTCTGCTATAACAGCTCTGAATAGTCTTTATAATAAATTGTATTTCTTGCGCTTCTTTTTATTTGATTCAGAAGCCTCAAGAGAATATATTTTTCTTAGAATATTTTGTAATTTCAGTTTGGACACAACAGACAGGTAATACTGAAATATATTCTAAATTGAGGTTGGTGCTTAAGATAATGTTTTTCCTTGTTCCATGTAAACATGCAGAGAAGAGTTGGAGGGATGTGCTTTCTGCAGATTTGCTGGAGAAATCATAATGAGTCAGCTTTTTTCTACCTTGTTACTAACCCTTTCATACTTTTGAAATTAATTGGGTGAAAATAAATGTTCATTTTGTGCTTCATTGGTCTATCAGTTATGTGTACGCACACAGATACATGAAGGTTATACTGTATCTTGTTAATGAAGGCAGTCTCAGAAATGCCCACTGAGGCCAAAGACGGGAGTCAGAGCTTCAGACTCACATACTTGGGTCATATTCCACTCACATTAGACAGACTGCCATTCTTCTAAAACCAAATTTACAGTTTGCTGTTTAAGAGGTATAATTTGCATCAGTTTTCAGGAGGAGTTGGGAAAGGAATCTCAGTTCTTTCTTTAATCATAGTAGAACATAAGATAGCACTGCTGACTGTGCAAGCATGTGGTGTGGCAGAGTGGTTTTTATTAACATTCAGAGCTATTGTCTGCTGTTCCAGCCCAGCCTGTGGACTGGTTGGTGTTAGACCCTTTCAGGAAAACACAGTTGCTGGCCCCAGATATGGAAAACTTCAGAGTGTTTTTGCTTAGCTAAACAAGTACAGTTCAGAGCTGGGTTATCATATTTATCGCTAAAAGATGTATGATGTTTTGCTTGGGATGGAAAAATAAACCAGAAACAAAGTTCAATAAGACAAGGATTTGGAAATCACTAGAGCACAGGCTTTGTATTGTGTATTGTATGTCGACATACCAATTTATTCAAAAGAAATAGTAAAGACTATTATATTACAGTTATTTCATGGATAGATACTGTAAAAGATTTTATGGAGCATAATAATGGTCCTAATGTCCTCAATGTGTCAATTTGAATCTGAAGACATGAATTAAAGTTGATTTTCTCATTAGCTAAATTTTACCGAGTTTCCTATGATGTTTCAATATGAAATTGTATGTGTGTTTGTAGGTTTGCATTTTGTACTCCATATATTGTAGTGATTTATACCCTCTACATACATTTCTAAAATGTTCAAAAAATGCTCCTAAAGAGGATAACATGACTGCTTGCATTAGAATGCCTTCATGTAATGCTACAGTTGTCACATAAAATGATTTCTGCTTTCCTTGAATTTGTTACAAAATGCATGAGTATTAATTACTTGTAGTATCTTAAATTTTGCAAAGCTAGTACAACTCCATAGCAAGTAATTCTCACTTACAGTAATCCAAGGAAGTCATAATTACTTGAATTTACAGAACATAATCTGGAAATTATTAGTGCAGTATATAAACCAGTCACGCTCCAGAACTAGTATATCAGACATGCAGTTGGCATACGTGTTTTATAGAATCATAGAATGTGTTGGGTTGGAAGGGACCTTTAAAGGTCATCTATTCCAACCCCCCTGCAGTGAGCATACCATAACATCAGTTGCATCCTTCCATGGCATTTTTGCTTTATGTCCTTTTGATTGTTTTTTCTAGCAGTAGCCAAGTTAAGGGCTTTGAGGGCATTGATCTCAAGAGAAGCTCTACTAACATCAACCTACATTGCTCTGGTCTGATATTTGGGAAATATATTTATTATCTGTTATGGATTCAGTGTAAGAGTGTCTAAACCTGGAAGAAGAAAACTGAAGAAATGCTTATTATAAAGCTCAGATACAAATAGTAGAACAGCTCCCTTTTTCTCTCCCAACTATCAATACATTTTATTTTTTTTTAAAAAAATATTGCATTCCAAAAGGCAGGAATAAAACATATATAATATTGAAATATATTTCACAGCATTTTATAAAATAGTAAAATTGTAACCCTGCTCGTAGAGTTTTTAATATATGCTGGCCTGTAAAGCAGATTCTTTTTCTAATTAATTTACTGAAGTATATACATTGTAAAATAGAGCTGCAGGTGATCTTTGAAGTGATTGTAGCAAAATAGATCTGGCACTATATCCAGAGCTGAGCTGAACCTCAGCAGTACTGCTTATGCCAATCCAACTGACTGCCTACAATTTGTTTTCTTCCCATTATTCTAATAACAGAGGAATGATTTTTTGAAATTTTTTCATAGAGTAAGTTGTTGGGGTCTTTTTTAGCAAAAAAAAAAATTTTTTTCATCACAGTCTCCATTCTATGGGAAATTTTCTTTTCTGTTAACTAGCAGTTTCTGACTTTAAAATATTTTATTTAAAAGAAATAGACTATGTCCAGGCTTTCCCTGCAGTGAGAGGAATAACACCAAGAGTTTCCAACAAGCTGTAGAGGAGGTGAGCAGCCTTACCACCGTGGCCCATGGGATGATTCATGGTTCCAGGGTGTGGGAAGAGCAGTAAAAAGAGGAGGTACACCAGTTTAAGTAGACCTTCTTATCGCTCCTCCTAGTGAAAGACAGCATTCACAGGTTAGTTCATGTGACAGAGGAAAGACTACCCTGCTTCACAGATGCATGTAGGTAGCTTGAGTGATACAATGGTTATATCCAACCCAGCACTAGGTCAGCCGATGGGGCAGCAACCAGGCTGAATTCAAAAGTGTATTTCCCAGTAGAGCTTCTGAGAGAGTATGGGTTCTGTTCGATGACACAACGCCAACTACAACACAACATATCAGTCTCTCTCCAGCTTTCGAATGCCTGGTTCCAGTTCACAGCGGCCAACCAGCTCCAACTGGCACAAATGAGAGGTACAGGAGGAACCATGGCACTCAGCAGGGAGCGTGGGAGGTAGATGATGCTGTCCGGGAACACGGAGCAGAAGTGCCCAAGCCAGTCACACAGAGTGAGACAGACATAACTGGTCTGTGCCATGGCTAACCACAGCCTGACTCCAGGACCTCTGGCAATGTAAATAAGAGACACACCACGCTTCAGCCAATATTTCTGTGTATTTGTTTTGAATTTCTGCATTGAACTGTTTCTTTTCTGAGTAGACTTGGGAACATGTCCTTTGAGACACTAATGCACAAAGAATGTGAGAATCTAGATTTTTCTCATAGGCTTTAAGGAAAAATATTTAGCTCTTAGAATTACAGTGGTGTTTTATCTATTATCGACAAAATAATGTGACTGCAAACAAGAATGAAACGCCATGTTAGCCAGACCTTTATTTCTATCAATTAAATATTTGGAAAACATTCCTAAAAAAATACTACCCTATAGAAAATTTCAACCCAGATGGCAGTTCAGCAAAAGAACAGATTGCTATTAACATGACAGGAAAGGAAACTATCATTGGTTGAAGAGCAACATGTGAATTTCTTTACCATTTTCCAGGTCAGACATTACATTTTTAAAGGCAAGTATCCAAGAAAAATACCTAAACTAATACTTTGTGATTATTTTTGTTTGAAATGAAGTATTATAACATTGCTTTTCAGTTTCTATTTGAAAAGTATGTGGTGTTTTCTGAAAGTGTTTTTCTAATTTATGCACACACACGTACATACACCCAGAGACACAACGACAGATCCTGGTAGCTTCACAGAACCTCAAGATAATGTAATTAAATGGCTTTAAAACATCTGATTTGCAGGGTTGTCTTACAGGGGGGGTTGTTTGTTTTGCTTCATTGCCTGCACAACGTGACTATCACTGCTTAAAATTAAACTACAATTAGCATTTCCTCAGCTCACCATCTGCAACAATTTACCATGTGGTCTCTGCTTTGTGAGCTCTGTCACCTCTGTGTTGCCATTAAGAGAAACAGAATCCAAGTTAGCTGGTGAAAGACCTTTTATCTAGCACAGCCAATACAGCGAAAATACAGGTAAAATTATTTTTGAGTGAAATTTCACTACTGTATATCATCCAGAAGAGATAAAACCAAAACTTAGACACTGCATCCAAGCAACTGTTGGGAAAATGCACAAGGACCAGATGAGACATTGAAGAGAAAAGAAAAGTTTTAGGGTTGAAAGTAAGTGCAGATGTAGTGTCTCAGTGCTACTTCAAGATTGCTAATGTCCTGTTTGCACACAAAGCTGTGCCAACGAACGTCTGAGGGAATCGTTCATGGGGAAGTTTCAGCTTGTGCAAGTTTCCTGAAGTCAGGAAACCCAGATTAATCCAGTTTTATCCAGATTTAGACTGAAGGAATTACTCCAGCTCTGGTGCAGAGGAAAATTCTCCATCCAAGCAGAAGGGAAACAGTGTTAAATTTCGTTGTATAAATGGTCCGTTCTTTCTGTTTCTCTCCTTTGATGAGCAATTTGGTGATTATAGTGCTGTGTGCCCAGATGCCCACAGTTATTTTGCTGATTCCTTTCAGTAATCAGCTGGTCCACTGTAACCAGAAAAAAAAAATATCACCACGGCAATAAAAATATATGGCACCATGGCAAAAGAGCCTACATCAGCCACATATAAATTCAGGTGGGAACTTAGAAGTTTTCTAACTGTAAGAGCAATAGATTCTGTAGCAGCTGTCCAGTGATGGTGAAAAGCCTCTGTTAGTTTTAGTGTAAAATCCGGGAAAAGTATGAATTAGATTATGTGATAACAAGTAGCTGAGATTTTTGCTCCAAATGAACCAGTCATATATGAAAATCAGAAGATTGAATTTCATCAGCTGGGGAAAGAGAGAAAGTGGAAATGTTCAGATATAGCCTGATGTGATCAAAATGATAGGTAAGGAAGGCAATTTGAAACTGTACTTTTTTAATATATGAAGTGTATTTGAATAATCACATGTGAAAAGCGAGAAGACAAAAAAAAAAAGGAATTGCTGTATCAGAGACCAGAAATAAGAGATTCTAATAACTGAGCTTTATAAAAATACTGACAAAAGCCATGCATAGGAATAATAGTTCAGGCACAGGAAACACTATAGCACGTAGTGACAAAATTCAGACCCCAGCTGGAAGAAAGAGGATTTCCAAAAGAGTGGAGGAAAAAGTAATAGCAGTAAGGGAGACACATCAATAGCATTATGGAGAATTACAGAAGAAAAAGAGTAAGCTCCATGTTTTCCCATTACAAGTTCTAATTTCTTTAATGTAGCCTTCAGCAGGAGATCACAAAATCCTTGCCACAGAAGCTAAAGATCCAGTGATGTGAATAAATTGACTTGTCAAAAGAAAATGAGCAATGGGAGATCAGCAGGGCTTGGAGGAGATTGGGGGAAGGACTAAGACCTACTGAAGAATGACCTGAGATGTAAGAGGACACCAGGGAAGAAATGTTGCTGCTAAACCCATAAAGATGATGCTGAACCACTGGTTGCTCACACGATTGTTTTCTGGAAGGAAAGCAGAAATTTCAGTTTATCTCTGTTATGCAGACATGGAAGTGTGCATCTCATTTGTAGTGTCTACTATTCATAAATTATGTCTTCTCCTTAGTAAAGGCTGAGTAACACAGTCTCAGTGAAAATAATCAGATTTTCACATCAGAGTGCAAATTAAATGAAAGTTGAGCCCTGAATATTTTATGGTGGTTTAATGATAACTAATGCACAGGCATGATATGCCAAAACTAAATATAAATTAAAGAACAGTGCAGTGTGACTTGTAAAACTCCATTACTGAACTAAAGCCATCTCTGAGGTAAATCATCTGGAGCCCGTGGTGAGCTTGGTCTGCTGGAGAAAGTCCTTGCTTTCATTTGCACCTCTGAAACACCATTAACAAAGGTAGATTTTGGCCCACATGCTACTTTAAACAGAACTCGAGGGTAGTAAAAAAGCCAGACATTTCTATCATTAAAAAGAATCCTGCTGAGGGCACCAGTCTATTTTGGTTGCTACTGTATAGTGCCAATGACTGTCACTGTATCAGCTGCTAGAGAGAAAAGTTTGTTCCTGTGAGACTTTCTGCGATAGAGTTTGAAATGGTTTCATTTAAAGAACTCTGGGTACTATTTCTGCAACTTCAGATCATTGAATAAAGGTAATAAAAGGGAGCAGAGGAGACCTCTATAATATATTGCCTGAGAAGAAGAATAACCAAAAGCAACAAAAACTTTCCCTTTGGCAGTTATTTTTTTCCCTTTTACTCCATGAAACATGAGAACTTTTATTATATAAAACTGTGCTTTCTTGTGAGTTTTTCCTTTAGGCTTGCCAATGAGAGATGATGATTTAATTTTTTCCAGATATTCAGTTGATTTAATATAATTTCTTTCATGTGTAACAGAATGGGATAAATGGGCCCAGGTCCTAGAATATCTATTCTTTTTCACAAATCCTTAGGGTACATTTCTTGGAATCACAACATATTTTTGGCATTCAATTCTTGCACTAATTACATGGCATTTGATTATAAGGCTGTTTATTGAAGATCATAAGATGTTTGTACTGTGTGCTTAGCCCTGGATTTCTTCTTTGTTTTAATGGACAGAGATGTATGCTTGAATTGAAAATTTTATTTAAAACAGACATATTTGAATAACAACCCCCCTTGCCCAGGTTTTCTAGGCACAGCTGTTACTATTGCAAACCCAGAAGCTTTCATGTACTTCATTCTCATTTCATTTCTCTTGGATTATTTCCGTAATAGCTTGAAGCCTTGATTATGGTTAAAAGCTTCATTTTTCTCTAACTAAAACCAGTTTCATGAAAGTCTTCATTTCATAAAATATTTTATTAACTTTTGTGCCTCTTCCTCTACCCTGTGTCTTATGTGTATGCAATATGTTTCTTTTGTGTGCTACACATATGTTTATTTAGAAAACAACAGACTGAAATGAACATATGTATCACTCAATCATAGTCTATTGACATAAAGAACAACCCTACTACTGTGGGATTCTGGCAAGAAGATGTGTAGATGTGGAGAGGGAATGCATGATCCAGAACGACATTTTTTCTCCTTAAATAGATTATGTATTGAAATAAAAATGCTGTTGTGTTAAGGTTGAGCCAAAAAAGCAATACTGTGGGTAGAGTGGTTTGATAGAAGAGCGATTATGTCCTTTGTTCTCAGCTTTTCTTCCTGTTTATCTCTGAAATTAAGCCCTCAAAATTAATCTCTTTTTACACTGTTCTAGATATTCTTAAAGTTGAAAAGGGCTTGGGGAAATTCCCACTATTTTCCTATTACTCCTTTCTTTTCCCTTCATTTTTTAATAGGAGCCTTAAGGTCAACCTCACTTTCTGGGAATGGCTACTTCACTGACTTCATAGTCCAGGATAAGGGAACTGCTGAATTTTGTTGCTATTGCTGTCATGGCTGCTTCAAAACAGTGCTGCTGGTTTCACTGTTGGTTTGTTGACCAGAATCCGTTTGGGCCCAAAGTAACTCAATCTATCCATGTAATAAGTGATTCACTCTTAGATTCCTGGAACTCCAAAAGATGTAAGATCAGATGCTTATCTGCAATTAAAAAACAAACAAACAAACAAAAAACCTGAAAAATGTTTATCTCAAAAGGCCTGGTTTCCAGTGAAAACATTCCTGTGAGTTCGATTTCTGATATTCTGCAATCTGAATTTAAATTTTAATTTGGTCCATATTATTCAAGATTAAACATCTAGTTGTCCACCTTTCATGAATAAGATGAATATACAAAGTCATCCCATTTACAAGAGAAGATAAGTCAGATATTTTATGATTAACCAGTGCTGGGACTGGACTTAGAACTTCTTTAAACATTGTTTCTATAACCATCCAATGTTGACTTTCCTCCTTCAGTGTGGATCCTCTTTTTCCTGGTATTCCTAGAAAAAATGAGGACGTTTTCATTGCATGATATTAAGTAGAGGCAAGCAAAAAACAAAATTTTGCTCTTGAGCTTGTAGTACTTCTGAGCCATAATTCAGCACCTGAAAGTATTTAAGGGGCCATAGCACTTCCAAAAAACCCAACAATTTAGAGGGCCACTGAAAATTAGTATATCATGGATCATATATCAACCAGTTTCTGAAACATTAGCTGATAAAACTAAGCACATGGGGAAGCATATGGTTTACGGGATAAAGGTTAAGCCTGAGAACACTGCAGAGTTGATTTGCCAACTGACATTGTCTCTTCATGTGGTTTCCAACAAATCTTTAACGAAATTCATGGTTGTGGCATATTACCATATTCCTTGTGGAGTCCATTATAAAAGGCAACTCCACATCAGCATGAAACAGCGCACAGAATATAGTAATGCATGATCTGAAGAAAGCCCATGGGTGTTATTTTCACATCGGCACAGTTTCTTTGTGTTTGGAGAGAGCTCAAATGTTGGATTACATATTAATCACAGCACTTTAGACAGCATTACAAATATTAAACACTTACTATTAGCTGTTGCTGTCCTGCCAGTTCCCAAAAGAAGTAAAGCTAGACAAGGCTGAGGTATTATTAGTCTCAAGTTTTAGGAAAGACCACAGCACTGCTACATGAAGCAACGTGCACCATTAGTTTCCAAGCTTCCAGCCTCTCAGTTTTCTTCCAAAAAAACATCTGAAGTATTTGTGTCTTCTTCCCTCTCCTTTTATTCTCATGCAAAGGGATGCCTACAAAGGCATGTCTCAAACTTCCTTCTTTTCCTTCTTTCTGTTTTATTCTCTCCATCCCAAATTCCTTCTCTTCTTTTCCCTCTCTAGTCTTGTTTTTCACATTTCTCATCTTCTCTCTTCTAGTATTTGACTTCCTTTGTCTTCTTCTTTGTCAAATTGTGGTTATATTGGTGACATGACAAATGACAAATACAGTTGTTTTGTTACTTGGCCAGATATTGGTCACAACAAAAGTCTTTTCATATATCTGGGAGTACTGTGTAAAAACTGATGCCAAGTACAACTGAAGCTCCTGCACAGATTTTTGAGATATCTAAGAATTCTCCCTAAACTGTTAGTTTTCTACAATTACAATACTGTAAAAGGGCTTTTTTTTTTTTTTTCCAAGTAGAAAAGAGCATTAATGTGGCAAAGGCTAATACAGCTTTCTAAGTAAAAATACTACCAACAGCCACTTTGGATGTAATCTCTTAACTGATTTCCCATTTGTTCGTATGACTTCACTTCGCTTTCCACACTGTTTGTATCTGTTCACAGTTCAGCACAACTGACAACATAACCACATGACCTTGGGATGCAGTGGGGGAAGCATCACCTCATCCTGATCAAGGGCTTTATAAGCTAGCTAACTTGCAGTGCTTTCAGCTTTTTCTCTCTGTAGAAAACACAGGACTTCAGCGTGTCCCACTTATCTTTAGACAAGTTAAGAGATTTTGGTCTGAGAGCTTACTCTCTTGAAAGAATGGGAATTTCCATTTCCAGCAAGCGAGATTGCAGTAGAGTGCAGTCACAAGCTCGGGCGACTCCCAGTTCTTCAGGCTTTTTGTTATATTTGAAAACAATCTTAAAATTAAAATATCTGTCTCTTTGCACACACGGAGCAGGGACAATTTAGAAATTCTAAGTGTTTTCACTTCAATGGAATGCAAATATTCATTGTGAAATGTGTATTCTAGCAGATCAATGTGAAAAGACTTATCTAGAACATTTCAAATTGTCTGTTAATGATAAAATATGCTTGCTCAAAGTTTATTTTCTTTTAAATAGGGAGCATGAATTCATCAGAACTGTTCTGGAAATGGTTTCTGAGTGATGAAAAAGTTAATTAAAACTGTAGGAGTATTTGACATATTCTTCCTGAAAACAGTAACAGATCTCAAAGGAGAGGTAACTTTTTTTTTTTTAAACAAAGAATATGTTTACATGAGCTTTCAGCAACACTTATAACTGTTGGGCTGTGCCTGAACTGTTATGTTTAAACAGTTTATGGAGACTTGGAAGAGCTGACCGATGACTTTAGATCTGATCACAATGGTCAGTATGGAAAAATAATAATGTCACAAACCCATCCGTGTCACCAACCTACTGTTTACCTCTGAGAAGGGAAACAAGAAGGGACAAATCATTATGTGTTATCAGAAAATTGTGCAAATGTTAAGTCAATCAGTACAATCAAAAGAGCCAGTTTTGGGGAGAAAAATTTTCCATTTCTGCATTCACAGCTTGCCACTGGTTCTTTTCTCTGAAGTCCCTCTGGTTTTATGCCTTAGCAGTAAACTAACCAAGCTTCATGTATGGGTTTCCAAAGATCTCTCTCCCATCTGCACTGATGATTTGAACTAACATGATTCAAGAGGCAGATGTGGCAGATCATTACATAGACTCAGTGACAAACGGCACTAGACCAGATGAGGCTGAGGTAGTGATGATTATATATGATCTATATTGATATGAATGAGGTTGTGGACTTGTCTCCTGCTTTCTTTTGACGCATTTAAGGTTAAGGTCTGCAGTAAATGAAAATATATTTCAGGGAGCAGTTCTGTATAACTGCTGACAGAAAGCATGGCTGATATACCAAGCATTTAGTTTTTTTTTTTAGTTTGATAGAATTGTTATAGGGTTCTAATGTGCCAAGCAGAATGCATCAGATGAACTTTTGGACTTCAACCAATATTAGGATCCTCCAAGCTTGAAACAAATTTTAAAATGTTTTTTTTTTCATTATTGTAGATCCTCAGCAAGACAGAGGTAATTGTTGCATCTCTCTGTTTCGCACTTATACAAGTATTTGCATGTACTTGTAAGTCTGACAGTTTGCCCCAGATACATCTTCATCTCCTTTTGGCTTGCAGTGGATGATTTTCTGTTCCACATGTTTGTGATAAAATAGGCTTCATTTAGTTGTTAAACCCCTTTCTTGCCTTTATTCCTACCTCTCAATTTAACCTCTTCATAACCCTGAGTTGCTGGCCACCTGCTTCAGCTCCTCAGACACAAGGCCCATAGGCTGTCATTCCTTCATCAACCCAGATGGCCCATGTTAGAAGCAGCTTATCAATAACAGGACTTATCCTGCTCCATCCTTCACAGTATCAACAACGGGAAAAATCCCAGTATCGATGCAGTACTAAACCACCAGCAATAAGCTCCACAAGAGTTTCAGGAGGTAGGCAGTGGATGTCTAAATATCAGGAAAGCAGGCACTACAGAAACCTTGAATCTCTGGGAACACTGTATTTCATGCCCAGGCATCTTGCACAAACATTGACAACAATTGCGGTTGAAACAGCTCAGAAAAGGAGGCCTGTACACAGGGGTTACAAAAGTAGGAAACTACACAAGTCTTACTAATGCTTTGAGGAGAATAAGATGCACACATAATATTACACCTGAAATCATTCTTAATGTTCTTCAATACCTGATAAGTCTTTATGTAACACCAGACAGAAAGCATATTTGAAAAACGAACAACAGAGGAAAAAATAAAAGCATGAAATCTTGCCTCAAGAACAGAAAGTTAGCTTTTCTGTTTGTTTGTTTGATGGTCAGACCACTATAAAAATATTTATGTTTATTTGACTAAGAATTAAATATTTCCATCTTCTTTTCTTATTGAAATGGAAAATAAACCTCACACCATGTTTATATGTTGTATTAAATTGAATGTTAAAGAACTTACATGAAACCAAAACAAACACATAAATGACTAGCTTTTTAAAAGATCCAAAACACCATGACCTTCAGAGAAAATCTTCACCAATAGCTTTCACTTCCCCATCTGGCCAGTAATTCAGAGGCAGGGAATTTGGGGACCTTGTGCCAGGTAGCTTTCCCAGAAAAGACCTCTTAGTTGTAACTTCAGCAGAGTAGCTCCTGCCTATTTCAGTGCTAAGCAGTGCTGGGAAGGGTTGCTATCAATCCTTTCTGTTTGAAGTAGTTCCAGTCACTAAAAGAAACAAATCTTAAGATTCACAAAACAGAGTGAACCTCTAGTCTGGTGCTCAAAACAGCGTCCTCAGAGAAAAAACATCTACACACCAATTCACTCTGCTTCTGATTCAGACAAGGATTTGAGCCTAGATCCTATAATACCATAAAGGCTATCCTCACTGCCAGAGCAGAGAATCAGGGGATTATTTCAAGTCCTGAAACAAAGCAGAGCATCACAAGGAGATTACCCTCCTTGAAACAGGCTTCCTAGTAGTAGGAGTAGAATTTCAGACAAATTCCAGGGTTTCATTTCCTGGAGAAGAATATATCCTGCTACATGGATGTCTTAGCAAAAGGATTATTAAATAAGAAGCATGAGCTTTGTTTTAATTTTTTTCTCTCCTGTGGTTGGAACTATTGGCATATTTTTTTCTGAATTTACTAGTAATTAAGAAAAAACATGATAGAGCATTTTAATGAATAGACAATTCATTGAAAAAGCCTAGCTTCACTGAGAGCTGCTGATTCTACATGTAACTTTCATTACCGGAGACCCTAATTAGGAACAGCTTTTGTTTGTGGAAGATGTGATTCCAATTTCTTCACTAATTTTCCTACAAAAAGAGACTGGGGGCAGGGAGGGAAAGCCTTGGAAAAGAGATTTCCAGATAAATGCTATCGGCATGACAGCATCAGCCTGGGTCCATGCATGTACATAGGAGGAGGTGTTAATGCTGGGGGTGGTGGGGCATGGTGTTCTGCTGCGGTACGTGTGCGGCAGTCGGGCTGGCGCTCCCCTGGTGAAAACCAGATGCAGCCAAACTGCCAGGAGATGGAAGAAATCAGAACAGCTATTAGTGCAGCATACATATACACGCTTAAGCTAAAAAAAAAACACTGAAGAAACAAAACTAAATCAAGCTGGTAGGTGATAGGTTGGTCAAATGCATATGCTACGGAAACCAAGACAAAAACAGTAAGAAGAATGTCCAGGCTGCTGGCAACAGTGCGGGGGGTGTGAGAAACAACTGTATTGGGCAGGGGTTTAGATGTATTACAGTATAGGTTTGTTTAAACTAGCACTGGCAAACCAAGCACAGGACTACGAAGCTACATTACCTCTACTAATGGGGAAGGAGGTAAATTAGCTAAGGCAGAACATGATGCAAATGATGCATATTGCTTCATACACTTGACCTGAAGTGGTTAGTACTAGTCCTGAGTATCATTGCACACACAGTGTGGTGCCTTGTAGAGCTAGTCTTTACATTTAAATGGGTAAGCATTTCTGGGGGGAAAAAAAAGATGCAATTATGGAGGAGGCTTTTGGCCAAGAGGATGATGTTCCTTTGCTGACTTCAACGATGTCAAAGATTCTCTGCCACACATGGCAGAAGTAGGATATTGGCTGTTCAGCAACCAACACAGCAGTTTAGGTGGTACAGTAGTCTGATTCCAGACAGATAACGAAACTAGCTGCAATATAATATCAACAAATAGTTTTTCTAGGCTGGAAAAATGACAGCAAGTATTTGTGGCAAAGACTGGAAACCATTTGGTTACAGCAAGAGTGAATGAAAATCCCTTCAGTTACACAGTATATATGTTGGAGTTAGTAATAACAAACGTGTAAATTGGCTTTCTAGTCGTCTTCTAAATTTTTACCTCTTAGTGTTTGTGTTTCTTCCTTCAAGCCTCATACAAGCTGCTGTGGTCACTGGCATCTCTGCAGGTGATTGTTCTGGTGGTGTTTTTCATTAAAATTATTGAAGACAAAAGTGATAGTGAACTGTTTGGCATATTGAGAAAAAATACAGAAAATTCCAGAGAAGAGTATGGAGCAGGGAGATTCACACATATGACTGAAATATTAACTATGCTGGCAGGATCTATAAAGGATTTTTCTTCCTGCAGAGCCATCTGTGTTATAAAACCATACAGTCTTTTGATAAATCCAGCATCCAGCCTCCAATCAAGCTGGCAGATGTGTCAGAAACATCTGGGTACTTCACAGTCCTTGAGTCTCTCATTTTGCTTTAATGCTTTTCTTTACAGAGCAACTGTCTGTACCCTGGGCTGAGGTGATACCACATCTATGTTAATGACCATAATTTCAAAATTAACTCATACGTAATACGCATTTCTGGCAAAGCACTAGGTGTTTGTGGTTTGGTTATCGATTGACCACAACTGCAATGTGCTTAAGGTGACCTGTTTTGTTCTCAGCTTCTCATACTTGTAAATGTCTTTGTGTCTGTACATGATATTCAATTCAAAACAGTTTGTGATGTGCTCTGACAATTAAGAGAAACAAATGTTGGCTTTGTGAAGGTAGCTGTAGGTTCAGACAGGACAGTTATGAGTCTGTTCCTCCTTGCAGTGGAAGAGACTGCAATTTTTCTGAACCAGGAAATATCAGTGGGAAGTTTTAGACCAATCTTGGATTAGGAAGAATTAATACCAAACTTTCAAGCACTGTGATCCTTTTTACATAGTTTTAGGGACCCTCTTCATAGGGCAAAGGACATTGTGTTTTACATTTTCCTTTATAGTCTTCTGGCATAATGGATGGATTGAATGAGGTGTGGCTGAAAGCCTACATTGCTTAGTTCCACACAATAATGCAATTTAGGTGTGCTATTGTAACCTAAGGGGAAATTTCATCAACTTGCCCAGAATGTTTAAGAGCATTAAGACTGTTGCAAATATAGACATGCATGCGGTAAAGCAGTTCAAACCCCAACCAGGGTTGATTTATCTTGTGAAGGTCACTACAGTTACATAACTATTTTTTGCTCTGCTTCACACTGCTGGCTCCAAAAGAAGGAATCAAGATGAGATAAATTAACCTAAGAGAGGATACTGAGGATTTTCTCTTTATTAAACAGTTCCCAGATGTGTAGTCACTGGGTGGCATGAAAGGTATAGAACACAGAGCACTTGCAAGCAGGAGCTCTTCAGCCCAATGAAAGTTCATCCAAAGTTGTATTACCAATTTTTGTCTTCACTCAGATTAGCTGGCATTTAAAAAGGACAGGTCTTCAGTATTAATCTGCATGTGTCCAAAGATTGTTCCATAAAATCGTACTGATCTTTGAAGAACTAATCTATAAGGCTTTCCACCCTAGAGTGGATTGGAAAAGTCCACTAATATCAGGCCAGCTGGTGGAAAATAACTGCTAAAAGTGACTTCATCAAATTATGTGCCTCTGATTTCATCACATAATGCTCCTATCAAGAACACTGAATACTTGATGCTTCAGTATCCCAATATGATTTTACATATCATCCCTTCTTATATATAAGCTTGGCATCTTTTGAGGGAAGGGTTTTTCTTTTCTGTTTTTAGATGTATATAATGCCTAAAAGGGTCATAATTTTTGGCTGGAATTTCAAGATGCTTTGC
>JAOXJM010000001.1:47584328-47595001 GCA_026413425.1 Tringa solitaria
AAGCTGGAACAACCCCCAGCCCATGGGATCTGTAAGTACAACTCTCCCAGTTTCTGCAAAAAATAAATTAGTATGCTATGACTGAGTAAAGAACATAGGTAAACATGCATACATATTGTAGAGACTTTTAAAATCTGTGCTTTTTCATATAGGTTGAGCACAGAGGTACAGAAAATATTTTGCTAGAAGGGCAGGAGTTTCTCAGCAATCACATAAAAAGAACTGCAAAAATAAATGGGTTTTGGGGTAGGATTTCTGAATGGGTTATTTCTATGCTGGGTGTCTATTCTAAGTTATTTCCACAAGTGCACTGGAGCAGAATAGGGCCTGATTTTCAGATAAAAAGAGATGGAATGCTAGAAATTGCAGTTCTCAGCCCTTTAAAAGATCTGCTTTTAAGAAAATGCTTCATCTTCAAAGAAAAAACTATACCACATGCATAGCCTTTAAATGCTTCTTACTAAGTCCAGTCTTAAAATGTTAGGAATAGCTGCAAGCTATCAAAGAGCAACTAATTGCCTCTATCTACAAATGCAAGAAGACTAAAATAATATGACCGATGAATAGTCTGTTGGGCTGGCTATCAGAAATAAAATTTCATGCTCTCCCAGTGAACAGTTGACTCAAATATTCAATTTGTGTATTGAAATCCCAATATTATGTTATAAAAATAGAAAAAAAAACCAACCAGATTTCATAAAAAGGCGCCTGCTGATATCTCCCTTGTTAATAAATTGTGAATGTGCTGCATTCTAAATACCTGGACTTCTCTAAAATCCAGTGTTATTATGTACGTGTATATGAGTCAGCAGATAGCTAAATGCTGCTGAGTTGATTGCATTTGCTTAAACTGATACAATTCCTATGCAAATATTTGCTTATTTCGGTAAATAACTGGGAGGGGATATATCTATTAATTTCTTAATTCTCTCTTTATCACCATTATATTAACTAGCCATTCCATTTTTTGTGAAGCATCTAGTCTGTGAAGTATATAATCATTACTGTTCTTGGTTTTATCTCTATGGAAACTAAAATGAACCAAATATTCAATGACTATCCCAAAGCTACAGAAAAAAAACGATGTCAAAACTGGAAATGGAATACTGACGAATGAAACAGCAGAAACCAAGGTTTCATCTCATTTTCCTTTGTCCCTGGGTTTGAGTTGGATCAGTGTATTCCAATTCTAAAAACATACACTGAATGAACCCATACAACAATATATATTGAGTATATTGCTTTGGACTCTGAGCCTCATATACTTCATGCTGTACAAGTATCAGTCTTCAAAGGATGAGAACAATTTATGAGCTGTTTACATGTTGAGTGGTTGTTCCTTATTAGTCGCTATTTTAAAAAAGACAGTGGCAGTTCTGACAACTAGTAATCATGCAATTCATGATTTTTCTAGCATGTATGTTTAGCCAAGTGCACCCCAAGTCATTGTGTTAGTTACTATGTAACAAAATAGGGAAATATAATTTTTCTGTAGCAGTGGTGTTAACAGTATAGACATTGTAGCATTTGACAATAAAGATGGAGTAGATAAGAGTTTGCTTTGGAATATTTGGGATCTTACACAGATGATTTTCAATATATTTGCATTAGGAATTCTTAAGTAAAGTGTTAAGCACACGTTTCATGTCTATCCAAACTCTCTTCTTGTTCTCTTGTTCAAGAAGAACAATCTTTTCAACTGTAGAAAAGATGCAAGCAAAGAAAAAAATAAAGTCAAAATAAAGCTGTTACTTTTTGTTTTATGAGTTAGAACAAGTTTCATTCCAGCAAAACTTGTATCTTAACACTCTCACAGCATGAGTGACACCGAAATATCTTTATATGACAACAGCTTGAAGTAGTCGGAAGCATATCATGATGTCCAAAGGGATTGGAGGTTGAATTTCATTTCCATCCAGGCGAAGGTATCGGAGGCGAGGAATGTTGCCATAAAAACCATAGTCTTCTTCTACAGCAATTGAGACTGGGCATATTTGAGTGCCATTGACACCTGAAAACATAGATCAATATGTTAGGTAATTTCCATGGGAAAGATTCATGAAGATAAAATTCATTTAGAAAATGAGTAAAACAGGCTTCCACTATTATTTGTATGGGAGACACCTGCTCCTATCAGAGTTGGAAAATGCTGAATTAAGAATTAGCTGACTTTTAGATCAAGCAAAAAAGCGTCTTAACATAATGTAATCTAGATTGGTGAATCACATATTTAATGTGCTGCAGTTATGAATAAAGGTCAGTAGATGCATAATTTTACCTTGGACAGAGAGGAAGGTAATTTAGAGAACTGCAGGGTAACTTCATTGAGAAATAGGTCTCTGCCCTCAGAGGGAGGGGAACAAGGTTAATGCTGAGGGATTTTGAACATCTTACTGTAATGATAATACATTAATTTTAGCTTATATTATTCCCCAATGAAGATCTTGCATTCAAAATGATAACAGTATTGAATCATATCAGCTTTTTGTGTAGCTTCTCTGTACTTTCCTATTCTCTCAAATTTGTTTTAATTGCAAGAATATAAATTGTAATGGGATATTTGTATTCCTGATCTGAAAGCCAACAAGTCCTTAAAATTCTTTATAAATCACAAACATAGCCACATAGCTTTTTTCAGTTGAGATAAAATTTGAAACTATGACTGAAATCATTACCCATTTTTATAAGAGTTGAAAAGATTGAGTTCTTCACATTGCCTCACCTAAGTTACCTCTACACTGTCACTTGGCTAAAATGCTTTTCACGTCTCGTCTTTAGTTGCCGCTGCCCTGTTTCAGCCCCTATTCTAGAGGACACTGAAAATATGTTTATCAAAGATATCAAATTCCTTTGACCAAATGATGATATTTAGTGATTGGTCTGACTGCTTGAGGATCTTGTTGGCCCCAGACCACCTGCAAAAGTAGTCAATGGAGAACATGTAACTTTTTTTTTTGAGCACATTTTTTTTAACAGCTCAGAAATAGGAAAAGTTTTCTACCAAAAATTTTCTCCCCTTATATTTAACAATAATAATATGTACACATCTTTTGATTGCAATCCTCAAAACTGATTAAATGTTATGATGACAAAAAAAAAAGCCATGTTTTTTTTTTCCTCCAAAAAAATAAAAAATCCACCCTATTTTGAAAAACTGCCTAGTTTTTTGCAACGTCTTGGAAATAGACATTATCTTTGTCATGGAAACTAGGTAAATACATCCAGTTGGCCAAGGCCTAAAATTTTTATCATATCCATGATATCAAGATGCCTTTGCCTATATTGTGAAATTTGATTAATGTTAGTTAAGCATTTTATATCCTTGGAAGAAACAAGCCACAACCTATTTTTGTGTGTGAAGCTACAAAGTAGGAAGCTTGAGAATGAGTTTTCCTTATGAAAGCAGTTATTAGAAGTTTTACAAGCGAGTCAACATTATGTAGCAGAAAATATCTGCCTTTTCAGGTCAACACTACTGTCCTTAGGAGACAAGACAGCTTCAAGCTTGTTCTAAATCTCTGTTCTCTGACCTAGAAACTATCCCACTGCACTAGTTTTCACTGAATTAATTACTCCAACTTTAAAGTGAGGCAGCAGTTATCTAACCACAGGCCACCTATGAAGAAGTTATTTCTTGATGATCTGTGGTATGAAGTGGTTTGGTTTTTTATTGTTTTCTTCCCATGAACAGTAAATCCTACCCATATTATCAGAGGAGTAAAAGCCTTTCTGTTTCCTGTTCTGTTGCAATCCTCTTCATGGTATACTGCTGAGTTTTACTTAACCAAGAGGAACAGGGCAATCCATCTACACAATTCACCCTACCTAAACTGATCCATGTAGAGAGTAAGTGTCAGTCTAAGTAAACCATTTAGAGTCTGTTTATAAACTCTGGAGCGAGATGAATGCTTCCAAAAGGTGATTCACAGCTCCCTAAGGTGGGATGATTTTCCCTCTGCAATTGTGTATCTCTTTCCATTAACTGAGTAGGTGGCCTGTATGACTAACCCAAACTAGATACAAAAATCTGGGATGGCTAATTCAAATAAGATTAATTCCATTCATCAATATTGCAAATAGTGTAAAATTAAAAAATTAGTATCTCATTAATGGTTAATACTGTATATCTGCTGAAGAACCACAGATGATCCTGTTTCTTTTCCAATAAAACTCATAATTTAGAAACATTCAGAAAATATGTTGATCTAGAAGATAGATGTGTTCTGACATATATGTCTGAGAGTGTATTTCTGTTCTATTCTTGTAACCTCTATCTGCACTCACTGTAGTCCAACTCAAACAGTTGGACTTCCTTTCTCCTTTTCACATAGTATTTAAGTGCAGCAGCCATGGATCAGTTTGGAAATCTGTACCTTTCTGGACTCTTACAGCAAAGAAGCCAGTGCCAGCTATAACACAGAAGTCTTTCAGTAAGTCAGGATCTATAACTTCAACCATTTCTTTCCAAATATCCTAAAATGGATTCTGATAAACCAGCATTGCTACCTGGCCCAAGGACTTCTCCCTTTTTCTACATATGGAATAATATTAGCTCAGAGGACCTATCCCAATCTCCTGTGTTCTTCTAAGGGAACTTACTGTTCACTACCTTTATGGCTCCTTTGATAGCACTGTAATACCACCTGCTTACTCTAGCTCACTTGCTACATCATTGTTTTAGGCCTTCACCTCTTTTTCCTTCCCCTAACACTCCCTTTTCCATCATTTGACATCTGCCCAGAGCCTTACATTTATTATCTCATACATAAATATGTAAATATGTGTGTTTTAAAATGCCATGGAACAAGTGTGGATCATATCTGTTGTAGCCTTAATTAGTTTTGGGTTTATGTTGATTTTGCTTCCAGCTTTCAAGTAGTTTTTTTCCTCTGCTCATTGAGAACCTTGAGGAAGGGACCACAGGCGAAATCCTGGTTCCACTGAGACCAATGACTAACATTGACTTCACTGGGCTTCAGGATATTGCCTTATATCTTCATAAATTGTCTCTGGATTAATAAAGGCTTGGACTAACTCAAATAACTGATGTTATAAAATAACATACAATAAAAAGTAAGCAAATAGCATTTGCATAGAAGTTTTGACATCTGAGCTCTTGCAATGCCAGCAGTGTAACTATGAACCACCAAGAGAATATAAAGCAGCAATTGGCATGTGTGCAGAGGTATCTGAGAATTAATATTATAAAAAGGGGTTGTACTGCTCATGTGAAAATAAGCTTCCAGGAGGACTCTTTTTTGGAGAAATCAGATTCAGGCTTTTACAGTTATTTTTCTTTCAAATCTTTTACATTTGTTATCTTGAAGTAATGACTGAGTGTCAGCTTCCTGGGTTTAAGAAGACAAAAACAATTTACAGAATTAATGTCAAATCTCATTAATACTGCCTGATGGAAATATATTCTTTGTTTATGATCCTAAAGATCTTTTGAGATATCATCTATCAGAGCAGTGTCTCATGAAGACTGTCATTATCCCTTACCTCTTGAACAATTATGGTATGTGGTAGAATGTGCCTTACATGATACTGGTGTTTAATTTAAGATATCAGGTTGATTTTTAAAATATTTTTGACTACCTTATATGTAGTTACTAAGAATAAAAACCTTTTTTTTATTTTGAGATTAAAAGCAATGTTGTGCTTAAGTTAGTAATGGATTTGAAAAGTGGTAAAGGCATTAAGGAATATAAGGCTTGTGGAAAACTATTGTGATTTAGGCTCATGGGTACCTATGTGGCTTTGGAAAATAGGACTCAAGGTTACACATATTACACTCACAGGTTGATTTTCATGGTTTCAACCTTTTTAAAACTCATTTAGGAAAGGAGGATAATTTAACAGCTCCTTAAATACTACCTAGACACAAAACACTTCTTAAACTGGACAGGTTACATTCCATTGATTTCAATTTAGTCTCCATTTAAAGTGACAGGAGATAAAGTCTGCACCTGAGGCCCCGCAGTGAAGCAATTAAAATAAATCCCTTTGTAACCAGGTGACAATGAAATACGTTCAGTAACAACATATGGCATAAGCCCTAACTCCAGTTAGACTTCTCACAGGCCACTTAAATATGTGCCAGTTCTACAAAATTGATTTTTGTTTACAAGGTTCCATACATTTTTTTTTCAAAATGCAGTGAATTAACCTAAATTATTAATAAGTGTATTCCTTTGATATGTCCTTATTTCATACAGAAGCCAAACCATTATTTTTAGTATATTTGTGAACTTCAGTGACACAGAACAGGAGTAAGGAAGCATTTATTCAATTAAATCACCACGGCAGGAAGACAAATATAGCGACTTGGTTGCCTTCTGTGCAGTGATAAATAGAAAGTCATAAATTTGATTTTGGTTTTTGGCATGAAACAAAAGATTTAAGGTCTGTAGGATTTAATAGCAGATACTGTACCCAGTGTCCCTAAGCACCACATCCCTGCTGTACCTGAATGAATCTGGAAGCAGTATTGGAAGCAGAACTGTGACCTGACAACAGGCTTCTGTTGCTGTGGTAGAAAATCTTGTCTCATTTATTCAAAACAGAAAATGTTAGAAAACATTTGGTGATATAAGCCTTAGTAGGACAAGCTTCTTTAAAGTCATTTAAAAGATTTTTCTTAAAAACTAAACCCAAGTGTCAGCATTTTCTGCACAATAAACAAAAGATGGGAAGGATATTCAAGTCTGAAATATTCAATATCCACATTCTAGTTAGTCATATTTGAAACAGTTTGTGTTCACTACAGCAAATATTTTATTTTAAGGGTACCTCGCCTTAAGCTTCTATTACACAATTTAGGTGGGCAGAGAGATAATCAGAGGTACTGAGCATACAGCAATTCTGTCAGTTTAATGAAGTCTCCAAGGTGCCCAGGAACTGTGAGAATCTAACAGTCATACAGATGTAGGTTGAATATCCTAACTTGTTGCACTCACATTTTTATTGTTGTTTCTTGCTTATTTACTCCTAGCCTTTCTGTGAGAAACTTAATTTGTTGCTGCAAATTGGTTGCTGGGATGTATATAGTGAACTGTGAATGCACAAATTCTCCTTAGTCCACTCATATTTCTGATCTTGCAAAGTGTTATTTCTGTTTGCATATAAACATTTTTCACATGTGGTATTACTTCCATGCACATATTTGTCATAGTTTAGACCCAACTTGAAAACTGGCCAGTGGGAGGTCCTCTTGCTCATGTCCCTATAACCTACAGCACATTTTTAATCTCTTTCTTTCAAAGACCATATTTTGTACTTAAATAGATATTTTAAAATAATTGTCTTGTTAGGATCCCACACTGACAATAAACACTTACTTTTGATTCTGTTGTGATCAAGGTGAAGGTGCTCAAGATGAGCATTGATCGGTGGAATTTTAGTGAGCTGGTTGTGAGACAGCTGTAGATCTAGAATAGATGAAACATTAAACCCATTTGGGGGAATACCATCATCAGATAATTTATTGTAGTTCAGCCTAAGGAAAGTCACTTTGGGTATTGCACTGAAGTAGTTTTCTGGTATCACCTCAATGGAGTTGTTGTCCAAAAACAGCTGCAGTGTGTTAGCTGGAATGCTTAAAGGCATTTTCTTGAGTGAATTTTTTGCTATGTTGAGTTGCATAAGATTGTTGAGTCCTTGGAAGGTGTCACTTTGAAGAGCGCTGTCCAACAAACTGTTCTGGTGCAGATCTAACATGGTAAGGTTTTCCAAGTTGCTGAAGACTCCTTCTGGGATTCTGGAGATTTTGTTTCTAGCCAGTCTGAGCTGTTCCAGGCCCACTGGTAATGGGGCAGGCACCTCTTCCAATTCGTTATCTTCAAGGAATAAGTAAAGCAGCCTTTTCAGCTTGCTCAGTGCACCGCTCTCAATTCCACCATTGGTGATCTTATTCTTGTTCAGATTTATCCACCTCAAATGAGTGGCATTCACAAAAGGCTTCTCTGAAATGGTTTCAATTAGATTGTTTTGAAGATAAAGGTACCAAATTCTTGCTGGGATTGCAGGTATTTCTTTAAGTCCTTTGTTATCACAGTATAATGCATTGGGGAAACTAGGAGGACAAAAGCACTCTCGTGGACACTCAGAAGTGTAGTGAGACCAATGTTCAGGATCCATCTCATCATAAACTTGTCTCACAGTTCGAGTCCACACAGAATTGATGAAGAATAAGAGCAAAAGGCTTGTACAGATGTTTAGACTCATTTTCTGCCTTGGAAGGGGAGAAAAACAATTAGCTCACTGTCAACAGAACTCTCTAACAGCATACAAGATTAACAAAGAAATATTGCATAGAAAATAATATTTCCTTTATCAACAGCAAAATTCTGTCTTCTGTGATGTTATCTATGTCATGTTAAAGAAAAACTGATCAGTAATGTAAAAGGTGTAAACAAGTCAGTGCTATATGTTGAACAACATTTTCCTGATTCAACTTGGACTCCACATTTACCAGTTTAAAGTCCAGTTTAACTGATGTTCATGCAGGAGTCATTTCAAAGAACCTGAAAACACAGATCAGTTTTCTGACATAAATCTGTGCTTCTCATAAATTTATTTAAGTTTTCCTGTACAGAGCTATAAACTAGATTATAAAGTGTACCATCTTCAGTAAAGCTATCAATACCATGATGATATAAATACTATTGCACTCAACATTCCTCCTTTTAAAATTAATCATACCCTCTTTTCTGTTTTTCCTCTCTCTTAAGTTATAATGGCATCTGGATCAGATTATCCAGGGTCTTTTCTCAACACATTAAAGTGAAAGATCAAAGAGTGTTTTAACAGCTGTTTGTTGGGCATGTTCTTAAAAAGCTTGAAGGGAATACGTTTGAATAATCCATTCCCCTCCTTCATTCACTCTCTCATATCCAGAGTTATGAATTTCCTTCTCGAAAGCAAGCAGCCAAAACAAATGCCTGATCTAAATGACACAAAAAGTAAGTCCTGATCAAATTATATCATATACACTCATGCATCTTGCACCTATTTTGCCTACTTAATTGTTTGTTTTGTTTAGCCTCTTCTACCATAAAACAGTGAACAAAATCATCACTGACAATTTAGTCCAAAAAGAAAAATTTGTGCAGCACAAAAATAGTGCTTCACAAACCCTGTTATCACTTTCTTGTTTTCTGATGAAAATTAGCAAACATTTTGTAATGCAGAGGCAAGAGACTGATAGCTGAAATTTCTGGTCAAAATTAGGAGGTTAGTTCTGGCAAAAATAATAATTAAATAAAACGTAAAATCTCTCATAGGATTAGTGCACCAGTAAGGTTAAGAGCTCTGTTAAGTTGCTGTATATGTTATGTAGTCATTTAATAGTTTTCAACATTGTTATTAGAAGTAACAAGTGCAGTATCCTACAGATCTTCCAGCATCAGAAACTGCTATCTGGAAGCATTCCAAAAAAGGACAAATAACAGAATAAAGAATAACATCTCTAATTTACACAGTGAAATGGTACTTTCTCACTGTGTAAATATTCATAACCTTAATAACATTTTTAGAAAGAAATATAAAGTAATTTACCTTGTTAGTCAAATTCCTGGAGCTGTCTGAAGCCAGCTAGAAATCACTGTAAATTCACAGCTTTTGGCTGCTAACCACTGTGTTTGCTTCCTGTTCTCCTAAGAATTAATAGCATATAAAACTTGAAGTACATGATAGTATTCCCAGATGTAATACCATACACACCTTATTAGCTATTGTTCCTAATTTGACATTGCTTCAGAGTTTGGACTTACCTCAGCTTTCTTGGATCTTCTTCTCTTTCTATTGGTCACTGTTGTTAGACTGTAATAGCTTGAGTCAGGCTACAAGCCGTGTTCTATGAATACAGCCTAATATATACACATCAGTGGCTACAGCTTTTAACCCCTAAAATAACTAAGGCACCTAAGCACTTAGGCAGGAAAATACAGGAAATCCTGACTTTAATATTGACTAGCCACAGAGCTGAAGGCATTTGATTTTTACCTTTTAGCAGATGAGAGGAACTGGTCTAGATGACACAGGTTACACAAAATGTACCTTTTTTTCAAAATTTTTTGTCAGAAGATACTTTACATGCAAAGCTTGCTTACATCATAATTCATTCTCATAATACCTGAACTGGCCACAAAGAATTAAAAACAGTGCCATCTGTTTCTACGGAAATATTTTATTTGATTTTCATCAAATGCAGATGCTGCCATGCCATTTAAAGACATAATTCTTGATTAGGAGAAGATAGCAAAAGCATTTGCTAAGAATTTTTTAATAATGTATTTTCATTTATTTAAGGATTAAACCATACCTTCTCCTTATTGTTCAGAGAGAAATTTACATATATTTCTTCGAAGTTATCATACTCTCGGGTGACTCCTGTAGTGAGGTCTGGCTTTAATTACCAAGGCACCAATTAATTATCTTGTTTTATCATTGATCTGAAGTAAACTCTTTCCAGCTAACTTTCTATCCAAGACATAGACACATATTTCTCACATTAAGTATTTTGGAAGACTTTTGTTTTCTTTTTTAGTTGAACCATAAAGTAACAATATCAGGAAAACTAGCCACATTTAAAACCAGAACAATGGCATAAGTATTTTAAGGGAAAAGCTAATGAAAATACTGAAAACATAAAATATATCCTGGTACCTTTT
>JAOXJM010000001.1:47606784-47640730 GCA_026413425.1 Tringa solitaria
TCTTTTTTGTGGTAGGGGGCCCAAAACTGGACACAGTACTTGAGGTGGGGCCTCACCAGTGCTGAGCACAGGGGGACGATCACCTCTTGCATCCTACTCACCACGCTCTTCCTGATACAGGCTAGGAACTGTAAGCTAGAAACTACACAAAGCAGAGAAGTTCTGTGCTCGGTATACATAAGCACACACATATAGATATGATACACCTCTGTCATGAATCTATCCTCAAGAAAGGACATATGTGAATAAGTGTGATGTCCCCTGCATACCACACTGTGTATTTCTGCAAACAGGGTCCTGCATTCTTACCTGTGTTTCCTTTGAGTCAGACAGAGGATTAATCTGTAGAAAAGCTCCATCACTACTAAAGAAACAGTCTGAGAGGCTTCTTCTTCTATGGGCCATCAACATAAACCAAATTCACACAGAAAATATTTTAAAGGGATTCCTTCAATGAATCTGTTCATGAGTATGCAGACAAATTTCATGTCTTCAGGTGCTTTTGTGTAGCAAAGGACTAGCTCTCATAATTTCTGAGAAATCAAGGTAGTGTTCTCAAAATCAGATTTTAACTACCAATCATGTCTTTTATGGACTTTCAAAAACACTACCTTATATCTCTTTTCTGCATGACTATTTAACTCATATAAGAAAACATGATGATCTATATAATTTTGTAGTACTAAAGGAAGTGCAGGAAGTATCTTTCATACCTCCACTTTAACTTCAATCGGATTCTTTCAGAACTGGTATTACAATAAGATGCTATCACTAATGAAACATGGCTTCTGTAAATTAAGTATAACTGGACAATCATCATACAGGCAGCTCTCTAAAACATGAGAGCTTAGGTAATTTTTTGGACACAGAGATATGATGTTGAAGAATGGGTGAAGATTTGTGTACCTTTCACAAAATAAGTTGAGTAGGGATTAAGAAAATTTATTTGAGATGTTAGATTTTGATCACCAATTTGATTAAAGCAAATCAAAACAATTTCCTAGACTTTGTATATTCTACAGACTTCTTTTGGAAGGCTGAGAGATAAGTAGCACATTTATTGGGCAGTCCATATTGCAATATAGTATAATTTTAAGCCTGAAGCCTGATTCTGATACTCTTCCGATTCAGGTTGTACCAGCTGAACTGAACTGATAATTCTTCTGGACCAAATAGTTAGGACCATATAATCACAGCGATGTTTATTGGATTAGGTCTGTGTGGCATTTTGCTGAATGAAAACATAATTTTCTGAGACTTTGAACTCATTTTCTTGGCCTACAGTCTATACCATTAGCTAATTAGGTACAGTTTCCTGCAGATAGTTCAGGTATAATTTGTAAAGATTAAAATAAACATGAACTGTAATATAGATTCTTTTCTTTCCATTTTCTTGTAATCCAGGAACACAGTAAATATATTTTTGTTTAAAAACTTTCCAAATTTTCTTATTTGTTTTTTCCATATTACTTTTGAGCACAAATACTAACAATTGGCTGCAAAACAAGGTATGCTTATACTAGTTGGGTTGATGATTAACTACTCAGATAATGTAAACTTCATGCATGTAAATCACAAAATTTATCTTTGTTACCAACGTAATCAGTTGTGCTGACCATTTATGAGACTGAAACGCCTTTGGAAGTATAGGCAGATCTAGTACTCACAGTAATCAAAGGAACTCTGTCATAGACTTGAGTGGGATTTGTCTCCAATATTTGGTGCTTACTGTTTGCATTTGGTGTTAAAATTTTATACAGTTCATATAATTGTCAGTTGTTAGAAGTATATTTTAAAAGTTTGTTTTCTAATGGCAGTCTCCACTAGCAGAAAAAAAAGATAAGTGGATCTGGTGAATGCACTTGATATTTTGTTATCTGTATGATCTGTATGGGAACTGCAATCAGTGAGACTAGACCACTGTTGCATAAAATATGTCAATAGCTTACTTCTTCCTTTATGACACTTATTAGTGTTGCAGATGTTAAAATATCTTCCTGAATTTGTAATATTCAGGTTCAGAGGCACTGTATCTGGAACTTTACCACTAGCGTGACATTCATATTTTCCCAACAGAATTCCTTCATAAGCCAGACACTGAGAGAATAAGAAGGATTGGATGAAAATAGGATTTTCATCTGATCAATTAGTTTCTCACTAAAAGTATCTGTTGCCATAAGAAATTCTGATATTCTAACAAACTACCTGAATATTTGGAATATCTGGGGAACAAAAAAATAAATCAGGAGCAGTCATCTCCTCTCCTAGGAAGGAGGCCTACAGGAGAGATGAGGAGGGACTCTTTATCCGGGTAGTGATAGGATGAGGGCTAATGGTTTTAAACTGAAAGAGAGTAGATTTAGATTAGATACTAGGAAGAAATTCTTTACTGAAATGAGATAGTCAAGAAAATTTATTATTGAGGTCTTCTAGATTTTATAGTTAAGTGCAAAACAGTAAATCAGAGTTGTCTTGCATCTGTCCATAGGGTAGCAATAGCAGTGTAGCAGCAGTTGGTGCACATCCACTCCTCACACCATTCCCCTCTGCTGCTAACTGGTACCCTGGAAATACAGCTTTCATTGCAAAATTAATTGTTGTCTCAGTTGCTCAAAAGTCCTTGGAAACATGAGTGGAAGGCAAACTCAGTACCTGGGTATCTTGTAGAAGGCTCAGAATAACCACTCTAAGCAATGAAAATTGCCTCGTATATCTCATGAGAAATTGAACATCGTCATTGCTGTCTCTTTTAGAAGAGGGAGAGTATCTGACAGACTTCTACAGGTCTCTGTATGTGGTGCCTCAGTTACGAAGCTTTAACTACTTATTTTCCCTTATCAAAACAAGGAACTGAGATGCAATAGGTAAAAAAATAAAATAAAATCATAACATTGAGGAAAATGTGAAGTATAGGAAATACAAAACACTTCAAAAGGGTTTGCTCTCTGCCTGGTAAAATCAGCGCTAAAATATTTGGCTTTAAAGGCTACATCTCTATGGAATTAGCTACTTATGGAACAGTTAACATTGATAACCTAAACCCCTGAAGGTTACAAGCAGGCAAACAGAAGAGAGGGTTTTATGGCTTAGTTTATGCCAGCTAGCAAGATGGTGTAAGTCCTCCTGCAGAAACACTATTATCTTTGAGAGATCTGCCTCTCCATCAGGGATCACTGCTGACAGAGATGCAGCTGGAGAGCTTCTGATGTGATTGTGAGGCCTCTACAGCTCTCCAGCACTTACTTCCCACCCCAGGATCAGGACAGCCTCATAAAAGCCCTGTCTCTGTAGAAACTTCTATGATCTCATCCAAGGTGTGACATTCATTGATTTCAGAAAGAATATTTTTTTCAAATCATGCTTGAATGGAGACAAGATTGCCACCAGACCATATGATATGGGAAATGGGAATGAGAAGAAGAAACAGCAGGGGCAAGTTTTTGGGCTTCAAGACGGGTGGAGGGATACTGCATGAGAGAACAGAGGAAAGAGAAAAAAACCAGCTACTTCTTTGTATCCTTTTCACTGTGCTTTGTGCCTGATACCTTATGAATGTCTTATCTTCTCCCTCTCTCAAACCACAACACTCCTTCCTCCAGCACTTGCACTACCAGCCTTCTGAAAGGTTACACATACCATAGTCAGATCCTCAGCTAATGTCTGTTTCTTTTTGATGGCTTAAGTTCCACACAGATTAAACTTTTTTCTGCTGTTTTTTCCTCAATTGTGTAATTCAACTCCATTGTATTCAATGGACTTGCTCCAATTTACATGAGATGACAATTTGGCCAATATTACCCACGTTAGCATGAAAACAGCAACTTCTATCTTCAAAGTTAATTTGAGTAGCTATCAGATAAATGTCTGTCTTTTAACATTGATATGGACAACAGTCAGAGAAATGTCAGTGTGTTAACCAGTACCATTTCTTTCTACTGGCTGATCTACAATTTCAGATACTTGTGTTCACCATCAGTTTCCAGACCATGGTAAATAATATCAAAAATATGCAAATTTAACTCACTGTTGATTTTGTTGACTTGGAGGTAGAAGTTTTCAAGGTTCTCACTGACGGTTGGAATGCTTTTCAACTGATTGAAGGAGAGATCCAACTCAACCAGTGATGTGATATTGAAGACGTTGCCTGGTATTCCAGAATCTGTTAATTTATTGTGGGATAAACGTAAATATTGCAGGGCTTTAAAACCCTGGAAGTACTCATCAGGAACATTGGAGATCTGGTTATTATCAAAATACAGCATGAGTAAAGAGTGAGGCAGTCCTGATGGCAGCTTTGTAAGTCGATTGAAGCTTAAATCAAGATACAAAAGTGAATTCAGGCCTTTAAAAGCCCCAGAAACAGAATCTGCCTTCAGCTGGTTGTTCTGGAGATGAATGACAGTCAGATTCACCAGCCCCTCAAGTGCACTGGGATTGACTTTTGTGATCTTGTTGTGACTTAGCTGCAGGTCATCCAGAGTTTTGGGGAGTGGTCCAACTACTTCAGTCAAATTGTTGTAGTTAATGTGAAGTTTCTTCAGATGTTTTAGTTTAGAGAAGACTCTTCCCTTAATTTTTGAATTTTCCAAATGGTTGTGATCAAGGATTAGCCACTGTAGGTCTGTTACATTATCAAATGTATTCTCTTCAATGCCCTCAATCATATTGTTTCGAAGATAAAGGTACTTTATTCCACTTGGTACAATTGGAATGGTTTTCAGTTTAAGATTGTCACAATACATGGCAGTAGGGTAGCTCAAAGGACAATTACATTCTGGGGCACAGACTGCTGAGGATGGCCCAAAAGGATCATAACCATAATCTTCTGCAGGACCATAGTCATATTGGCAAAAAATGCCACTAATCAATAACAGAAAGACAGGTAGGGAGTTTAAAGTCATCTTTGCAATGTGTCTTGTCCCTGTATGGTGAAAGAGAATAAAAAAATTATCTTCATTTTTCTCTCTTTCAGCAATATTTGAAATTTTATTACATAAAGATTATAATTAAAAACTAATTAATTTAGGCTTCCTGTTTAAAGCTATTAAGAATAAATACATTATTTTGTCATTACATTGTTACTGTTATAAGTTTACAGTTCCTATCTTGTTATAGACTTTGTAATGTAAATTTGCAGGCCATTCTGCTATTGTAAGTAAAATATTCTTTATATCTTCCTATATTCATTCATTAAGTTACAAGAATGATGATAAGGTCCAAGTTTTTTAATCTTGGCACATAAGAGTTTTTGGTTTTGATGAAGAACATGTTTAGAGAGCAGTTCTAATGTTTAAATTCTATCAAGCGTTCCTAATATACTGAATTGCCTCATGTGGCAATCTGACTTAAGTTTGAAAGAGCCAGGGAAGTTACAAACTGAGAGTGATGATCTGCTGTATATTGTGTTGTTAAGATGCCTGTAGCCTGAAATTTCTTCTCATGGATCATGTCCAGTGAAGTTTCATATTCATGAAATTCATATTCATGTCCACTAAGTTTCATATTCACCTAAACTAATAGAAATATACAGCATGTTCTCCTGGACATGTCAAATAACCAGCACTGCATATGTGTGCATGAGTACACTCTATCTAAATGGATCTACAGTGGGTCTGAAATGACTGGATTTCAGATAGTGCAATGTTCTTGCAAATTCTATATGTAAGAATAAATGCATTGATTACATTGTATGACCATTCTAAATCAATGGGAACAATACAGCACCGGCTTCACACAGTTGGTCTTCCAGTTCACATAGGGTAAAAGGACATTCAGTGTCCTTGGGGATGTTTTGTTGTGGTCCAATGAGTTGTCTCACCCTACTTTTTAAAGGCATACCTTTCTCATCAGATATTCCACAAGAGTCTAATCTGTGAATATTTGTATCTTGCTCTTATTTATTACTACCAAGACAGATGTTGTGCTGGAAAAGTGGGTCTAACGCATTGCTTTGGCAGGGGGGTTGGACTAGGTGATCTCCAGATATTCCAACCCCATATCATTCTGTGATTTTGTGAGGTCAGTGAGCTTACTTTGATTTTCACCTTGTAAAAGACAAGGCTTGGTATACTCAACTACTGTTCAGAGAGTGAAACAACTAGGAAAGTCCTTAGAACCTTTTTGTTGTCAGATAATTTCAGAAACTATGTGAAACCTGTAAACAGACCACCAGATATTGATCTCAGGTCTGGGAAATCTTCCAGCAAAGTTAGTCTTTTTATTGACATTGATTAGTACATTGTGTTAAAATGCAGGATCATAGCTAGAAAGTCTTCCCTAATTCTAAATTTCCTTGCTTTTATTGACTTGATAAAAGCCACATCACATTCCATTCAGTTTATAATCTCAACTAAAGTACCTCTAGGCAGGGCCTATTGATCTAATGCAGTACAGCATGAAGATTTTTAAAAAAATGTTCTCAAATTATCTCCAGCCATTCACCCAAAAAGGCCCTCTGCTAGATATTAAACTGCTGTCCCCTGAATAAGGAGGAAAATTGCATGTCTTTTCCATAATATCAGTCCCGTCACATTTACCAAACTACAAACCATAGGATAGAGCAATCTGAAATACGAGTTATCAATGTAATTTTCTTTATCTGTTCTTCATTACTGCATGAGAACATGCAAACTCAACATATAGTCCCCTGCTGGTATAAATAAGTACAGCTGCTTTGAAAGCAAAGACACTACAGTGACACAATTCAGCTCAAAATCTGGTTCTATTTAGGTACTCAAAATTAAGGATAGGAGACTAACTGCTTGTATATTCAAAGTATAAGAGAGAGTGCCTTCTTGGATTACACTCTTTGGCCTTACAGTGACATTTTTAATCATTGGCATAATTTTATAGTCTTACTGATGAAGTAGCATAAACATCCCATTTTAAATTCAAATTCTATTGTCCCAGTTTCAAATTATAATTGTAATGCAAAATTTTACGATTGATATCATAGGCTGAGAGTTCTTTTAAATAATATACATTGTTTAACTGCTCTGAAGAACCCTGGAAGTAATTTAAAAAGTTATATTACAAATGTTTTTAATTATTTTATCAACAACATTTTAAAATTTAGATGACAATTCAGCAGTGAAAGGGCATACAAGCATGTGTGTGACACAAAACAGAGCAGTAAAGCACATATGTTGTGTAATTAACTTGTTTTATTCATGGATTTCTCATTCATGTGTCTAAACGTTCCTCTGTCAGGAAAAAGGTGTAAAAGGTAAATAGATTATGTACACATGCTTGTTTGTTGCATTGATCTGTACAAATCCAAAAGATAAAATCAGAATACATTCTTAGATGTTTATCTTATAGCATAAGCATGTTAGAAGTAATTACATCTCTATGTTCTAACCAGTTACCTTGTAAAAAACCTGTGAAAATAATTGCAAAGTTGCTCAGGCAACTTGCCAAAACATACTAAATGGTGAATCCATGATTCTGAAAAAATGTGTACTACAGTCAAGTAGACAAACTATTCAAACTCTTTTGGGGCTAGTCTATACTACCTTAATTCTGAAGTTGTTGTGAAACAAATTAAGTTTATCATTCAGTCATCTTTAAATGAAATATACTTAATTCTGCAGCATAACATCTCACACAGTGTGCAAAAGATATAATTTTTTAAAGTTTCAATATTATATATAAAATTTGCTTTAAAATTAACTCAATATTTCAAAATGCCTTTAAATTTCCCCTCATTTTTTCCTTGATTAATTATTTAAATATCAGGATACCTTATCTTTTTGTAAAATGAAACAAAATGATTTAACAAATGGAAGCTGTGGAGCTCTTACTAATAGATTATGAATGAATAAGTAAGCAGTGAGTACTCTTAAAGTAAATTTTTGTGTACTGTACATCAACTCTTTTTTTGGAGTATAACAAAACAGACTGTAAAGAAGTGCAATCCTGATGCACAAAATGTGTGCAGTTTTTTTAAGGAAATTGAGAGAGCAAATTCCACTAAGGAACTGTTGATTTGTATTCAATTTACAAATTGGCAAACTTATCCTGACATGTTTTCACGTTCCCATTACAGCTACATTTAAATAGCTGAACATTACACTTAAAACATGCAGCAGCACTTACCTTACTGCCTTGAAGCTGCTTTCCTTAATTCCCAGAGCAGATGCAATAAGGGACTGTATCAACCAATATATGCTGTAAACAGTGTCAGGAGGTAAAAGTCTGCCAGATCCTCTCTGTTACAAGAGGAACAAAAAAAAAAAAAAAAAAAAAAAAAAAAAGCCCTAGTCACGCTGTTCTCTGAAGCTGCTATGTCATCATGGTGATCTTGTGGTGTGGCAAGTCCAAAAATGCAGCTCTCTAATGAAGTGCAGGTGGATATCATATTTTCTAAAAGGACAACCCATCTGTTATTCGTGTGGGATGAGAGAATAATCAGTGTTTCACAAACCTGAGAAAGTTTAGACCACTAGCCATAGCCTTATACAAGGATTTTTTTTTATTATTATTATTTTAGAGAGAAAACATTTCAGATTGTAAAACAAATTACAAACAGACCTTTGTTTTCTAACTTACTTTATACTGGTAGACATGAGCTAACAAATAACACTCAGACCTCAATGCTGCTGTGTTGCTGTGTTTCTTCAGCCAAATGACTCATTCATTTTTCTGCCTTTTTCTTTAACTATCTTATGTCTGCAGTAAAATATCCTTAATAGAAGTTTTAGCTTAAGGATCAGAACCAAAGATGCAGGATTATCTTTGAATTATAACCCTTTCCACAACATTAAATACTGAGTTCAAAGGGTCTTCTGCAAAGCACTGGAATTTATTTGGTCTGGAGATTTTCTTTGGTGATTGAATGCACATTTGTTTAATAAAAATACATCCCAGGAACGGTTTTTCAGCAGTTACTGTAAACTCACTTTATACATTTGTTCATTTTTGCACTTACAGCTTTCTCCTGCTTTTCAGAATCTGGAACTACTCAGCTTTACGTTGTCTGTTTCTTATTCCATGGATGCAGTTCAAGAATGCTTCTTAAGGCTTGGATGAGACATTATTTTCATCAGCCGATGCCAAAAAGTAATGCACTAAGACAGTAACTGTTTAAAGTGGGTCTTAATGTTTCCATAAGAACCTTCCCTTATCTCCAAATGGTGCATGTCTTCCTTTTTTATGGGACCTAAGTTCTTTCTTATGAAGTTGGATGGGGACAAATGTGAAATGTGCATATAGAAAGTTTGCACAAGCTAGTTTAAAGCGTCTTGTGTGATTTACTGTATTTAACTGTAATTGTTGTGCAATACAGATTAAGCTTCTTGTCTGTTACCACCTGGCTATCTTTATGAAAAGTCATGGTATAGATTGTGGCTGGACTGGTGAACCCTAGCAGCTTCCTGAAGAGGAGGAGCCTGGATGTGGGCTTCCCGAAAATCTGCTGCTGATGCATCTGGGCCTCTACACTATTCCCTCCTACACCAGGAGCAGGGAAAGGCCTGGCATAATTAAGTGCCCTTCACTGAGAACAGGAAAGACTTCAAATGATTACAGACCTCTGCACTTTTACAATAATACAATTAGCAAACCAATTTGCTCAAGACAGAGAGCCAAGTGCCGGGACCACCCATAGGGAGTGAATGTTACACTTCTGATGTTCTGACATCTGTCATTCCTGTCCCCCTGGCATGGGAGAACCATTTACATGTTAGGAAACAGATGCTGATGAGAGATCATAACTACATCAGTATTTGAATGATGCAAAGAAGTCAGTGTCAAGCAGTGGGATTATGACAGTGAGTTAGACTAAGCTGGTGAAGTGTATCAGAACTAGAAATGTAGAAGTGGACAAAGCTGCTGTTTTTCTGTGAGTGGGCAGAGAGCAGATGGAGTTTCTCATGCACAGTATGATACTTATCTGAAAATTACTTTGTTAGTTTCATCTGACCAAGGAAAGCCTAAACTGTAGCCTTGACTGCCAATGATGAAACAAGCAGTAGCATTCAGAAAAAGATCTACTGGAATAAAGAAAAGATTTTGAACACAGAAAGAGATAACCTGTAAGGGAATACCGAGGTTTGCTCTCGAGAAGAAGGTACAGCAAGCTGAGCAATGGACCATGATGTTTGTAAAGAGAATTTTAAAATTCATGGGAAAGGCACTGATTGTGTTTTGAAGGATTGATTTGTTCTGAAGGACAAGCTCGATACTATAATAAATTATTACATATTTTGTTCTTTCAGTAATAGATGTAATTTTACATTTGCAGTACAAATAGAATTGAACATTGGCTGCAAATACAGGATAGCACAAGCTTAACATGATTTTGGCACAATTATATTTATTCACCAATTCTTTCTTACATTGGTATCTGTAGGTCCAGTATACACCTTTTTCCTCATTCTATTAGCAGAAAAACAAAGCATGCAAATCTTCATAAATTTTAGTAAGATCTTATTAAACAAACATGATGATATTTTGCAATTAACATATGGTAAAAACTTGGGTCACATAAAGTTCAGCTGAGATTTTTCCATTCATATAGTTCCCATTTTGCTGACTGTTTTAAATTAGCTACATACATTGCACAGTCAAGATGAAGAATCAAATGCCTTCCAAAGATAAGATATAAAACAATATATTTTCCCTTTATTTAATAAGATTTTTGCCATCTCTCCATTCTGTTATTTAATACTTTTCCTTCAGCATTATTTTGTATGCTTTGCTAATCTTACCACTGTGACTCATGAAACACCTGTCTCATAAAACTCTGTTTGGGAGATCAGGTAGGGACTAAAGTCCAGCAAATTGAGATACGGATACTTGCAGAGAAAAGGGTGGGAAAGTGGATATGTCATTTCTTCTTTCTGGCCCTAATTTGTGCTTTTGGGCGGGTGAGGGGGGTGCGGGTGGCAAGGCAGTGTGTGTTGGTAGCTCTCAGAAGTCATTAAATGGTGTATGAACATAGTCTAGCTAGTTTCCAAGGAATACACAAAACAATGTGTAATTTCACCTAAAACATCTACTTTGAAAACAAGTTATGAATATGCTTTGTATCTGATATCAGGATATATTGATATTTCACCTTTACAGCAACTGCGCTCCTAATTAAGCCTTCTCAGTTTGTTGTCTCCAAAATTAACTTTCTTATACCTTATATATTAATTTTTCTTTAATGGGAAATGTGATCAAAACTTATTCTTATCTAGTTTTCTTCAGCTTGTGATGCATGAACAGAAATATTCCTTTTCTTTAACTCAAATCTCCATTCTTGTTAATTAATATTTTCATGGATGGAGATGGCCAAGAATTCTGCAGGTTCTCTGCAGAGAAAGAATCTCAAAACAGAGCTCACTGCAAGCATGTCACTTCACAGTGAGTGAGATATGCTTTTCAAATATTGTTTAGTGACAGTGATATCTTTTCTACTTTTTCTTTCCTGTAAAACTATCCTCTTTATAACTTCTACCCTCTTCTGTATAAATGGAAACTCCTTCCAATCTGTTTGCTTTTAAACCCCTTTTTCCCAAAAGACTCAAGTTACTAAAACCTAATAAATATTATCTAAACCAACTTCTTCCTTTTAGTCTTAAACCTTTGTACACATCTGGTACACAGATGTGTACCCCAAGAACCAGGAGTTTTGAGTGACTAAAATTAAGAGTAGGATATATGGGTAATAGGAGCATATAGTCCCAGAAAAAGTCCCTGTGGATCTATTCCCATTGCCAAATAGAATTAGTAGTGAGATTTTGCACTGATCACTTATGATCTAAGTTAAATATTACTCTCAAGATGAAATGAATGCTAGTTCATTCCAATTGGCTACCTGCAACAGAAGATAAAAAAATTTCCCTTAAGAGAAACGGCCATTCCATGGGCACCATAGAGGAAAAGGCCATTCCATGGGCGGCACACAGCAAGCCACTTAATTAAGAGATAGTGTAGAGTTTATGCAAGATGTTTTACGTATCTCTGAACAGTGAATATATAGCTTGTTAGCCTATATATACTGAATGAACAAAAATATGACATTGGCTTAAATTTCCAGTAATAATTAGATAAATGTTTTTGTGAAGTTCTGCAGCATTTTGAAAATATTACTTAAGGCTGACTCATATCAAATGAGTTCCACTAAAAACAATTCAGTTCCAGATTCTGAAGTCTGTAGGTGCTTATTATTTTTTCATCTGAAAACTTCCATTCCTCCAAATTGAAATTTTATTTGTTCAGCCTCTACACAGCACTTACATGTTAAATGGAAAGTGTTAGGACACATACTATAAGCATTACAAAATTTGTGGTGATCCAAATCTTTTTTTCCCTTTCTCCTAAAAAGGAAATAACAGCTTTGGAAATTTACAAAAATGGTAATAGTGGTACAACATATTAGCAAACCACAACAGATATTTTAGTTGAGCATGGATCTTTGTTTTTGTGGTTCTGAAAGATTGCTCACTGTTTTGCTTCAAACTTGACAGCACCTATATTCTAATACTAGCAGCCTCCTCTCCACTGCTTTTCAGTTGTTTTTGTAGTAGCACTTAAATCGATTCAAATTGTAAATGGCAAAATTCCTCTGAGTTGATTCAAAACTTAATTAAACCTCTTTTACAACAAGAACTGCACAGATGAAGGGAAGAAGCTGTTTTTAAAACAGATTCCTATACATATATACTGTACTTTGTGTTACAGCGTTTAAAATGTGCATGTCTATGTATAAAAGAAAGTCAGCTGGCCCTGATACATGAACCAATTCAAATGATTCCTAATGTAAAGAATGTAAGAGGATCTCAAGGAGTTGTTGAAGTTGTGGGAAAATTGTGGTTACAGGTAAAAATTATAGTAGCAGCTCTGTATTTTAAACAGTACAGGTAATTGATAGGAAAAGAAAGAGGTGGAAACGGCAGACTTGGCTAGCTCACTGCCTATTGTTTGTCTATACTAATGCTGTATAAACACAGACTTTCTCTGAGTATCATGGGGTGCTAAACATCTTCCTGTACTCTGAGCATTAGCAATGTCTGTCTGCTTTCAGGTCACTACTGTATAAGGTCAGAAGGGACCTTGCATCATCTACCCCGACCTGCTGTGTAACAAACCATTACACTTCATCCTACTACTGCAACACTGAGCTCAACAAAACCCCTTTGCTTACATACACTTCAGACAACATATAACCATGATCTAAGACATTAAAAGTTTGGCAGTTTTCTAGTTTGATGCAAAAATCTAACAATTTTTGCACAGTCAGGTTTCAGGATCTGCAAGCTATGACGGGCACTCAGCACTCCCCCATCTGTGGGCAGAGGGCTGCATCTTGAGGAGCAGCAGACAGAAGTTAGGCTGCCAGTTGAATAAGGCGGATATAACACAGTGTTCACCCTTGAGTCTGCTAATGTCTATTTGCAGGCAGCACGCAGAAGTAGAGGGCTGGTTCCCAGGCTGGTAGGAAGGAAGGTCTGCTCGATTAGCACAGAGCCAGGCCATCCTCCTTCAAGTACATTAGTCTTCTTCTGTTTCTCCTCGAAGTACAAACACCAGGAAACTTTAGTTTTATCAAAGCAACAGGGCTGCCAGCTGGTACAGTAGCTTCCAGCTCACAGGGTGTAGGGTGAGGTCTTGGGGAGCTGACAGCTTCTGTTTGTGCATGCAGCTACAGTGCGCAGCAGCTGCTGGGACAGTCTGCTCTGCGAGACCTTGGTGGGAGTGGGAGCTGCTGCCTCTTGCAAAGCTGGTATGCTGCATGATGCTGCTTCTCCATGACACACTGTCTTCCAGTGAGTTCCTATGACTGCGACCCTTTGCCTGAAGTAATACAGCAACATGCTGCTATATAGTTGAGTTTCAGGTAGTCCCGTGAGGAGCAGGGAGTTGGACTCAATGATACTTGTGTGTTCCTTCCAACTCAAGACATTCTATGATTCTACATTTCTATGCAGAAAGCAGCAGTCTGGTGTGCAGCCACATACTCCTTAGCTTTGAACAAGGTGTCCAGACAGTGCACACAGCATTTGGACTTCCACCAGTTGATGCAATGCTCAACTCAAATGTATCCATATGGTGATAAATTGTCTTTACCATGAAGATGGGACAGTTTGGGCACTACTTAATGTGCAGTTTTTTAAGTACCGCCCATTGTCACTTTTAAAATGAAACACTGGAAAAATCTACTAGTACTACAGAAGACTGTTGTCCATCAAGTTTATGATCTCATGGAAAAGTAAAGGCTTGCTAGATGATACCTATTATATCATTGGATATTTATTAGAATAATTTCTAAGATTAGTTGTAACTTAATTCATTACCAGACGAATGCTGTATTAGATTTTTACATTATTTTTCCTGGGACTAATGACAGGTGAATAGCCTTGAGGTATAATATCTACCTACTTGTAGTCCATGAACACCAATAATGCACTGATGTTCTGGTATTCCCAGGCTCATGAAAATGGACTGTAAATGAACCAAAGATCTCTTACATGGCCTCCTAAAACATTTAGGTACAAATTATTTGACAATCCCATTAAAAATATATATCACTAATATTACTTAGTTTTTGCCCCTTAGAAATAATATGATAACCCTCATATGATAAAATTACATCAGTCTGCTGAAAGTACACCACTCTACTCCTCCCCAAATGCAGAGAAACAATGTTTATTTTTTTTTTTATTTTCACATATTTAATTTCTACCCATTGTCTTGTGTCTGTTTAGCTGTCATTCTTTACATTATTTTATTTTCTTCCTCACAAACTTCAGCTTCTTGCTTCAACCACCCTATCGGTGGATCTGTCACTGATATCTTCAGTGTAACTCAGTTTCATTTTTGCATTATTACTAATATGTACAGAGACACTATTATATATGCTTTATATTTCCTCATTCTCATCTTTCATAGTTTTTTCTATTTTTTCACAACTAATTGCATTTCGCTTTTCTACTGAAACAAGCCAGCTTATGGCTAAAATTGCCCTTTTTTGGTTGCAAAATCAGGGAAGAAAAGGTATTTGAGGGCAATCTCTTAAATTCTTTTTAAGTATAAGTATTCTTATTTTTCTTCTAATTTTTTCCTCCCAGACAAATTTGCTCATTCTTTTCCTGTTTGGGGACATTGGGCTTCTCTGAAATACTGGCTGGAAATATGCTTTTGACCATATTAAATGGTCAGCTTTGGTAACCACCAGATTCCAATCCAGTGATTAAGTTGTCTTTATTAATCATAAGGAGGTCCAGAGTGGATTTACCTCATGTTGTATGCAATACCTTTTGTCTCAAGAATTGTGGAGTATTGAGAAACTCTGCAAATGCTTTATTATTGGCTGCATGGCACTGCTAGCAACATCTTACAAAATATTTTTTTCCATTAGAAAAGCTATTTATTTCATAAGTTACTCCATTTTATACCTCATGAAGATTACTTCCACTGCTCTTTTTTATAAATTGTTCTTAGATGCTGTATCTCACACTTTGGTCCTACGAACCAGCAAGTGTAGGTGTCTACATGTATGCTGGGAGTCCAAGCACTCCTCATATAGAGATATTGAGTCCACAGAGTGTTTCAAGTCTCTAAACAGACACCGTAGTAGTGTTCAGTCACCTAAATGTAGGCATCTAGTATCATTTGAAATGCTCTAAGATAACCAACTCATCTGTATATGTTATGAGAAAGGTCCACAGTGCCTAATGATGCGGCAGCTTCATTTAGGCAATTGCCTGCTGTTAAGGGGCTTCAGTCAGTTGATGATGCAAAGGCATCTACTGCAGTCCATTCCCTGGACTGTCCAGCACATCCAAGTGGAGCCAGCTGCTGCAACTCAGGATCTTGAGGAGACCTGCCCTGTCCTGAAGTAGTGACAGGAGGCCAAGCACATGTAAGCATTCTAGAATGATATTAGACACTTATGTTTTCGCATTTGAATTGTGCCCGTGGATCTCCAGCGCAGGAGACGGTCTCCCAAGTGAGGTAATATCCTCACTTTGTGTAAACTGTCTGAATGGTATTTTCTCCAACAATTTTCTCTGTAAACTTCTCTTAGCTGAGTATTCAGCACAATGTCTGCAAAGAAATGTCACAGGAATAGAGCCAAGCAAAATGAGATGTACAAACCTGGAGACAGTCATGATCTATTTGCCCACAGGTATTTTCCATTTTCTTACCACCTCTAAAAAATATAATAATAAAAAAGCCAAAATAAGGGTTTTCTTTAACAAGTCAAAAATTTAGAAGATGGTCCTGTTTTTTCATTAGATCATCACCTGAGTCCTCACTGAACAGTTTTATTTTGTTCTGGTCAAGCAAAGCTTTTCAACAGATTTTATCTATAATTGCATGAGTTATAGACATTGGAAAGTACAGAAACAATTTAAGAGATTTTGCATCACAAGCTTCCATAGGCTTATTTTAAATTGAGACAAGAGTGTTCAAGGTCTAATTTGCTCTCCACCTAACCCAAGAAGGGAAAAATTGCACCAACATTTCCCTCATACCGTGTTGATTAAGGAGAATACATTACTTTCCAAGTATTCTTGTTCACCTCCCAGATTTTAGATCTCTGTCTAGTCAGCCTGACTCTTTTTTCTTTACCTCTGTATTTTTTGGATTTTGGTAAGTACTTAGCAATTGTATTTCCATAGTTATGTATCTGTATATTTATACACATGTATGTATGTCTCTTTGCTAAATGGCAAACTGATTTGGATCAAAAACTGGAATCACCATCTATCCGTTTATCTTCCTAGTTGTATTTTTCTTGTTTTCTTAATATGTAAAATTACTTTTGCTTATATAGATATGTTATGCTACAAAATAGAATAACATTTTCAAAGATGCTGCACCTTTTTGGTATAGTAATATGAAACTAAGCTACAGGGAATCCTTTTCCTTCTCTCTTCAAATGCTGGATTGTAATTTCTTTTGGATTGTAGGTATGGAAAGTAAAACTTTGCAATCAAACATTGTAACTCCTCCAAACTCTTAGTCAGATCAGAACTCCATGTTATCAGCTGTTCAAAAATATAAAATGACAAAGATAAACTTCAGCCATAGAGGGCTGAAGAAAGTATTACAACTGCCTGAGAAGAAAAAATAAGAAAGAATTCAGATAACAAGCAAGTAAAAGCAATATTTGGGTAGATAAATGTAGAATACTAGTGTCACTACACTTAAAATTATTGTGTATAAGGAAATGGATGACTTACCTCCCCTTTAGGCTCTACATACACTAGTAAGCCAATGGCTCTGGTCCTGGCAAGTAATTTTTTATAGTATTAAGTTAGAATGGGATTTTTCCATGATTTTACCTTGAACTGAAAAATTCTAGACATGGTTTGGGGCTTACCACTCTCAACAGAGAGCTTAAACAAAGTTATCTTGTTTTGTGGGGTAAGATACCCTTACAGTAGAGATGAGGCTAAGTCCTGCTACGTGGTCCAGAGCTGGAAATGGCATGATTTCACTTAGTAATACAGATGCAGCTTTAGGACTTGGAATATAACCTAGGCTGCCAATATGAAAATAGCTGAGACTATCTGATCCACAATTTGAATTTTATCAAATCATAATTTCATTGTTTTAACAATTTTCTCAAAATTTATGTGTGTAAGTGTGTATGTGTCACTCTTGTTTTACATTGAATTTTTGAAGAAGGTACATGGATTATTTTTAATTTTCAAAAGAGAAACAATTATGTTCGAGAAATAATATCTGATTCCAAGATTTAGCAGAGTAATAATTTTTAAGTGGAAAAGCTGGTTTCACATAGAATTGCTGACACAAACTTAGCTACAGCAGTACTGGAGAGAAACACTATAATTTATGTCATGTTTCTATCCCATAGATAACTTCAATAATATGGCTATCCAATTGTGGTATAGAAAATCCATTGCTCCTATTCCAATCTCATGAAAGCAGAATGAGAACTTCTTGTTTCCAGAGCTCAGCATCACACATTTGTAATAGCTTTGCTCATGAATGGAAGAGCTTTACACTGTGTTTTAGCAGTTAAATCTTTGCATTTATTATGGAACTTTTAGCATAACAATAATTGAATAACTCTGGGAGTATCTCGTGTCAGAAAACAATATAAACAGGACAATCACATTAGAAATACCCATATCTTCTGTAAAAGAGTTTTGGTGAGGCTTTCATGCTATTCTCCTATCCTACTGAGGTTTACTCTTCCCCTTTTCTGAGGCTTAGTAAGAGGGTTTCTTGAGGCATGCAAATATTGGTGAACGAGCAAGACTGGTTCTGAGCACGTGTGAGCCTGCATCCTCATTTCCTCTATGTCGAGATCCATCAGAGATTTTTGTTGTCTCAGACCAGTGACTTTTCTGGGCAACCCACATGGGGAATAGATGTGCAGGTGATAGTCCACAACATTTTGATTCAAAGCATGGTGAAGGGAAGAAGGTGTTTGCTTTACCAATGAGGATGAGATCCTTCTCCTGAAAGCCACCACTAATGACTTGTCATATATTCACATGTCAAAACGTTTTCAGAAATGTGCCTTCCAAGGTCTTGGAAAACAGTGTTTGGGCTCCTCATTCATTCAGGTGATGTTGAACATTTTACTCCATGTCTGTGTGCCTCCCAGCCCAGTAAAGATCATCTTGTCTATGTCTGAACTGCCTGTTAAACTTGGAGCTGAGAGTGCCCTAAGAGAACTCATTTATTTCACACATTTCAAGCCTGTAAACAAGGCAATTGGAGTGACTGGGGACTTCTAGTTTTGTACCTGACATTATCTTATTGACTTGATATCTGAGCTTGACCTTGGATCTGCCTCCTCAGTGATTACCTGTCATTGTATGGTTGGCCAGCCCTGACTACAGTCACTACTCTTTTTTCATTAGGTGCTGTGGGACTGTGCACCTTGTTCATGAGGTTGCTGCACTGCCTGGTGTAACCACTGGCTTCCAGTTTGCCTTCCCTTGCACAGCTTCCCTCGCACAGCTTCTCCCTCTCGCTGAACCCCGGCAATAAGTTTAGGGAAAGGACAAGGACCTGAGTTTAAATGTATCTCCTGAGACAGTGATTGGTAGATGTCTAGGTAGGCAGAGGCTCTGGAAGAGTACAGTCATGGCAGCAAGAGCTTCCTGATGTACTCAGGGCCCTGGTACTACATATGGAATCATGGAATGGTTTGGGTTGGAAGGAACCTTTAAAGATCATCTAATCCAATCCCTGCCATGAGCAAGGGCTTCTTGCACTAAATCAGGTTGCTCAAAACCTTGTGCAACCTGGTCTCGAACACTTGCAATGATGCATCTAATAGGCATCCACAACTTCTCTGGGTAACCTGCTCCAGCATCTCGTGACCCTTAACATAAAGAATGTCTTCCTTATATACAACCTAAATCACTTTAAAACTATTGTCCCTTGTCGTGTCACTACAGGCCCTCGTAAAAAGTCTCTATTCACTTTTCTTATAAGCCTCCTTTATACATTGAAATGGGGCTTTGAGCAACCTGGTCTAGTGGGAGGTGTCCCTGCCCATGGCAGTGGGGTTGGAACTCAATGTTCTTTAAGGTCCCTTCCAACTCTAACCATTCTATGATTCTATGATTCTGTGAAAGTCTGCAATAAGGTCTTCTTGGAGTCTTCTCTTCTCTAGGCTGAGCAACCCTAATTCTCTCAGCCTTTCTTTATGAAGAAAGGAATCCCAGTTCTCTGACTATTCACTTGGCCCTCCTCTGTATCTGCTCCAATAGGTCCATGTCTTTCTTGTGCTGAGGACCCCAGAGCTGGATGCAGTACTCCAGGTGGGGGTCTCCTGAGACATGAGTAGAGGGGCAGAATCACGCCCCTCAACCTGCTGGCCATGCTTCTTTTTATGTAGCTCAGGATGTGATTGGCTTTCTGGGTTACAAGCACACATTGCCATCTCATATCCAGTTATTCATCCAACAGTACACCAAAGTACTTCTCTGCAGGGCTCATCTCAGTCTATTCATCACCCAGTCTGTACTGATAGTGCGATTGGCTTGACCTTCATGAGGTTCAAGTATGTTCATGTACTACCACACACTCTCATACGAGCCCAGAAGCTGTTTGTGAGGTAGCCAAGTGGCTAGAAAGCTCTTTTATCTCTTCTCTCTCTCACTTTAACTGTAAGGGAGGGTGGAGGACCTTGGGAGACATCCTCAGCTTCCTCCTTGGTAGGGCAAAGCTTTGGTAAATAGGACATGTCTTCTCCAATTTCTCCAATACCAACAGGTATAACCTGTTATTTTTTTTTTCCCAGCCCTGAAGAATAATCTAAAATCATTGTGCGGTTGTATTTTTTCATAGTGTGAGCACATTTCCTGCTGCCTAAGATGTAAGGAACACAACAGTCCTGTGGGTCAGAATTCGGACAAGGAATTCAAAGGAAATATTAACATTTCAGAATAATTTAGTCCTTAGCAGTGGTAAGGGGCCTAACTACTTTACTTTTTCCATAACAATCCAATTATCTGCATCTGTTAAATGGAAATTCACACAATCTTCTCTGTAACCTATGTAGGTTACAGCTACATATGCAGTGGCTCCTACCACATATCAAAAATGATTGGCATGCCATTAAAGAACTTGGTGTTGGAAATGAGCAGTAAGGGACAGAAGAGAAAAAAATACCCAGAAGGTTAATCTTTTTGTTTCATTTTGGTGATGGCATGATAAAGTATTAAATCTCCTGAGGTTTAGGATCTCTCAATCACTCTCCGTTAGCCAACACTTCAAAGATAGTGCTTTGTTTTAAGACTTCATTGCAACATATCCACTTTCTCCTTCCACATGAGAGTGATGTGTTTGGACAAACCTCTGAAGGATTATCCTCAGAAGTTAATAAGCCTTTTGAAGCATTTCAGTTGTCTAGAGTTTCTAGCACAGCCAAGCAATATTTAAAATGATTCTGTCTTTCATGTCAAGATTATTTTATTCATTTTGAAACTCCTTTTTTTTTTCTGCACTCTGGAATTTGGTTTATTCTTTATAATCTTTTGATTCCTGCAAAGAATCAATACCTTGAAATTAAAAGATGAAAGCATTCATCAGCAGAATACTACATGATTAGCTTAATTGGTTGTGAGTTTTCCTGTTGAAAGGGCTTTCTAACATGCATTTAGTAGCAGGCACATGGTCCCTATTTTCCATGCCTTTATATTAGGATTTGAAAACTCAGAAAGTTGCTATGTGGAGAAGCACTAGCTTAATTCATCTCAATTAAAGCCTTCATCTGGAAGCAATAATGTAACTTGTCCAAACCTGAAGTTTGCAAAAATAGTAACAAAATTCTTAAGGCTTTTTCATTCAAATATAATATGGAGTTTTATATATTAGTTTAAAATGAATAAAAGGTGTAAGTATGATTTATCATAAATTATATACTTCAATGGTGTTGAATAAATAACATAAGGAATGGGGGGAAAAAACTGGAATTCTGCTAGATTTCATGTTACATATGAAAATAGAAAGTTTTGTAAATTGTAACCATTTATACACAATAAAGCAGTGCATACTTTGCTGTCCATTCTGCCAAATGCTAGAAGAAACAAAGACTACCAATTAATATTTGTGCATATAAGAAAAATATCATGCCATTAATCACCAAAAACCATAATTTGCAAGTATTCCTCTTGTCTTCATCCGTGTGTGAGCCAAAGACAGTGCCTAGGACAATTCTTTGGATGAAACTTTTCTGGATGGAGGTAGTTTAGATAGGGTTTTTGTCCGTTTGTTTAAAAACTGAATTGTGTATTTAGACAGTGCACGGATGGCATCTTTTGTTTAATTTCCTTCCAAAATTGAGTGCCCATCTGTAGCTTTCAGTTCCTCTGACTGAAAACATTGGTACTATTCCTGTGTGTCAATGTTTGCAGATACAAGGCCTACAATGTTTGCTATTTTCAAAAAACTTCTTCACTGTAGCTACAGTGCTACTTGCTACAGCTGTACATGTGGATTCAGACACGACGATCACTGCTTCTCATCACACCACAGGTTCTCTGATTTTGTTTAGTTCCCTTTATTTCTTATTTTTTAATATTGTGTTCTAATCTAAAAAATGTATGCACATACAAATGCATGATTAAAACAATACCATTTTTTCATAGTTTTGTCCATTCTTTCTCTCACAGCTATAAATTAATTAAGTCCCAGTTTAAGCAGGCAATAACAGAGCATTAACATTCTTCTCATCTGCTTATTTAAGACACTCATGTCGAGGTAATCTCCCAAGCTTTCAAGCGTCATAAGGTACACACTGTGTAAGAGAATGGCCTGACAAAGCTATTGGAAAGAAACTACAGCTTTGTATCTCAGAAAGATTTTAACAGGCAGGACAAGCATCCCTCTGTAGCGCCTGCATCCAGGCTCATCCTCAGACATTTATGGTACATGAACAGCCCTGAACTTTCAGAGGAGGAGGAAGGGCAGGAGACCAAAAGCTGTTTTATGTCACTTTAAATGTATCCATTAATGAGTCTAGATGATTGAGTGTTTGTGTTGAGTTTGATTCAAATGCTAAAACAGTTTTTATGCCTTTTCTGGAGATGCATGCATACTTTGTTCTATTGCAGCTGGAGTTGCTGGAGCTCAGTTAGGGTAATGTTTTATGCTAAAATTTATCAACTATTTTTAGTTCCGCTATTTCAGATTGAACTTGATGCACTTAATATTGCATATCTTACAGTTCATGTTTCCCCTTTGCTGCCCAAACTTGTCATTAACATGATCCTTAATTTCTTTTTTTTTTAATTGAATAAACTACTTCCAACTAAATTAGCACCGACTAAAGCCCTTTCACAATTTAAAATTTGGAATGGAAAAAACCCAACCACTTAGCAATAGCTTGATAATGACTATAGAAAAAAAGTTACAGAGATATAGACCAGTCTGTAGCAAAACTTAACTTCAGGGCAATGTGTATGCTCAGAGAGAATGAGCAAAATAACATCCATGTGTAAAGCAAGACTCTGGACATACAAAAAGGCTATTGAGTTCACAACTATGCACTCTGATCTTTTTTTTATTTTTCTTTTACAAAAAAAAAAAAAAGACAAATGAAACAGCAGGTTAATTATGTGAATTTGCATAGTCTCTTTTAATAAAGCCTCATAAACATCTTTCCCCCTGGTTTTCACAGGGGTGAACAGTAACTTTGTTACTGTCCCTCAGTGACACTAGATGGCACTTCAGAGTAGTGGTGGGATCAGAAACTCTGGTAATCTTTTCTAGTTATTTTGTAGATGATATTATAGAGGCATTAAATTAACACTAGCATCAAACAAAAGCAATTTCTGTGCTTTATGCTAAATTGTATATGTGACTCTGAAGTAGATAATACTGGCTGTTTAAAAGAGGCAGCAAAAGAAAGAAATTATAACAAAGTGGTTTGCTGGTAGGTCAAAAAAGCCAGGTTATGGGCCGAAGAGCTGTTTTTAGAGGATTTGAGAAGCAGCTTGAGAAGGGAAATGAAAAAATTCTATAGACTTGGAAATCAGAGCAACATGTTGTTGCCAGAGATTTAAGATGTGATTCTCTCCTGGAAATTAAATTAGATTTGATGTCATTTATTGCCAATCAGGTGTATGACAATTGTCCATAACCTGGTGCACTTTAGGAGAAACCAGTCAGCTCCCTTCTGGCCTTAAACGACAAGCATATATGAAGGTATTAAGTGATTTGTAGTGAAGTTTTGAAAAATAGTATTCTTTAGCAAAAGATAGAATTTTTTAAATATTGTAAAAACATTCATTTTAAAAGTAAGCAAGTGCTATTATTTTATTTTGGATTTTTTATAATTTTATGTTTGATGGAAGAAATAAGAAGCTTCTGCATATCAGCTAAATCATTTTTCAGCAAAGAATCTGAAACAACACTTTTTTATTCTCATATCTCTTGCTTCCACCAGCTTGAATTGTATAACAATTGTTATAATTTGTTTGGATTTGTTCTTTTTTTCTTTCTTTCATAAAATCACAGAATCTTAGTATGGTTTGGGTTGCAAGGGACCTTAAAGATCATGTAGTTCCAAACACGCCCTGCCATGGGCAGGGACACTTCCCACTAGACCAGGTTGCTTAAAGCCCCATCTAACCTGGACTTGAACACTTCCAGGGATGGGACATCCACAACTTCTCTGGGCAACCTGGTCCAGTGTCTTATCACCCTCAGAGTCAAAAATTTCTTCCTAATATCTAATCTAAATCTACCCTCTTTCAGTTTAAAACTGTTGCCCCTCATCCTATGGCTACACTCCTTGATAAAGGTTCCCTCCCCGTCTTACTTGTGGGCCTCCTTTCTTTCCTTTTTTTTTTTGTTTTGTTTTGGTTTTAGTTGGAAGAGCCATCTGTTCTGTATTTATATGAAAATGATTTTTAAAAGTATCAGGCTTCCCGCGGCTTTGCAGCCTTTGAAGATACTGTGCATGGACTGGACTTAGGATAGGGTTCTGTCAGTCAGAAATTGTAGACATGGCTGCACAATTCATGGAAAATCTACAGTGTGTTTACTTTTTGAATTTATCATGGTCTTGCTGAGGATGTTATAAGATTTGCTCATTCTGTTTTATTCCACAGGACTGGGAATCAGGAAAGTTCTGTTACCTTTGCAGCCCTTGGTTGTTAGCGGGGAATGTATTTTATGAGGACTAGCTTGTGCTTTAGCGCAGAGGGCAGCAAGCTTGGTATGGGACATGTCGTAGGTATTACAGAGGAGGACCTGGCTCAGATATTTTCTTCTGGACTTAAAGTTGCTTCTGGTTTGAAAGAAAAGCCTGTGAGGAGAGATTTTAAAGCCATGGAGGGAGAAATGGGAAGGTTGTGTATATGTTTATACAAAACTTTATGTAATAAATAATTCTTATTATTTATTGTATAAATCTCTTCCTGTAAGTTGTATCTGTATCTGCTAATTTGAATCATGTACATACAAACTCTGTGGAGTTCTCCAAGCTAAGACAATGCCTTTGTTCTCTATTGAAGTTCCAGTGCTTAGCTTTCTGCATGAAGTCTCTCTCTGAATAACAGCAGATACCCAACCAAAAGGAAAAAATCTAACTGATGATTTTCTGGAGTGTTTCCCCTCCAGTAACAGAACAATATCATGTACTGTTAGTTTTACTTTAAAAAAATGTTCAGAAAATGTGAAACCCAGAAGAAAGAACAGATGGAAATGGGGGTAATCATTGGCTACTATATGATGAAGATTGCTAACAAGAGTGCAAACACACTCTTTCCGTGCAATGGCTTTAGTGATTCATAATAATTTCCAATTATTTGCTACCTGAATATATGACAACTATGAAGAGAACATATTCATTTTCTAAAAAAAAAGATATCTATGACTGTTAGGCATGAAAATATTTCTCAAGGCAAGACAATTTCACACAACTTACTCTTTACCTGTCACCATGCCAAAGATGTTCAGTTTTCAAGACTTCATCATAATTACAGTTCTGACACCCTTCATTACTCTATCAAAAGAAAAAATAAAGACAAACGCCTTGGAGTTTGCCTGTATTACATTATTCTTTAATATAAATGACATATAAGTTTTACAAATTAGAGAGATTGACCTTGGAGTATTAAAAGGCTGCAGAAGATTCTTTTAAGGTGACATTTTTATTGAGTATATGTTTAGCTTTGTAGATTGACAGTAGAAATGTGCAGCCTACCTTTGACGTGTTTGCTACCCACTGATATGGGTTGAAGAATCTAATTTGCATATGGCTTCAAATCACTCTAAGAAGATACTTCTACAAATGGTGTCCCAGCAATGTCCAGCTAGGCCTTGCAGTTATTTTACTCCATATTTTGCTATACTTAGAATTTTACTTATAAACTAAATGCCACATATTAATCAGATGGGGAGCCTGCATATCTCTACTTGACAATTAAAAACTTTGTTTAAAAATCAAAAACAGCAAAGGATGCTGACAAATGTACAATGCAGAACAAGTGAACAATGAACTGCTATTATTTTTGGTTTAGATATGTACATGGATTGATACTAATGACTAAACCCTAATACCATACTCTGCAAGGCAGTCTCATTGAAGTTATTAAAACTGCTCTTGTGAGTAAGGTGAGAGAGATTTGCCCTAGAGAAATTTAGCCATTGAGCTCCAGACATGAGTTACAGGTTTTGAACTGCAGAATACTCATTAATTTGTTCAATAGGATTATGTTAGGCTAATCCTGAATAGCATTGCTCTAGATTAAAAGAACTATGTGTACAATATGAAAATATTTTGTTTTTTCCCAAAATAATGAAATTAGCAACAACTTTATTTGCCTCTGCTAAATAGATACATTCAGAATTAGCTTAGTGTTATAGTGAATACTTTTAAACCTCCAGGGCTTGAAATAAATTTAAAGGAGGTAACTCTCACCTTCTCAAGTCTCAGATGATTCGAGAGTCCTTTTTCCCTCTACTATTTTTTTTTCTTTGTGTGGCTATAAAAATAACCTCAATCACTATCGTTTTTTTTTTTTTTATATCATAGCTTGACAAATATTTACTCCGAATCTCATATACAGTGGAATCTGAAAACCTGTAGCATTCAGAAAACTGAAAATTACCACAGAAAGCATGCTGGAAAAGAAGGCTGCAATAAGTCAGTTAAAAGCACAGTTGGCAATTCTTTTCGATGGTATGCTTGATCTTGTACATCTGTAATCATTCATTTATTCTACATCAATGGACCATCTCCACTTTAAAGTGAAATTTCTGGTAATTGGCATTAATTGTTAGCAACAATTTTTTGAACAGGCCTATTACAACAGGTACTTTAGCTGAAACACAACCGAACCCCTTCTTTAGACATCTATTTGTAATTTCCGATCTGTACTGCAGAGCGTTCATGGATACATCGGAAAGCAGAGGGCTGGATTTCCCAGTACTGCACAGGGTTGCTGAAGAGACTCACACCAGAATAGCTAGCCTTTTTGGTGTTGTAGCCAAGAGGGCAAAAGTCGTTGATACCAATTGCAGCAATTTTGTTGTTATGAAGATAGACCACCTGAAAACCATAGAAGTACAGAAGTGAGAAATAGAGCTACTGTGGCAAATAAGATCAATAATTTGATGTCATAGACTTGGTGTGTATTGTACAATGTTATACAGAGTAACAATATATCCTTTTTTTCAAACAAATGCTTGATTCTGCTTACCTTTTGAAATACCTAGAGTATACCCAATTAGAAATAATATCTACAGAAAGAGCAGAAACTGTGCAAGGCAATCTAATAAAATTACTGTCATTTGGTCATAATGTAGCAAAAGAAAAAAAAAGGGAGTCAAAGATGTGAAATTATTAATACAGTGCTGTGGTTCAGAAGCATGTTCTGTATATAAAGGATGTATTTGATGCTAACTGGTTTCTCTCCAGCTCTAACGCTTTCACTCTCATGAGTGCAACTGTACAGGACTCAGAGCCAAAGTAATCACTAATGATGATTTAAAATAACTGATGAATATTACTTTGCTTCAGAGTTACCATTTCAGATTATTTTTCCCAAGCTACATGCAAGTGGTGATTTACATTTGGGAGTCTTCATTCTTTGGGAGCTTTCATTCCTGTAAAATCCTAGTCCGAGTGAAGACAGATTTTAATTGGTTCCAAGAGGCCATGTTTCTAGCTACCCAGCCACAGAAACCTCAAAAATACTGGTCATGTGAAATGCATATTGTGTCTCTTTGCTCTCCTGAAGGCATAGCTTTGGGAGACACCAAAGGGAAAGTTCTTGGGAAAGGTTGCAAAATGTCACTGAGTAGAACTGAAAAAAAAAATCAACGGAAGAAATGTTCTTCAAAAGCATTTTTTGAGTAAAGAGGAAATAAAAATACACAAATAATCCCTTATTTGTGGCATCAGACACACAGAAACACAAATGCACACCTCCAGATCTATACACCTCCATAACCACACCCATACAAAAGTCAGAATAAGAGTCTTCCTGTTTGCAACTTTTCCATGCCTAATCAACAGTTTATGAAACTTGCATTAAGTTACTTTCTTCACAAATACTGTCTATGTCTCTGTTCAAGACTGAATAACTACACAAATACCACTCAGAATCTTTCAACTGTTGCTCTCTGAGGCAGTATGATAATCTTTACCTGGATATATTTGTGTTCACCCAGCCCACCAGGTACTCTGACAAGTTCATTGTTGTTCAAATGGAGCTCTCTCAGATGAGGTACATTGTTAAGAGAGCCATTTTCAACTGAAGAAATACTGTTGAAGCTGAGACCCAATCTAAAAAAAAAAACCACAAAACAAACAAAAAGTGTTAAACTTGCTCCCATAGCTGTCTTTCTCAGGTTGGTTCCTTCTATATACTGCTGTTGTAGAACAGACAGGGGTGATTTTCAGAATGAAGCATGAGGTATAGAGTCACCATGGAGAAACTGTTTGGATAAACATATTTAAATAAGTTTGACAGCTAATGTCATCATGGTAGCATTCAACTTGTGTCCATGGTACTGCATACTTTCATCATATGACTAATCCCACTGTAAATACGTACTGTGTACCTGCATAGGCACCGGTCTTTCTTTAAAAGACAAGTAAGAGTTCTTTGCATGACTTTAGGAGTACTGCCTGTAATTTTCTTTGTCAAACTACATAACCCAGGGTAACTAGAACTCTTAAGTTTAAATCTTCACCACATCCTTCTAAGATACTTATGTAGTTAGAGCCTTGTTTGAGACTGGAAACAGGAGCTGAGTTATACATAATTTTCAGCTCAACAGGACACAGAAACGGGACATACACATTTCTCCTGGGTTCCAGTCCAGAGCTTTCATCACAAAATCATCCTTCTTGCTTTATACATCCACATTCTGGGTTTAATAGAACAATTTATGTCCAATTTGGAAAATTTGGTCCTATCTGTGTATTTCTGTGTTAATACTATTTCAATTTGCAGCTACCAAACTACAAAAACTTTTTCAAGACACTTTAATAAGTTACAGTATTCTGTGTTGAGGAAGGGAACTCAGTGGTAATTTTGAAGGAGTTGTCATCACCAGGAGTCTAGTCCTTTGAGAAAATTATTTCTATAAAGGCTAAACCTCCTTCATCTAGATTGTTTTATTTTTTTTCTTCAAACATTTTTTTTTATTTTGAGGAAAAAAAATGCTCTGAGATTTATTAACAACTGAATCAATTAAAGAATTTAATATAGGTAAGCAGGATCCTTGTGATAAAATAATTTGCTATGGATAAGTACTTTTAAAGAAAGTTTGATTCACAGTAATCTACTACTCTAATTCTTTGTAGCTTGTGTCAGCTTCAAAATTCAGAATCTGGACTTGGTATAAAATCACAGAACTAAAAATTCTTGTTTAATTTTTGTGACAGAGATGTTTCTGAAATAATGCTGTCCAAGAATGGAAGAACATTTAGAATTTTCCTTCTAAAAATAAACAGTCAAAGAAAGATTTTGCTAACTACTATTGCGTGCAATACAAATAGTCATAATGATATTTAAACATTGCAATGTTTTCAAAGTATTAAATGACAAAGGACAGCTTAATGAGATCTCTGACTGACATCAACAGGGATTTCTTTCACTCAGAAATCAGTTCACAGCATCCCATATCTTTGCTAGAATTTGGTGAGGAAGAATTTTCATTTAAAAGTTATTAGAACAAAATTCCTTTTGAGTACATCACGATTTAGTTAAGCTTGGGGCATTTGATGCTACGGAGCAATTTGGTCTGAAGATCTATAGAATGTCTAAGGACTTCAGTAATGGGTGCTTATAGCGAATGTCTTTAAAAGGATTGGGGGAAGAAACACATTTTGGCAGAAGACTATAAATTCTTGATTGACACATATCTAAATATATGCTCACTGCATAAGCAGGTCTATAAGCAGATGTGTCGCACCTAGGGAGACCAGCATGAAAAAAGCAAGTTAGACTTTCCTATTCGTCTGTTGAAGCAAAAGTAACCTCTTTAGACACAACAAGCTGGACAAGATCCAACTCAGGATTAGCTCATGAAGGGAAACTCTTTTAGGGAAAGAATAAAATTGGAGGAGTCTGTAGAAAAGTGGATCTAACTCCCACAGGCAGTGAAATTACATATAATTACATCTCATCTAAATGTGTTACAAACACTTGGTGACTTGGGGCTGTGTTAACAAATGAAATAAAACAATACTAGTGTGTAAAATACATGGTGATTAAGAGTCTTAGGAAAGAATGTGGTCTTCATCTCTCTTCTTTTTCCCATGGAAACAAAAAGAGAAGAATTTGAAAAATCACTCTTTATTACTATATTTACTATATGATTATATTGACATTCTTTTATATTAGTGAATAAGTAACATATTTTCAGTGTTTTAGCTGACCCAGTCACAGTGCTCTAAATCATTTCACTGAATTTCACTGAATATTTTAGAATTGGAAGGGACCATAGAGATCATCTAGCCCAACTTCCCTGCTGAAGCAGGATTGCCTAGAGCATGTTAGAGCATGTTACTCAGGACTGCATTCAGGCGGGTCTTGAAAATCTCCAAAGAAGTGGACTCCACAACCTGCCTGGGCAGCCTGTTCCAGGGCCCTGTCACCCTCATTGAAGAGAATCATCAAAAACATATCTAAAAACTTAAGAAATTCTCAAAGTTTTTTTCAGCTTCTTTTGCCTTCAACATCCCTGCTTGTCCATTTTCACTTTTTTGGTATATGCACACTAACAAACTTCAAGCTGCTCAGCATCGTTAGTCAGGAGTTGATGTAACTTACACTATATGGAGCTAGACCTTTTCAGTAAGCTTTAATAGGCTATAGACGTTAGTAACATCAGCTATATAATGTGTATTTCCTCCTATGAAGCTCATTCTTGCATGAAATCAGCAAAGTTTTTGCTGGGTTTACATTATGGAGATGTGGGGGGTTTTTTCCACTGCAGCACTATATGAAGGCTTTGGGAACGCTTAAGAGTAATTTTACAAGGAAAACAAATAAACAGAAAGGACAAATATTGACAGCCTGCTAGAACTCAAGTATTCTAAAGAGAATGATCCGTAGATCTACACTGAGCTCTTTTACAGTTCAAAACACCTTAAAAGAGCCAAAAAAGTGACCTGTTTCTCAAAGCCTAACTGTGCTTTAGGGCAACTATTAGACTGCCGAGCATGCTTTGACATGATCCAGGAGTTGAGTGGTCTGACCCCATACTGATGTTCCTTAAGTCTTCAATGTGTAAATAAAAGCTACTTTTTTGGTAGCTTGTTTCTGTGCCGCAAGGGGCATGCTGCCCCATAGATTTATCCTGTATGCTGTCCTGGAGCAATCCCATAGCTCCCTCCTTTCTTCATCTGTCTGCTCTGTTATGTTCAACGTCCTCCTTTTTCATCAAATCTGTATTCTGCCTTACTTTTCAACTTTGCAAAAGAGGATTTCTGACTGTACTTAGGTTGCCTGTTTAAGCACAGCCCAGAGAGCAGTTTAAAACCTGGTTCTGGTCTGAGCAACTCTGCATTTCCACACCACGATCAACAGAGTATCTAGTTTCTCTGTACAGTACAGCCACAATGGAAGCAGCCCAAGGTTAGATATTTTTAGTAGTCCATCAGCACTTGCTGCATAAAACTTCATGTCTCAAGGACTTCCAACGATATTGTCCATGTGATGTTGCCCGTAATGTTTTCCAAGAGACAATGTGAAAACTGAGTCATCTGCAGGACAACTGACTCGCCTACACTTCCCTCCTCCAGTAGAGTAAATTGCTCTCTACCTGAGTACTTATGAATTTAATTTGGTTTTCAAAGTCTTCTTGATCATTTCTCTGGAGGATGTTACATTGTATACTAAGCCTCTATCATTAACAATAACTGTTTCATAGTCCCCTAGCCTATTGTTATGGTATTTATATTTTTTCATTAAAATCCAGGAGCAAACTTTTTTTGAGTGGGGATTAATCTGTGATCAAGTATGAACATCAAACATGAACTGAAATGCCTTATTTTACAAGCTCTAGAAAGCTGTTCTAAGCCTTTTCACCTGGATTTGACAGATTTGAGTAACATGTTAAGTTACTATATACTTCATTGCACTAAATTGCTATCCAATTTACTATAAACAGTGGTAAAGTTAACTCCTGTTGCTCAGTAACATTGCTTTGATTTCTGCTTTTGACCTTAATTGTGACAAACAGAATGATTAAGGTGATTAAGCAAAATGATTAAGGTGAAGATCTAGGAATTAGATCCAGTAATCTGATTAACAGTCTTATAGATCAATTATACTTCTATTTTCATAGAACAAACTTAAAATAGGATAGCACAGTATTAAAATACCTTGTATTTTACTAATTTAGCATGTTATCTAACATGAACTAATTCACAAATAATCCTGTATGTCTATAACTGCTCTTCAGGAATTTTCCTTATGTTTTCCTCCTGTTAGAGAAACTTACAATTACCCTGAAAAAAATTACACTTTTTAAATTTATATTGTATGATTAATTATTTTTTCTTCACTTTCTTGGACTCATTTCAAACTTGCCTTTCTTAAGAAACAAAAGAAACTGTTGCAACCAGCTTTAACTCCCATGTGCTTTTTTCCTCAATTTCCAGAGGAAATTGCATGAGCAATGCACTGTCCCAAGAAAACTGCATAAACCAAAGATAGAAATACAAGAGAAGCATGACATAATTAAAAACTCTATTTGCTTTCTTTATCCTTCTTTCTTTTTTAAATCAATAAACAGTTGTCCTGGGTGTACATCACTCACAATTAAAAACAGCTGGAAAGTGTTGTTAGAACAAAACCAAGTGTTTTGTTCTCTTAAGTCAGCACACAAGCCCTTAGAAGTTTTTCCTGCTAAGTTATGTGCAGCTTCGCTGATCACAACACTCATGAAGCCCAGAATGATGTTTTCTAATTTTGTCTGTGTGGTGGTTACAATTTCAGCTAATCATCCATGTGAAAAAAAGAAATTAATTCTTACTTTGCCAAGTTGGTGAGTCCAGACAGACTTTCAGCATCAATTTTGCTGATTTTGTTGCCATCAAGGTGAAGTTCAGTAAGGGATGGGGGAAGGCCTGAAAGAGAGAACACCATCAAATTACATTCTATAAAATGGGATGATCTTTTTGTAAATGAATTGTGGTACACTGAGGCTCTTTATCAGTAACAAAAAGATTTTTACTAGACATGGCCAAGGACAATTCATTGAATGAAACAAGGACCTTTCACAATTAGGGAATCTGAAAACAGCTAGTAACATATTTTTTTTTTGGTGTAAAGTAAGACCAAGTTCATAGAACAGTTAATTCTTAAAAAAACCTAAATGAAATTCTTCTCAGGTATGAATTCTAGCATTCATTATTATGTAAATAGGACATATATAATAGCGTAAGAGAAAGAGCCTTCATTTTATCCAGACTATGCACATACATAAATCTACAAACGTTTGGCACCTAGATATTTTAAAATAACAGCAGCAGAAAATGAGATTATAAAGATGAGGTAAAATAATATTAGGTAGGGCACATACTAGTTTGGAAATTCTGTTTATCAGGAAAAAAATTGGAACCAAATATTTTAACTATCTAAGGCCCCTGAAAGGAACATCCAAGAAAAAAGAAATAACAATCAGTATTAACTTTCAAAAACTTTTCAGCTATTTCAAAACAATCTTCTGGCCAAAGTATGAATATATTCATATTATTTCCTCTGGATTAGAACTATTCTGGTTTGTTTTGTTTTGTATGTTTTGGTTTGTTTGTTGATTTGTTTTAGTTCTTTTTAATATGTCATATTGATGTTGTTCTTATTTTGTAGCAATTTGCAACTTTTAAAAATATCAAATGTTTCTGTTTCATATAAGAATAGTATTTTTGGCTTCAAACCCACAGACTTGTGGAGGACTGATTTTATGCTTATAGAACTTCGGTTAATTCTACATGAGTTTACAGAATCACAGAATCACATGGGGTTGGAAGGGACCTCTGGAGATCATCTAG
>JAOXJM010000001.1:47640830-47653417 GCA_026413425.1 Tringa solitaria
AGGAACTTGTCCAGGTGGGTTTGGAATGTCTCCAGAGAAGGAGACTCCACCACCTTTCTGGGCAGCCTATACAGTGATCTGCCACCCTAAAAGTAAAGAATCTCACATCTGTACAATGTTGATCAGGTTCACAAAATAGGGTTGGAGGATAAAAACATTCTTCCTCTTTGTATTTCAGCTATGAGATAAGAAAAACAAAATAATATAAAATGGCTTGGTTTTGCCAGTGCGCCTCTTGTGGAGCTTCTCATAATAGAGAAACAAAATTTTCCAAATGAATAAAAGACAACAGACCCAAAAATGAGGTAGTCAAGTAGTGGCTACTCTAAAGACTGACTCAAAAGGCTATCATAATATACGTTTTTTCCAACGGACACGAAATCACTATATTATACCTGTGCAAATCTCTGAAATATTAATTGAATTTCTTACCTTTTGGGATGCTAGTAATGTTGGTGTCTGCAATACGGATGTAGGACAGCCTCTTCATCCCCTGAAAAGCTCCATTTTCAATGCCTGAACTCTTGATTGGATTGGTGCCTAGTTCTGCCAACAAAACATTGTCATGAGCTGTGCTGTAATGTAGGTACCTATATCCTTCAGGTGAAAGCTAATTTGGAGGTACAATTTATTGGAACTTTCTTGGCTTTCTACATAAAATCACTGATTAAACTTAAAACATCTTGAAAAAACACTAAGCTGATTTTTTATAATTTTTCATGCTCATACCTAAGACAATCACTTGATTCAGTCCGTTAAAGACAGCTTTCCTCAACTTGGAGATCTCATTCTCATGAGCTCGTATCTCCTGAAGAGACTTCGGCATGTTTTCTGGGAGTTCCTTCAGGTTGTTCTTGGACAGGTAAAGTCTTTCCAGTTTCTTCAGAGGAGCAAAAGCTAATGGGCTTATTTTGCTGATTTTGTTGTTAACAAGGATCAATGCCTGTGGGATAATAATGAGGAAGATCTTAGGTAACTGCTAGAGAAATTATTTTAAGGAATACAACATCCAAAAATTTATTATTCTTTTCTAGCATCTTTTGATCTCTTTTGATGGTCAATCTAGCAAGCTGAAGAAAATGCCATGCAGTACTAAAACAGATTAGGAACTTCAGAAAGCAGGGAAAGGTAAACAAGGCCTACATTAAACATACAAGTATTATTTCATTGCTAAGGTATATGCAACTTCTGTTAACGTACTTAATTTATATCCAAGAATAATTACAGTCCTTCCACTTGAAAACTGTGAAGAACAAGTCATTCACATAAACCCAACATTATCAGTTATATTTGCTTTTTTATATCTGGTTTCATTTATTCTAAGGATACTTTTACACCTTACCCATCACCACACAACCATCCTAACCAGTTTTTCCTGAACTGACTTAATACAGTGAAGACACAGACTACCTTAATAAAAATACGTATATTATCACCTCTCAGCTGTTAGTCTTATAGACTGCACTTATTAGATTTCTGTCTGATAATAAGCTCATTTTTGCAGAGATATAAGCTATTTTTTTGGTAAGTATAACCAGGTATGGAAGGGGAGTAATTTGAAGCACCATACTCTAAGTCCTGCAGTGAGGGATCATGGACCATATTCATACTGCCTACTACGTAGCTGCCTGATCTAGTTCTCACAGTTGTGATATCTAGACTCAGGGTAACTGTAGGCAAATAAGCTCTCTATACTGTCAGGAGAGAAAGGCCTTCATAAAAACTCTGTTGCCTGTTATAGGTGGTCTCTGTATTTCTCTGAAATTTTTCCTTGTTGCTATCTTTCTTTTTGATTAACTAGCCGAGACATAAAAAGGGAGAAGTCCCATTACTGTAGGAACAATAATGCAGCTAATGGAAAGGATTTTAGATATGATACCTATGAGAATGAACCTTATCATTTCATCTGTTTCCTATCTACTCATCAGACTTACAGTGCTGTGTGTTTGTGCAGTGAACTAGATAGAATGGGTTGTATCAATACCTATTTATATTAATTATTAGAAAATAGCTATTGAACATCTTTGTCACTAACTCTCATGCTATCTTCAGACACAGAAGACAACAGCTGTTGCTAAACCCTAATTTTTGTATTTCATATACTATAGTTAACATTCAGTATATTTTAATACACTTTAAATATTTTCAGAATTACACTTTAACCTGTTTCTTGGAGAAAAACTGAGAATTCAGCTCTTTCCACAACCAGTTCAGTATTAAAACAGTGCCAAGAACTGTATCAGCATCTGTGACAGCATCTCTCTATCATGAAAACTGAGAAAGAGGTGAGAAGATAGTTAAAAATGGTATTGGAAGTGTGTTTTTTCCCTAATGGACTCCTTTTGCAGATTGTCCTGAGCAAAGCAAGCAGTGTGTTCTGTACATGGTTTCACTGAGTATGCATAAAGTTGAGCATATCTGGTTTTAATTTTGCATGCTAGCTAGCAATAACACATTTGCAAGAGGAGGTAGAAAAGGTCACTCACAGTTCAGCAGAGTATTTCCTTAACAATAAGCCTCTCCCAAAATAAATATATTGGTCAGTGGAAGCCATGGCCCCAACTCTTTTTTATTTGAGCATGAGCTATAAGAACTGCCATGAGAACACATGGGGCATACATAGGGTGTGGTTTCCTGAGTCATTATTGCCAGAATTTTGATACAGATGTAGATTCTGTCCATACTGTAATACAGCTGCCTACACAATGTTAGGACATGGGAAAAAATCTGTTTATTATGAGGGGTACAGCCTGAATTATGCAGATGAGTCTCTTTCATTATATTTATCATAATAACTCAATAACTGGATGTCCTACTGCTAATTATTTTTTTTTCTTATTCCTTTCTTAATTTTACCATGGATTTCTTTTACATAGATCGCTGAGTCAACATTCAGTGAGTTTAGACTTATCTTGTCAGCATTTGACATTTTTATCCTACATCCTGCTTTGTGCTGCTTGGTCATTTATCTTGGTCTGCCATATCTTTTTTTTTATTATTATTATTTTTATTTGGATTTTTTTAAACTTTGTTGCCTTTTTGATAAAAAATGTTGGGGCTATGATTATCACAGCTGATGATCTGATGTGAAGTATTTCTTGCTGGAAATAGATAGATATACATTCAGCTAGGCACCGTAATGTAAATATTCTCTGAGTAGCTGATGTTAAGAGGATTGTTATAGCTCTTCAGAGCAGAATTGACAGTTCTCATCAAAACCAGAAATTATCCAGGTATCTAGAATTAATCTGTTCCGCTTTGCCAATGCTTTCTCCTGAATATGACCATGCTATCTTGGGGAAACACACAAAACTCTTGTTTTATTCAAACCTTCAGAAAGTCTCTCACTTAGAAATAATGGTAGCTATAAAATGTAGGCTTAAAAATACTGATTTAATGGTGGGAACATATATAGTGGGAAAGTATCACCAGCCCGTAGTCTTCAACATTTTTTGTAAGAGGGTATCATTTCCCTCTTACACCCCACTCTGCAAGTCCCCGCTCCCAGTATTCTAAACCTGGACTATTTTTCCACACTGTTGTGCAGCTGTAAAGAAAAAAAAAAAACAAACCCACACATCAGAATTTTGCAAGAGAAGTTTTACTGTCTCCCAGAGCAACAGCAAATGATGAGGATAACACACCAGCACAGCACCTGGCAAGCCATACGCCTGGGTTCCTTTCCTACCTCACAATAACTCTATTATATGCAAGACTTAAAGAGCAAAGTTATTAGCCTCGGAGCACTGCTGTTTACTTTCCTCAGAATGTGCCCCGTATGGTTTGCATGTAATGAAAGTTAAAACAAAACAAAACAAAAATAAAATTAAAAACTCAGGGGGATTTAGAGGTCAGTGAAAACAGGAACTAGACGAGAAAAACCTAGGGAAAACATCTGTAGCGTTACTGAGGAAGGGATGTTAGGCAAAAACATCCCACATGGACTAACTATCCTCAATAAAGCCCAGATGGCATGATGGGGCATGATTATATTCACCTTGTCAAAGGACATATAAAAATCTCGTACAGGGAGTACTTGGAGGGGAAAATAAGGGTTAGCCTGAAAATGCTGAAAGTCCTGGAGCCCCTTGGCCACAAATAGCATTTGAGATGCTGCTAGTATGAAATGATTTGGCAGATTGAAGAAACGTGACAGTCAGAACATAGGCACAGGAATCGGTACTTTTATTCAAGAATCTATCTTCTTCCACACTTTCATTTTTAGTGGAGAAAAAGATATTTCTTTTAAAACAAATGCATCCCCAAAGAAAAAAAAAAAAAGAAGCATATCCCCAATTTCCAACACAAAAGGCTGAGCCGACCAATGCACAGCTTTCAGCATGACTTGGTATGGGTTCTAAGATATTTAGCCATTGGTAAGAAAAGAGGCAAGAAAGAAAGGGAAAACAAAGAGGCACAGATACATCAATTATTAGTCAGTACCAGCAATTTAAGCAGTGCACAGAAAAGAAAAAGAACCCAATCATTGCTCCAAAGGCGGCTTACTTTTTACTGAAACACCTCTGATATTAGCGTAGTAAGAAAAAAAAAATAAAAATCACCCTATGACAGGAATAGATGTTGGCTCAGTTGAAGTCAGTGGGAGTCTGGCCATTTAGCTCCATCTGGCCTGCTTTCTACCTCAAATATTTATTCCCAAAACAAAAAGGAGGATTCACAATTCAGGAAAATTTTGGAACACTTGTTGGCAGGCTTTTGTCAAAATACACCCTGACAGACCGCAGAGGGAGCGTGTGGCAATCACGTAGGAACTAGCATAGGGTTGTTCTCCTTGGGGTTACCAAAACTGACAATTTTTACCCCTCTGGGTGGGGAGCAGGGAATTATATTTTTTTGGTGTAACTTCGTTATGTGAGAATTTTAGTGGATTATTCTGGGGGTTTTCATTCCTGCTTCTGTTCTTCTTAGCTTAGAATAGGTTGAAGGGAGAGCCTTGCCAAAATGAGAAGTGAACTGTAAAATGATCAGCAAATTGTTATCAAACCTAATACAGGGTGATACATCTGTTTTGCCAGCTGGGGATGGTACTCTTACCTAACATCAAATCTTTAATGATGCATGTGTCCTTCAGGGTTTAAACTGAAAAGTCAATCTGCTGACCCAGTGGAATTTCTTTAATTTCCTGGGTTATGTATTATTACATTATTACCTGTTTTTTATTACAGTTCTGCTAGGAATGGTAATGCCTGAAGAACTGTAAGCTCAGGAGTCAGGCTTCCAAATAAAAATAATAATAAATTTGGTTTTTTGGCTTGCCTTATGGTTTTAGTTGTTAAGTCGTACTCATAACCTGGACATATATTCCAGCTTTTCTGCCAAATTATGAGCAGTGGATGTACACTTAGGAAAAAGAAAAAAACAAAGAACACCGAAAATATAAAACAGAACTTAACTTCCTTCTCTAATTGGGTTATAGCAGGAGACAGAATTCTACAAAATAAGCACTCATTTTTAAATTCATTTTAAAAGTTATAAAGATTGGTAAACTTGAAGGCACCACGAGCCCCTGAATCCAAGGAGGCCTCTGAACAGAATTCCAGATGTTATGTCTCCTGAAGGCCCCCTGATCTATAGTTAAGGCAGGAAAAAAGTAAAGGCATAGAAAACCATGATGGTGCAATTATTCTTGTTTGTTGTTTTTAAAAGTCTTTGGTAGGGTTTAGTAGTAACCCTACGAAACCTAGGATCAAGTGGACATATAGAAAGGCAAGGAAAAAGGGATGACATAGAAACAAGAGGGAAGAGATGAATGAACTGTGAGGGAAGGAGATGGCAAGGCATTGAAACAACAGCCCATCAACATAAATGAAAGACGACTGTGGAAAGCTGTTTGATCATATCCACAGCACCTTGTTGAATAATCTCGCAAAGCCAAGAAGCCTGCTGCAGATCTAGTTCACATGAGTTTGAGCTCTCACTGATAAAGTATTGTGTAACATGACTTGCAGAGATGACCAGGGAAGAGCTGGCTCTACGTTTTCCTGCTCCAACAAAAAATAATCATAATGCTCTAGACTTCTACAGAATCTTTCACCCCTGTCCTTGTCTACTGAGGCAAGCATTTTTGTCATTCATTTTACCACAATTTACTTTTGACTTTTAGTGTTGTACTCTGTAGAATTTCCTTTTCCATTAGCTTAGCATGCTGAATTCTCTCCAGAAGTTTAAGGAACTCAAAGTATTTTCTTCTGTTGTTTTCCTCACATGAAAAGGTCTTTACCCTCTGCACATTAAAAAATTTTTGCATGGTATTGTGCATTGCACTTGGTTTGTTTCAGTGGAAAATTTCATTGTGAATAGCACAATGCAAAGGAGAGTCTGAGGAAATGAGAGCTCTCTAAGGGAGTGCTGCATTTCAGAAAGATTAACTTTTTTTCTTCTCAGAATATTTGTTAGAAACCTACAGCTGCACCAAGTGGAAACAAAACTTTTAAAAAATGATATTTCTCAGTCCTGTTAAAAACGTCTGCCATTGACGATAGTGGGAACTGAGTACAGAGGTAGAAACTGGACAGAGATATATGTCTTTGGTTTTTTACAGTGTGGTGGTGGCTACTGATTCTTCATTCTGTGATTTGCAGAGCATTATGTTTACTTAACTTCTCTTCTAATTATGCCTGGGAAAAAGGAACTGAAGCTGTAATGAGTCAACAGAAGACTGTGTTCTTTCATTAATATTGTTTGATCTGTTAGGAACTTTTCTGTATCCCTGGAAGACATTCTTAGACTTTTTTTCAGTTAATCTGGGCTCTTGTCCATCCACAGGGAGCCTTCTTTTGAATAAAAAAAAAAAAAAAAAGAAAAAATTAAAAAAAAAGAGAAAAGGAAAAAAAAAAGAAAAAGAAAAAAAGGAGTGCATGAAACTTCTAATGCAATACACTATTTTTCCACTTGATATTACTACAAAGAGTGTTTCAGTTTATTTGCCTGTACATTTAGTGTTGATAATCCCTTAGTGTGGATATGATCATAACCTTAAGTCCCAAGTTTAAATCTTTTATCTCTTTTGTGCAGGTATTTTCTTTCAGTATAAATACAACTGGTTTTAGCAGTGTTGTATGCAAAATCATGTCTTTGCATAGTTCTGCCAGCTTAAATTAAGCAATGTTCCATTTGATTTCAGGCCAATAGTGCATTTATCTTCTTTTGCTGTACTAACACTGTGCCATTGAAAAATTCCTGTTGGAAAAGCATGCAATCACTATTCTGTTGTTTGTGCTGTTCATATAGTGATCTAATACACAGTAGTTTCTTTTACCTCTTTTTCCAAGTGCCAGGCTTTATGCTGGTTTGCTTTGGCTTTGCCACACAGCATGCAACTCCGTGTGCTGTTTTTGTAGACTCCTCCTTCACTCTGCATGAGGGCTTACTCATGTAGTATTTTGGATTCTTTACTGTGTCCATGGGGTCAAAGTACTGTACTCTATCCAGAAGTGTCAGTCTGCCTGGAAAATTCTGACAGTTTCATAGAAGATTTTTTTCCTGGCTTTTCCAACAGCACCTCGCTGATTGTTTTGCCACAGGTCTAGATCATAAGCAAGTTTTTTTACATAATATCAGACAGTTCTCTGAAACTACAAAACTCCTTGGCCCTAAAAAAAGACTGTCTTGAATTTTTTCCCTATTTTCCCAAGTCCTCTGGTAAAAAAAAATATATCTTATCTTTCATTTTTAAATAGTGTGAGGTCTCACTGAGTTTTTATAGTACAACGTTAGACACTTTTTCCTGGATAAATTTAAAAGTATAAAAATATCAAGTGCACCAAAACTGTTGACTCTGGTGTTTTCTGGCAGGCATCTATTATTTGCAGATAAATATTCCCTTAGTTGCATCCTTTTTTAATTGCTTACCGTATTTCCACAGCTGTAAATTTTAACAGCTCTTTTAACTACTCAGGAAAATTTTCTGATACAAAGCATATTTTATTTAAGTACAAATTACTACCCTTTCATTCCTTTTTCACTCAGAGCATAAACAGCTGAAGTAGCTGTGCTGAAAGAGAAGCCATGTGCAAGTTATAGGTAGGTCCTTTCTTTTCTCCTTACTTCATCTGGTTTTCAGTAAAACTTGAATTTTAGGTTCAACCCAACTTGTTCGTGAAAACCTCTTCTAAAACTATTACATCTGGAGTTGGTGATGTCTATAGAAATTTGGAAGGAATTTAAAAGGAATATTCAAAAGGAATAAACTGAATACATTGCTCATTTTTTTCAAGATGTATGAAATTGTTTTTTAAGGAATTTTTCCCTTATGCAATGAATTCATGCAAGAGGTTAACTTCAGTTGTTGATAATTTTAGATTTTGAAACAATAATAGTAATTATTTATGTAAATCTTGCTGTTTTGGTAGAGTATAAGAAGGGTTAGTAAAGTCCAAGAATTCTAGACTCTTTTAAACATCACACCATTATGTATAACGCTAACACAAGCCATTTTTACCAGGGAATATGATTAAAAAGCATATACACTTTTTTAATATATATGTATCACATATATCTCCTTAAAACAAAAGCGACAATGGTGCTCTGTCAACAGCAAAGTTTTTGAATTATATTTATCTAAAGACAATATTCCCCTTCACTATGACTCTGTAGAATATTTAATTGCAAGTTTGGGAATGGGAATCATTCCCAGATATTACACAAGAATAAGAATGATGCCTGCTGAGAGTAAAGATGGTGCCTAGTTACATAAATGTACTGCATGAATAAATTATTATTTTGGGGAGGAGATGAGAGGATAGTCTTGTGTTCTTGAGTAAATCCAGGAAAACTGTATTTTTTTTAAAGTAATTTGTTAAAATGAATCTTACTATTGCCACTCTTCTGTATGATTTCCACCGGCCATTAATCATGTACTGGTTACCTCTGGGAGTAAGACAAACAAATGATCTCTTCCCTGAAGGGTTACCTGTTTAATTCACTATTAAATTATATCTACTTCAATAAAAGAAAGAAAATAAATCTGTAGGGCTAACCTCAATGAGATAACATAGCTCGCAACAGCTTAAGTCACAGCAGGATTTATAACAGAGACCTGCACTGAGTGTCAAGTATGCACAAGTCCCCGAGGTCAGTGCTTTTCATCTGCAGTACCATGCTTTGACTCATTCCATGCAGTGTCATGAAGAAGGATTGCGAAAAGATTAATTTCACTGACAATACTTTTCTCTTTTTGAGGACCTTGCAGATGATTTTCATTGAAACTACAGGACTTCACTCCAAGGTAAAAGAAAACCAGAATAAGTGGGGCAGGAATTCGGGTATCCAATTTGGTCATCAGCCAAGCAGAGGAATTAAAAAAAAAATAGATTCTGAGGCACAAGTCATCCCATTCTGAAAGCAAGTCAGATGAAATGTGATGTAGAAATACCTCCTTCTCTTTGTTGACTGTAGAGGTTATCTATGTAATTAGCTCAAGTATAGACATCTATGCTAAAATTAGATAACATACTCTTCTTCATGATTTACTCATGCAGGTCCCTCCCACAATCCTGGCATTGTGTTATTCCTAGAATTTTTTTAAAAATTTTCTTCTTGATGTTGCATTAAAACAAAAATTTAAGAGGTAATTTGGAAGTAATTAAGGAAATAAATGTTTATAGGATTTTTTTCCAACTAGGGGTAGCTGAATGCAGATTCTTGTTTCAAAGAGTGCTTGTTTGGGTGATGGCATTGGCATCATGAACCAATAAAAAGTGGGAGTTGGCTTCTTAGTTGTGAATGAAAAGAATAGAATAGAAAGAGGCTGTGAAGAGACAGAAAAGCAAAGCCAAGTAGTTTATATTGGTCATAATCAAAAAGAATCAAATGGAATAATACACAGAATAATTTGAGTTGGTGAAAGGCTAGAAAAATAATATTTCAGAAATATGCCTGATTTGGGGTATTATTTTCAAAGGCAGAGAAGTAATAGCCTTTTTCTGATTTGAGAAGAAAGAAATATTAAAAATAATTTACTATGAGGTATGAATTTTAAGATGTTGATGAAAAGCATAGAAATAAGGGAGAAGCACCTCAGACACAGAAACAAAAATTTGGAAACAGATGAAGGTAGTTGTCTGATGGAAACTTGGAAAAGAAGAGGTGAACCAGAAAAAGGGGCAGTCACAGAAACCAGGGAAGGAAAATATTTCAGCAAAGAGGAAAACAGACAGCAGTGTTGGAAGAGACTAGCAGGTAAAGGAGGATAAGGATGGAGTTTTGCTAGGAGAAGATTATTGCAAAAAGACAATTTAATTGTAGTGCAGGGGGCAGAAGATGGATTTGAAAAGATTCTTGAACTAAAATTAGTACAGAAAAACTGCTAACAAACATTGTATATTCAAAAATTTGTGAGCTCAGAGGTGGAAGGGGAAGGAATACAGTAATAAGTGAGTGAGGTGGCAGGGTTGAGATGGATTTGCTTTTTAAATAGAAATAACCAAGTCACTGTGCCAAAGGGACTGAAAGCATAAATAAATAGGTGAGAGAAGTTATGATGCAGATCAGGAGTCTAAACGGACAGGAGACGGGCATGAGGAGCTGAAAAGAGATGAGAAACTTCTGTGGTACGAGAAGAGTTTGCAGGAAAGGAATGGGAAAGGAAATAAATAGGCTGGGCTGGTGGAGGAAGATCAGAGAGTATTTCATCAGTTTTCCTTAAAAACTTGAGTACCATGCCAAAACCACAATTTCTCCCCAGTTTTTTGGCAAATGTTAGTTCATTTATACACTTACATGAAGATTCTTCAAGTTCTTGAAATCTCCTTCTTTAATTTCAGTGATTTTGTTGTTCTGTAAATCCAGTAGAGTTGTGTCAGGAGGAAGGTCTTTTGGCACTTTTTCCAAACCTAAGAACAGTGAAAAGAATAAGCAATTGGCTTTGAAAGAAACTTTAAATAGGGGTCACTACTTTTCATAGCAGCATTTACCTTTCAGTAAACAACATTTCTAGAATTCATTTCCTGAAGAAGCTTATGAAGACTTATCTGAAAGTATTGCTGTCTCCAGCCAGTCAAAGGGAGTTTTACTTTGCTATGTTAAAGCAAAGTTTATTTAGTCACATTTCCATTATGCCCCTTTCTGAGAAAATATCTGAGTTATAGCTTGAAGCAAAGGATTGAGTTTGGGAAAAATATTTCTAATATTTTAATTCCACTGAATTGTGTGAATAAAAATTGCTTTCAGAAAGAGGTATGGTATTTATTAATTTCACTGTGTGTTAGCTTTTGTGGACAGAGAACATTTCCTGCTATCTAAAAGGTAGTGGGCTTTTTTGAAAGAACTATGATAGCTAATTACAATCATTTCCAGAAAAAATACTGTTTGTTTGACAGTAACTGAATAACTTGAAGTAAAGTCCACCTTAAAAAAAACAACAATCCAGCTCCCCCTTTTTCTTTCATCTGAAACTATGTCCAAGTTTTCTGGAGAACAAATCTCTTGGTTTCCCTACAACTGCCAAAAGAACATCAGACAGTTTAAATTAAAGACTCTCTTTGGGACTATTTTCTGAATAGCTGATATGTAAGTCCGATGAAGTCATGGAAATGAAATTATTTAGTGTTAAATAACACTTGCATTACCCAGCTTTCCTTTCATACTGTGACTTGGAATAGAGCAAATCTTTTATAGTCATTCTGATTTACCACAAAATTAAAATGTTCTTTTCTAACTAGTCTTTTTTTTTTAACAGAATGTGAAATGCTAAATGAATGGTTGGTAGGAAAAATTTATAGACACTAATAAAATCTCTATATGGGCATCTAACAGAAGTGGACTTCTGTGGATAGAACAGTCTTTTTACCAGTAAAATTTTAATAAATATTTCTGAAGCTATATTTGAACTCTCCTGGGAAAGATCTCATTACAGGTATCACCCGTCTCTCCTCAGTATGATGGTGGACTGCATGATATTGTTCTCAGGTGAAAGATATATACCTATATATACTAACTTTTTAAACCTATGTATTTTAATCTTAAGCATGGCACTGCATACACAGTGAGATATGCCTACCCAGAGATAACATATGCTTTGCCCACAAAGGTGATGCAGTCTCCATGCTTGGAGATACTTAAAAGTTGACTTGAACCAGTCCTAAGCAACCTGATCTGGCTGACCTTAATTTAGCAGGGGGGTGGACTAGATGATCTCAAGAGGTGACCTTTAAACTCAACCATTTTGTAATTCTGTGATGTTTAACGTTCCTCACAAATGTGTTTTCATACCTGGAATGCAGGTTTCTCTGTCAAATTCCAATGTTAAGTGTAACTCATTCTCTTTCAATCCTTTTATAGAACATATATATGTACAGTAAAAAAGTGGGTGGTTCTTGTTTGGAAGGATTATGGCAAACAATGAGAAGAAGTATATCTTTGGTACTATATTTAATCCTTTTAACCTACATAAAGAGCAATATCCTATAGGTACTACTATAAAACTTTACCATAAATTCTAGAGAGGCCACAGTGATGTGTACTGGATCTTTTCACTACAATTAGTGACACATTAAGAATTCATTATAGATTTGGATATATTAAAAAATATCTGCATGCAGATGAGGCCTCCAATTCATCTTTAAGTG
>JAOXJM010000001.1:47653427-47696485 GCA_026413425.1 Tringa solitaria
GGTCTGAATCTTCCACAGTGTTGAGCATCTCACAGATCCCACTGGTGTCTGTTACAATTGTTTGATGCTTAGCATATTCTGGAAACAAGATTGCTTTTTTTAGTTATCTATATATGCGTGCAGGAGATCTAAACTTTTGAAAAATGCTTGCTTCTTTTAATCTTACTTTTGAATTCATAATATTAGCCTGTATAGAACACTCTGTTGTCCTACCATTACAAAAGTTTTGTTTCTGAACCTAAAAAACATCCTACCTCCTCTTTCAAATTTATTTTCCCACCCATAAATTCTCTAACATTAGCTAAAGAATATTAAAATATTTGGATCTGATATTTATTAAAACAGAGTATAATATAGATTAACCTGGCTGAGTTTTAATCCAATCTAAAAGGTTTTAAAAAAATATAGCCTGGGATTAATTAGTAAAAGCTTCTGCCATACATAAAATGACAAGAGCCAAAGCTCACATCTCATCCTGTTTACCTTACTGATATTCAGTGCATGAATATATAATACAAATTAAGATTCTACAAATTACTAAAATAATCTTTCCTCATTCAGGCATGGACTTCGTTTTTACTGAAGGCTGTTGCAAAACCCTCACTACTTTTAGAAGTGTAGGACTAGAGTTCCAAATATATAAAAATGTGATACCGTATAATTTGTATGTTGGTTGTCTTTGGACAGTTTCTGTACGCAGTGGACAGGAATGATGTCAGCAACTAAAAACTCTCTCCCAAAAAGCACTACTTTTTCAAGATCATAATTTTCTTATAAGAAGTTCTTACAGTCTAACAGGTTTTATAGATTTTTTCACATATAAATACAAAAATAAGGTTTAATTATTTGTATTCAAAGTTATGTTACTATGTTCTTCTTGTCAGTATATTTATACTACTAGGCTGGTAACTGGTAGCTGGTAAATAAGTGCTTATGGCAGAAACTAAGGCACATGAGAACTGTACAGCTGTCCTTTGTGTGATGCCCTTGGAACATATTTTGTAAGAACACTTGGATTGCCACTGAAGAGGTAATTTTCCAGAGACTAAGCTTCAAACTAAATTTCCAACTGTACATTTCAAGCTTCATATGTCAACTTCTAAAAGCTCAAGTGTTACCCCTGAATAAGGTAGAACTGGTAATTTCTCAAAGCAATGAAGTTAAACTTTAAATGTTTCATATTATAATGATGAGGCAAATTTAACAATTGGACATACATTTGTGAAAAGTGATTTATGAAATCTTCCTATTTTGTACTATAAACTAGAAGGATGTACAATACAATAATTAGTTTTGCACGCAAAGAATAAAATTGCCGCCCCTTAAAGTTTTAAACTTGTTTTATTACCTACCTCATGTATACTCTTTTATGCATTTCCTGAAGCTGTTTCTAAAAATGTTTCACAAAACAGCTGTATAAATTTTATTTGAATATTTTTTCTTGCCTTGTCTGAGTTTTGGAGAGAAAAGCATAGAGGAGTACAGGATGCACTCCAGGTGCTGGAAAGACATTGCATTACCATTAAGCAGATTAGTACATCCTCCAGCTGAAAGCTACAACTGGAGTTCTCCGGTGGAGGAAGAACTCATAAATGGGTGGATCTGGACACTGCCTTGTAAAATTAGCAGCTAAATAATTCAGGACTAAACCTGAATATGTTTGAAGTGTGCACTGGATCCAAGTGTTTTACCACTTGTCACATCTACAATGACTTCAAAACCTGTGCTTCAGCTTGCAGGTCCAGGTCTCCATATAGGTAGATGTATCTCTAGGTAGATACACATAGGCGGAGCATTGGTGTAGTGCAAACTAGCCCCTGTGCTGGAGATTCCCTGCCTGGAGAGCAAACCTTCAGACCTTCCTGGTCAGGACAGGTCAATAGAACAGCCAGTTCAGATGAATGCGGGAGCCTGAACTAACACAACAGCATGACAGAATTTGAAATGAGTTGAGAAAATTGTAATCCCACTAGACATAGAAATGACTCTTGTCTCCTGGGATAGAATTACTATTTCCAAGGAGGATTTTTTGATTCCTCTGTCTGGAAGACTGAGAACGTCAGAGTGAAATTGTAGGTTGTCCTCATTACTTATCTCTGAGAAGCTCAAGTGATGCTCATATACTTCTGAAGCTATGTTGTACAGTATGGCTGCATGTCCACCTACAAGTGCCTTCAGTGAAATTTATGTAATACCAACTGAAAGGGGGACTGGTGTTGGAAAAGTGTCAATTGAGTCAACTCTCAAATTTTTTAAGAACAGTTTACACAAGTATTCCAACTCTTGGCTGTGATTTTTTTAATATGTTAAAACTTGCTTCTTAAAAAGCCACATGAAAATCACTCACACAGTATGATTTTTTATGTGAATAATCAGTGCTACACAGCTTGGAATTCAGTTCACTGGAAATATTTCAGGCCTCTGGTTCCTAAGATTAACTTATAACTGATTAAAGATTTAGATTCTTCTGCCTTTCCCACTGTATGTGAAATTGAAGATACATACGTATTTATTTGATTGAATCACACTAAGTTGTTATTTAAGAAGGTAAATACTTTTTTAAAACTTCTACTTATTCGCAAGTAAGTAGAAATGATATAGCTCTGCCCTTCCAAAGCCCTTGCTTACACTGAAATTAAGAGTCTAAAGATTCTGGAAATATAAGGGATTTAATAAACCCATTCATGTATCCTTAGACCATTACAATTTGCACTTAAGTATTTCTTTCAGAGAAGTCATGACTTCTTTATAGAAGCTGAACAGCCATCAGTTCCTGCAGCACAGGTAAGATTTGTATTATCCTCTGCAGACTTCTATAAGTAGAAATTTTCTTCTGTTCTACCTTATGAGCCTATAGCACTCAACTATTCTCCTCAGTGTGCATGTAGGTATGTAAAAATGCATACATATGAAAATACGTAAAGAACAGAATATGCAATAGAACTACAAAATGGAAAAAAAAAGTGTGTAAAGTTAAAATATTTTCTGTTGTTAGTCAGGATCAGCTGAACTGCTATTATCCCTGGCATCAGTTTTCCTAACTTTTTCTTACACTAGTTGCTACACCACAGAATTTTGGAATAACAAACACAATCAAAATATATTAATCAAAATCCAGCAGAGCTGGATCACCAACAGATTTCTCCCATGCAGACAACAAGGGCCCACACTCACTTTTGGGAGCACTGAAAGGCTCACCTACAGTCACCTGGAAGATGTTTGGTGGGGGAGGTTAACAGGACCAGGAATCCCTCCTTAGTGGGAGGATGGAGGAGAAGGTAACTTTGCAGAAATCAGGCTTGTCTCTGTGGGATCCTACTCATGTGGGTTGTAGATTTTTTTTAAAATTTCTTAAGGAAATTACAGTGTCTGGCTGCTTAGCTGTGATTGCCTCAACTCCTAGAGAGGACAGAAGGCTGATGGATCTGGAGATTTTATGAGACCAGAAATTGGGCAGAGAAGAGCCAAGGCGGGTACAATTCAGTGATTACGTAGTCCCTGAGAGAGGAGCAATCAGTGGCTAGGCATCTCTTGTGTAGCACTGCACCAGCCCAACTAGCATGTGCTGCCATTTAGCCAGCCAAACAGGTGTAGGAGATGTAGCAAGGATTTGGGAAGAGTGTGAGGACTAAGGGAGGTTAGGGTTTTTGGTATACAAGACAGGCTTTATTACTTTTGCAGCTGAGGGAATAACCTGCTCAGCTACAGGAGCTGTGATCAAGCAGCCGTGGAATTATTGTTGAACCCATAAAAGGAGAAGGGTGGCTTTTGAACCCTCTTTGCTATGAAGGGGTTTCAGTCCACTGCTCCAGTTTCTCAGAAGTGAGAGCCACAAGTTAGTCTGCAACTTGGCATGGGGCCACCTTTCTACTGAAGCCATACGACTATGCAGAAAAGGAATGTAAGATTTATGGGGCCAGCGAGGGAGACTAAGCAAATGGGAGTCTGAGTCTGTAGCCCAGAGATGAGGACACTTCCCTAAGAATTGCATCCTTGCAACACTGAGACCACACAGTCAAAATAACACGTATGTGAACAGTGCCAATTATAAACAACTTTAACAGTGCAACAGAGCTTCTGGCTTGATTTTTTTGTTTGTTTTGTTTGGGGTCTTTTGTTGTTTTTTTTTTCCTCCACCTATCTGTTTTACAACAAGGAGGGATGGGGCTTATTCCTCTGAATAAACCTTCCCTTCCCCAGCTGCAGTGAAGGGGGCCAAAAGGCAGACACATCTGAACACTGTAGCTCAGATACATGTGTTATTACATTGCAACACTCACAATTATTATCACAGGGGCCATAAAATGGGGCTCTTTTCAAGACTCCTTCAGTTTCCACAAACAGCTGCTGCCAGCTGAGGAATTTGGGCTGAGCTACATGTAATTCCCAACCGTGATCATCAGCGCCTGCTCTCCCAGCGGAGGCAGCCTCTCCAGCAGCTGCCTTCACTGCCTCTGCATGCTGCTGTGGGCTCTCCCTTGCTCCCAGGCCATCTCTGCCACATCCCACTGACAGGCAGTAAGCCTCCCCGGGGGAGGAATGCCCTTAGTAATGCCCTGAGCGGACTCTGGGATGAATGAGACAAATGGCAAGTTTACAGGGTCAGGATAGTTGGTCATGGAAAATAACAGGAGTCAAGGACTGCTTTCTGGAAGAGTGGCGAGTTGCTTAACACAGCTTTGAAAGCTTTCACTTAGAAAAGTTCACTGATGCTTTCCCAGGCTATGTACTTCAATATTTACTGGAAATTTGTTCTCTATTGTGTGGGATTTGCAAAAATGAGTAATTTCGTTATTTGTGTCCTACCATCCATAAAATAAGAAACAATTGTCTTCCTTTACAGAGAAGTATCTACAGCCTCCTTCTCTCTCCCACTTTGAAAGTAAAAGTTTGTTCTCTACCTTCCTCTTGATTGCTATGAAATCAACAGTAATTTTTTTTAAAAGCATGAAAAATTAAAGAATTCCTTATATCAAGGGATTTTTCTAAGAGCTAAAAAAAAAGCGGTGCCCATTGGAATGCATAAGACCCTTAAAAGACATCTCTTTAAAGGTTATCCACAACTATTTTTCAGACTTGTTTTTTGCTCTACAATCTATAAACGTCGTGTTCCATTAAGATATATTTTGGACTTATTTTTATCACAGATTTTTATTTTTGTGTACCTCTGACCCTTCCCATAGGAAAAAAACAAGAAACTGAACTCCACCCCCTGCTGAGGTGGCCTCTCAGGAAGGTAGACCTACTGACATGTTACTACACTGGGTTTTTTCCCCCCATCATTTGCAACATTGCTTTCCAGAACAGTGAGGAACACAGAAAAATAGACATGAATTCACGTTATAATCAAATGCACAATTCTCCATTCTCATAGTACTAAGAATTATAAAGGCCCTAGCAAAGGTTTAAAAATTAGTGCATTGCTATAACTGGTTTTTTTCCATTTCCACCCACTCTGTATAGTGAACACATATTTCAAAGTATAATTGATATTGCAAGCTACAGATGTTATGAATTATTTCTCAGTGCTAGTCACATTTTTGGTACAAATAGATTCAGCCTCCTGGCTCCAAAAGTTAATATCTAAGAGTAGTGATATATTCTTGAAACTAAAAAGCAAGCAACTACCATTTCTGTGTTCTTTCTAACTGACTTAATTTCAAAGATCTGGAAGGTATATGCCTTCTCAAGAAGGACAGAAGTATTTCAGAAAGGCAGAAAACTTTTCTGAAATAATCATGAGACTTCAGGGACTAAGACGTTAAGTAAAAAAAAATCAAATATGAGTTTTCTGAACTCCTAGAATGGCCAGCTTTACATTTCCCACTGTCATGGTTACAGACATAAAATGTCCCATCGGAGAACAGCAACTGTCATGTGTGATTCATGCGATCTGCCAGCACCATGTGCATAATGGCTTTAGTTAAAGTGGATGCAATGCAGATGTACTATCTACGAGTACTCATGCATTAAGATGAAACATTTATTTCTTACAAGTATTTACACTAGTCAGAAGAGATCATTTCAATGACTCAGAAAAGTGAGCACTATCTAACAAATTACATTTTGAATTATCCTTTAGAGTAATATAATTTGAGGTTTGCCTGGTTCGTAGTTTAAACTGTAGGCAACAGATACCAATTTAAGGGTAGCTCCCTCAATCTTTACTTTGGGATTTACCAGAATTAGCACTAACATAATGGAGTAGCCATAAAGAGTCATTTGGGGGGTGGATCTTCTCTGTCTTCAAATAAACCTACCCCTTCCTGTTCTGACCACATGGTCATTGAACAGCCCTAGTTTTATTATGACCTGAGGGCAGAGATATGTTCCTCGTTATTTTGGATACTTTTAAAGATAACATGGCAATTTTTCATAAATGTTGTAGGATTGTTTTCAACCTACTTTCATGCAAGCAAACAATGGAAGGAGTCGCTGGGACTGTCTGGACATAGTGAATAACATTTAAATAAATGTTGAGAGAGGATTTCCTGACCAAATCTGGGAGCCTGCAGATCTGCTAGTTCTCTCTTTCTACTAGACAATGTTGTATATATCCTTGTAACTCTTAGATATTTTAACTTTGTTATTTTTTTATTTTCTTAGTCATTTAGTGACCTTTCCTAGGTCAGCTATCACTGTAACCGTCATCTTCTTCATTGCAGAGGATGTAAACTCACTGCCATGGAGAGGGAATAAAGAAGAGAAAATAAATTTTGCCCCCTAACCCTGAAAACAGTAATTTTTTCATTCAATTATTATCCTAAGTTCCTACTGTATCTGAAACATTCTGTACATACTTTTCTAAATACTTCTCTTATAGCTTCTGTTGAAAAAGCACAATTTTCCCTTCCATGGTCACACTATCCCTTCTTTTCTTGAAAGAGTTCCTATTGTGTCTGTCTTCAGATCCTGGTCTTCTTACATTGGCTTTCTCCTCTTTCGTTTTTATTGTAGTATCTGCTCAGTATCTAGTGTCTGCCTTTTTTTCTTTCCTGGGTTGCTGCTAATATACAAACTTTATTAGAACCATTCACCTTTCTCTTTGCATTCTTATTTCCCAGTGGTAAAGAATTAGTACAATTTTTCCCAATCTGAAGGTGTGGAAATCAAAGCTAAAGACCTAATTGAACTTCTGGAAAGAAATGGCATCAGATCTGAATGATAACACAGCTTTTAATCCTGTTCATCTAACTCGCTCACTTCTTTGCTCCTACACCTCTTAGAGATATGCAGCAATGAGTTTGCACCACTAAAAACACTCTTATTCCATGTCACTCTAAAATATTAATTCATTGAGAGCCTGTTTAGTTTCTGAGGCCCACGCTGGAGTAGTAGAAGGCAAAACTTGCAGTTCAGCATAGAAACTGAGGTCATCCTAGGCTTTCACATTTCAGATGGTGCAGGAGGTACAGGCAGAAACTGGTTCTGGGATGACCTACTGCACATTTCAAATTTCATCATCTATCTCATGATGTATTACAGAACCAGACTGTAACCCCATTTGCACTTGCACATGTTTTAAACGCTTTATTATTTCTGTAAATAATCTGTCCATTTGTTGTTTTTCAATTAAATCTAAATTTGCTTTGTGATTTGTTGGGCAAAAGGTACAAGAAAAAGGTAGTGTGTTGGGCTACACAAAAAAGGTAATGGATTCTCTCCTGGGTGTCCTCTCACTTAAGAGCATGCATGCAGAGAACAAACAAATTCTTTAAATACTTCTTTTCACCTTTTTCAGTCCCTATTGACTGACTAAGAAGTCTGCAGTAGAGTTGCCTATATAACAAATGTAACCCTGCTAACAGGGTCACGTGTACAGAGCTGTTTGAGTCCCATAATTAGTCCCATAAGTTGAAAATTACAACTCAATCCCCCCCACCGCTCAAAAAATGCTCTATGCAGGCATAGACCTTGGTGTTAAGGACCCTTTGTGTCTGTCTTTGCTTGCAGAGAAGCCAATTTATTGTCGTTAACACACAGGGAGGAGACCTAGGAATTTGAATTCTATGTGAAGCAAAATGCAGACCAGTGCATCCAAAGCTGCTAAGGAAGGGAAACTCTCAAATCTGTGTTAGAGAGAGGTGTTTTGAAAATCTGCTTAAAACTAGAATCTATTCTAAGTACCATGGCAACTGGACTCTGCGAGCAGAGTTTTCCTGAGTAGCTGGGGGCTAGTATTGGCGGTTCCTCTCTGTTATCATTAGTGACTCCACACAGAACGTAGGTCTCCCTGTTGGCAGTGGATTCTCAGTGAATGTTGGAAAGGAGCCTTTGGACTCTTTAGCTCTTCCTAAGACTTGGCCAGGAACCTTTCGCAGTTCAATAGCACAGGCTTTATGTTGTGAAAACTTGGATAGTTTTTAAAATAATACACATACTATAGATGTCCATAACACTAGTAGGTGCCAGCAGTAGTTATTTAGTATGTTTTAAGCACTGTAATCACCTGCTATGACATAATAATTGACTCACATTTTACTAGCTATCTATCAGCTAATTATCTGTGCACTGGGAAATTTTAGAAATAAACCCTTGTCACAGTGCAAACCAGAAAACAGTCACTTCTTGTATCACCCAGACTTGGCAGTTAGGATTTCCTTTCCTGCCACTAGGTTTTCTTAAATGGCATTTCCTAGGCTGAAGCAAGCAAACAAAACAAAGAAAAAAAATAAGAAAAAAACAGAATGAAAACTCACAGAGTTGGTAACTGTTACCTTGGAGTAAACAGCTAGTAAAGAAGGGATGTATTTAGAGTGGTTTAATGTTCACCTAGAATCATGTTTATCAACTGGAACTGGAACATTAGCAATTCAGGTTGCAATGCAACGCGACCTGTCTTTTACTGTTACACTGGTGAAAGCTAAGGACTTGTTGTTAATATAAAGCAGTCTACATCCAGGCCAATACATTTTTTTTCCTTGACAACTTTTCAAGACTGTTTTGTAATTATTGGGTTCTTGACTAAATATTTTTTCAGGATGTACTGAGTACAGAGCTTTAACTGATGCTTTCTTTAACTTCCAAGGCATCCCAAAATTGTATCTAAGCAGAATATGTATTGTATCTAAGCTATTGTATCTAAGCAGAAAATTTTAATAATCCATGATAAATTTATTACAAAATAATGCTGATAACCCAAGTTTATTTTTCCCATGCTTTAATTTTATCACACAGAACTTCATTAATCTGAAAGTAAGTCATATAGCCTCCAGTGGTCATTGAGGCCCTGTGTTGGCAGTTTAATTTTCCAAAAATCCTTTCTGGCATTAACATCAGCCTTGGACAAGAATGAACTATCCCATGGGGTGGCTGCCTGACACTCCCCATGGCTGTGAAAGGAGCCCAGATGACTCTTAGATAGCTAACATCACCTGAGATCACTCCTGTGTCATGGATAATACCTGTAATACTTCATATAGATCCTCCGCTTTGATCTCCATCACCTTAGAGTAATGCAGTTCAGCCGGTTAGCATGTGGAAAGCCTAATGACTTGTGTTTAATTACAGTGTTACTTATATTTGGCTAAATAATGTTGTCCAAAATGGCATTTAGTCTTTAGTGTTAAGGCCCTGGTATTGTGATGCAGAGGCTACTCTCAGTATTAAGTGACAATATACTTTCCCAGATTTCATGGTTCCATTCTTATTAATATTTTTGTTAAATGATCCAGTTCCATGGAGTCAGGGGATTTCATAAGGGTCTCAGCTTTTATCAAACATAAAAGGAATAAGTCTCTATTCCTTATATTTAGAAGGAAAAAATGCATGAAATATGCAATAACTTGTCCTAAAGGCTCAGCAACTACAATGTAAATTAACAAAGGCTACTTTATTTAAAAATTACATTTTTTAATGTCTAGCTATTTAAGGATCCATGCTTTCTCTTATTACACCTTTAGAAACATATAAGATTTTGAGTTAAAGGTATAGCTTTAAAAATTATGTTTTTGAAAGATTGGTGAACATTCAAATAATGGCAGGGATTCTAAGTGCACGATAGTAAGTAATCCTATCTGTTTTCTTGAACTCATATAATGACTGAGACTGATCACCAATGAGGTATGCATTATTTTTCTTCAAAAAATATCTTATGTTGACAACAGAAGTTCAAATCACAGTATATCCCAAAGGAGATAATTTCCTTTACAATGAGAGAAGAGGTTCACAAATAGAGTCATGATTCAAAAATGGAGGTTCAGATGTTTCTGGAAGATTTCACACAATGAGATAAATCATCTTTTGTCAATGATTAAATTAGCTGTTGTCATGTTACCATGGTTCAAGTGTTGAAGAACCATCAGTTAATACAGTTTAGACATGGTATGTGTTCAGATAAACTGCCTCATGTTACCGGATCCCTGGAATAATGCTTTACATATCTGTGAGCTTTTCACCCACTGATCTCAAAATGCTTTTCAAACACATACTCCAACACTCATGCTGAGCTTTAATATACCCTTCTTTACTTTACAGCTGGAGAAACCCTGCATTTCTGAGCTGTGAGTAAAATTCCAATTTAAGCTGTAATACTGCTTGAACTTTGATTACTGACATTCATCTCTCGCACACTTTTTGGAGACCACAAAACCGCCATGGATGCTCAAGGCAAGAGTGCTGGAGGGACCCCCCTACGTCCTGTGAAGTCTCCAAGGAAGGCGATCTCATTGCATCCTGCAGAACACAGACACTGCTCACTTTGTAAGGAGCTGACAGACTTATCTGAAGGTGAAATAAAGCTCTGACCGCCACCTCTGAATGCGCCTATGGAGCATTGTGCATCCACTGCAGGATTGAGTAATCACACGTGCGTCCTCCTGCCTACCAGGGCACTCTGGGAAGAACCTTTCCCTGAGACTCCCTTTGGGAGGATGAGACTTTAAATGGAACGGTTAATCCTTGCTAGGGCTTTTACGAGGCATGTTTGCCTGGCCAATTGACTGCATATCTTCCCTGTATTTATTACTTTAGAACAAGAAAACCTGCCTCTGACCAGCTATATCAGCTACTCCCCACCTGTAATATGTGCTAATGAGGAAGATGTTTGTGATTTCTGTGGAAAGTCTGGCTATAGCAGAGTAATGCCTTACACTGAAGCATGATTAAAAAGTGAACCTCTGGCTCTTTTTTAGCAACAGGAGGCAGACTCAGAAAAGGCAGCACTTTTATAAAGATACCACAGTGACCTTCCTTGATGAGATATTTGAGCCTGCTGCACAAAGGTGATACATCTCATATAAGGTAGGCACATGGGGCCCTGCTCTCGATCTGTCAGTAACTGCAGCTCAGAGAGAATTCTTCTTTAGGGTGTGAGAAGACGGCATTCTCCTTCCTGCTAACTCAGCTCTTGGCTTGGAGGCAAAATAAATTAATTTGGCGGTATGTGCTTAGGAAGATGTGACTGAAGCTTAAAAGTACAGGAATGCAAAAATTCAGCTGACAAGAGTGTAATTGGACCATTGTGCATTTTTTTCACTGTTTTTATTGAATATGGATTATTTTTTTATTATTATTCCCATCCAGCAACCAGGAGACAAGGGGCAAACCTGATCTCTGGATCCTGGATGTGATTGTTCTCCTGTGGTTTATTCACATAACTGTGTCAGGTAGTTGACTTTTCCTTATGAAACAAGAGTTTACAAATAGCAAATGCCCTTTTGGAAAAAAAAAAAGAAGCATGCTGAACAGGAGGAGACCTCTCCATAAGTAGCCCACATTAGGGTCCTCCTGCTGCCCCGCTCTGACCTACCCTCTGCACCCGGGGGCTCATGGCTGCAAAGAGCCCTCCTTCCATGCCAGAGACTGAGTGGAAGGAAGGATCCTCATCCAGATTTCAACTTTCCTTTGTGGGACTTAATTTAGTAAGCTCTTAATATATCCCTGGGAGGAGTCTTGTTACTGCCTGCAGTTTTTCTTCAATTAGTGCCCACGGGACTAGATGACTAAATTTGATAATGTGAAGGGAGGGAGGTAGCTAATTTGGTTGGGTCAGAAAAGCCGAGAGCTGAAGGGTGAGGCGGGCCAGGAGACATGGTTTGCAGGGAGGTAGAGCTGTCATTTCTGGTTTCATGGCTCCTGCCTGCACATTGCCTTCCTGATCGCTGTGCCACAAGCACCCTTCATCCCACAGCCCAGGAGCATGGTTGGCCATCCTGGCAGGACCTCCACAGTTTGCAACGAAATTTTGAGCTCTTGGAGCCAGCTCCCGGCTTTTCTCAAGTCAGTTGGTAAATCTGACCTTGTCTTAATATGAGTGACACAGAAATGGATTCAAGGCTAAAAGAGAGGAGAGTGGAGGGCAGATTTGCCTGCGAGCAGGCAGCACACACAGCTGTCCTGTCCCTGCTCACAGGGGCAGCCATCGGACCTGCACCCTGGTGAGCCTCCCACTTGGGCCATGACCCATCAGGGGCTGTCATAGCTACATCTGACAAGGATGGACTTAATGCCAAGGCTGAGGAACTCAAAATGATTATTACTTCCTTGAGCTCTGCCAGGGAAATATTATTTATTTTTCAGGGCTGCTTATTTTAAGTCCAGGGAGATCTCTTTTCCTTCGTGCCCAGAGGCTGGATGTTCTCAGCTCAGCTGCTCCAAAAACACAATCTTTTCATTGCAGTATCTGCAGCATGTGGGTTTAAACCAATCTCAAAATATATCTCTTTCTTATCACCCCTCTCAAAATTATCTGGGAAACAGATAATGGGATACAGACCTGGGGCCTTAATTGCTGTATTTCTGAGTCTCCTTGTCAGTACGGGACCCTATTAACCCAGAAGCATCTGTAGGGAGTGGACTGTAGTGCAACCCTTTCGAAACCACATGTGTGAAGGAAAGCTGAATGAACATGGGAGCAAGTACAGCAACAGAGGGTCCCTGTGTGAATATCTCTACTTTTTTACCAAGTGAAAGCTCCTTACGTTCTGCAGAATTGAAGCAGACTGGGGACAAGTTCCCAAAATAACTTAAATTCCATCAGCATTAGCCAGTGTAATAACAATAAAACCTAAGACCTTCATGGCATGTGGGGCAGCCTCCTCTCCACTCCCCACCCCATGTTTGCTACTATCTGGCATCTAAATGGTAAAAATAAGAAAAGATCTTTCAACACGGACAGTACTGTGAAAACTTTATGAATGCATGGCTAGGTTAGTCTGTGCTCATTTGTGCAACTTGGCTTGCATTATTCACTGGGTCTTTGCCAAACGTATCTGTTGCGTAATTATTTGGCTTGCTTTAATAAATTCACAGAAGTTTCTAGGGATGTAACTAATGTTTCCCCCTCCTTTTTGTAATTATACAACACCCACCACAATGAGAACCAGGTCCTAATTGGTGAATACGTGCCATGGTTTACAGCAATTTTCAAGCTAATGCTATAACATCAGAAAATAGAAACACCCAGCTACACGTTTAAACAGCTGAGAAAAGACTTTTTAAAAAAATTAACTCTATAAAATCATAAGAGAAGTTATTTGTCTGTCCACTGAATAAATTGCCTAATTTTCTTGTAAGCAAAACCAGCTTTAATTGATTTTCTGCATTGCACGCTGACTGAATAATACTGGCTTAAGCCAAGAGCAGTCTCAGTGAAGTCAAGTTCATTCCTTGGGATTTCTGCATGGGGAAGTCAAATAACAGTAGTGGCAGGCACGGCTTCACATCCTGCTGGTCCGATTGTGCAGACAAGCCCTTGTAAGTAAGGGAGTAAGGGCAGTTTGTGAGAAAGTTTCTCATGGTTTCAGCTTGAACAGTGTCTAAGAAGGATATTGAATGAGGAGCTCCAAAATGTGTTCATTGTTTTGGAGTGTTTCCAAGCTCTTTCCTCCAAAAGACTGGTTCCAGCATATATGAATCAGGTTTGGTTATTCCACACTCATGTATTCCAATGGAAATGGGATGATTTTTATGTTGAGGTACTAGACAGTATGATTAAGGGTGTTGGAGCTTGGACCATGCAATTTAGAACTTTTTAAAATGTTTCCATCCCCACATCTGACCTCACTGAATTTATTTAACAAATTTATTTAACATACTTTTGAAGGAATAGCCTTGAAAACTTATTCTCTCTGCAGCAGAAATCTGAGGTCTTTCAAAGAACAAATGAAATGTACACACAGAAAACCTACATTAAAAAAATCAAACATTCTTCATGGTCACAAATGACCATCTTGTCAGGGCTTTATGACCTACTTCATATAGTACATTCTAGTTAACAGTAGCTGTAGCATATTTCTTTGACAAAACCCCAGTTACAAAGTGACAGTGCATAGCAGCGTCACCATCTCAGCTGCAAACCTCTGGCTAGAATGTAAGTATATAACCTATGAAGACACTCTTGGGCTTACCTAGGTCAGAGCACTGCACCACACGGAGATGGCACTGGCAGCGGAAGGGGCACACTGGTCCAAATCCAGATATGACGGGATCATCCGTTGGAGGCATATCAGCCGACCCTTCATCCTCCAGCATAAAGTCAAAGAGGCCCTGCTGGTGGAACGGCTTGGCCAAGCATGCTGGCAGCAGAAGGACAAAGAGAAGAGCCAGCCTCATGGCTTAGTTCATCGACTCTGGGCTGAACCTAGGGATCAAAGCAGGAGATTTACAACAAAAGTAGCAGTTTCCCATAGTTGCACAGTTCCTGCTGAAGGAGGTCCAGCATATCCACCAGTTGTGTAACTGTTCCTTTCAATAAATGAAAATTGAATTGTGAAAATAGGACAGTTATGTGATAGGAGTCTGGTAAATGCTTGTCAATAGTCTGCCTTTTTTTTTTTTTTTACAGAGCAGTTTAAAGGCAACTGTAAACACATCTGTTTGCAGATTTAGAGTAATATTTATTAGGAACAGGCAGCACTGTCAACTTTGTTATGCAAAACAGTCAAAACAATAGGCCACATTTTCCATGTGTCTGTTTTCTGCCAACATAACAGTCTATTTGATTTCATTAGCATTTGTTTCATAGCAATGAGTTTGTCTCTTGGGGACAAACCTGAGGTTCCCAAACTCACTGTAATGCAGTATTTCATGTCTTGAGAAATATATTTTTAAAGTGCCAGTTTGCTGTGTGTTTTAAATTATAGCCTAGTAAAACTGACTGAGAAAGAGTGGGATCTAGTGACGGAGTGCAAAGAGAAGGGGAGATCTTTAGTTGTTTAAGTGAGCTATACTTCTTTCCTAGTTTAAACAACACAATAAAATGGAATACAATGTTGTGTTATATTGGATTCTCTTGGCTTGTTTTCCAGATTTTTGGCTAGGGGATTTTATGATATAAACAATGCACCCTGAAAATCCTCTGCTTTGCACTGCATAAGCATTGGAATTGATGCTTGTAGTATTGTCAGCACACTTTCTAATGGGCCTTCGGGGCCTCATTTTGCATATTTTCATGTTCAGGAGCAACTTTACACAAGTATGTATTGCTATAGATATTAACAAGGAAAACTGCTTAAATACATGTTCTTGGGACCTAGGCCTAAATGCATTCCAACATACTGTACGTTGTGCTACCTGTGTTGTTGTGCGCAAAGGAGAAATCACAAAACATATGTTTACAGTTTTTTTATTAAGGCTGTACAGATCCACTAATTTTCTGAAAATTATTCCCTTTTACTATTTTTTTATATAAGAAGCTTATCTTTTACAAACTTTTGTGGGTCTAAAAACTGCCCGCAAAAAACATATGAAGAAAGCTGCCTTCAAGTTGCCAAGTGACAGAAAAGCAAACTTGTCATTTATTTAGGACCCTTTTCTTAAAATGGATGGCATAGTCTTGACCACAGTGTTGCTCTTTGTAATGAAACCAAAAAAGTCGACTTGCTTCTTAAGGTCAATAACTTCTGAAATGCCTTTTCTGGGCACTAGTTGGGATTATTTTTTTTCTAGCAGAAATTATCTAACAGTTAGGGGCGTGGTATAGCATTTCTCAGCTCCATATTGACTAATGGAAATATTAAAAAATGTAGAAGTGACAGAGGAGAAGGACTGTCTCCCTCTCTACATTGACATATGGAACCTACCAGGTAGATGACTAACATGGTCAGCTGATGTTAGAAGAGGCTGGTACAGTGAGGCCTCTCTTTCTAGAATAACACATCCAGGTACTCTAACAGGAGTGGTTAGTTTAAAAAAAAAAAAAAAAAAAAAAAAGGCAAAAAAGCTAAATAAATAAAAAACACAGGCCTGGAATTAGATACAATTTATATTGTGGCTGGGCTCAATTTCCTTTATGAATTTCTCCCTACAGATGCCAATATGCAATCCTGCAGAAACCTTTAGGACTCAGTCTTAAGAAGATGATAAGTTTACCTTATAAAATATGCTAGTGTCATATAAAATATGACACATGGAGTAAAGCACCATTTCTGTTGCCCCTTTAAGAGACATAGCTGGTTTCTTAGTTGGACCTGAAAGCATTTTATTTTCCTGGTGCAGACATATTACCTACTGCATGCACTGAGGGGTTTAGCAGACGTCAATGTCAACTAGAGGGTCAGAGCACTTTAGCATGTCTCATTAGCCCAACTCAGTGCTCTGCAAGCCCATACCATGTAGTCGGGGCAGGCTGTGTCCCCATGTGGGCCATCCTCCTGAGCTCCCTCCTGCCCTGGCCTCCTACCGACACTGGGGCTGGGTCCCTTCCCCAGTAACGTCTCCAGGATGCACACAGAATACACATGGACAAGTAAGGATGTTGCAGCAAAGTGGTGTTAATACATGGTGGTGAGTTCTTACCACAGTTTAAACTAAAAAGAGGTTTTTTGCAATAACCATTATTACATATGAATTATTGTAAGACAACAATGTAATTTATTAATAGTGTGAAACAGGAAGACAAATTTTCTGTATCCTCACCATCCATTGTAACAAGCTGCCTTGTGAAAATTATCAATAAAACACTACCCCAGTACAAATTATTTTTCAGTACATTAACATTAATAAACATTGGGAATGCTGCACAACAACCCTGGCACAGCACTAGAAATCAATACTTTTTAAAGAGCTTCCCCAGATCTTTCCTTTGTATTCATACATTTTTTAAATATTTTGAAATATTTAAAACTGCTTGTATTCCCCATCAGGCTCACTGCTGAAGCTCAGTCCATCCCAAGAATTCACAATCAGGATCTTATCCTGTAGTTAAATTACTACCTCACAAAAACCACCAAAAACAATACAAAGGCAATTTGGAAGTGTCTTCACACTTTACTTCTTGGTCATTAATATTGGTGACTTCGCTTATCTCAGTTAAACCCTGTAGTAGGCCTTTTCCTTTGGTCTCTGTTTTGTCAAAACTATAATGAAATCAGTAAGAGCTGTGTATAAAGGAAAACTGTAGGACAACAAAGGATATCAAGGATCTAATCTGAGAACACAGCAGGGAAAATAGCACACACAAGCTACATATTAATCAGGAAATAGGAATAGATATGTGTCTGCATATCTTTATTTGTATATGTATTTGTGCTGCAGACACACACATCTGTTCCAATTGTTTGCATGTGTAAATGAATATAAACAGTTAGAAAAAAAATATATACAAAACTGTACTAGTAAGAAATGTTTACATTTCACTTAAAAAAAGAGAGAGGGGAAAAAAATCTAAATTCTTAAACTTCTGTGAAACAATATTTATGTCTGCAGGACAGAACTGTTTAAATTTGCTTTAATTATGTGTTTACAATGAGGAAGACTTTTCCACAAACAGAGGAAACTATACCATAGACTTGGCCACATTTCAGTTTAAAATACCACTGGAAATGTGCTTCATCAGTTCACGTCACCACTGTATTGGTGGTCTTCTTGCCAGTTTACCTTAATATTAAGCTTTAAATATTAGTTCACTTACTGTCAGAAATCTCTCAAAATGCCACAAAAGACACATTAAACAATAAGTGCAGTTTAAAAAAAAATCCCCTACATTATATATTTTACCGATTTTGTATAATAAAGTCTAGATGTGCAAACACAAGAGTTGGAAGTTTTAAAGAGGTTCAAACTCTGTTAAAAGGAGTTTAAACTCCAGGAATTTTCTTTTCTACTGTTTCATTCATAGGAACCTTCTTTAAATGTGAATACCTTGTTTGTACACTGTAACATAGCACATTCTAACATTACAAAGTCACACACTGAACCCGTTTAACTGACTATTATCTATTTTTTTCTCTGAAATTGAAATTATATTCGTTAATTTTTGGAATACATATGAAGAAATTTGAATGAAAAAGAAACCACAGAGTGTAGTTTAAAACAGAAATGTAAGAACTCATACATTTTTTACACTCACTCCGTCACCGATTCTAAACACTGGATTGCTAACAGAGAATATACTGCTGCAAAAGTTTACAGTAAGGAAAAAGAAAGGACTATAGCCGTGCTTATACAAATCAAAACAAGAGACAGAACAGTCAAATAAACAGTAGGAAATCTGCACAGTCCTTGAGAATGCATTCTTACGTTCACAAGAAACAAAAGTGCTGGATAAAAAACTTAACATTGCTAGACATTTAGTAGGATTTTTGTCCTTGCCTCTCTTAAAATTCAACTAGTTCTTGCCGTAGACTTGCCTGAAGTTTTATTAGTGCAGCATAGTTCAGGAGAATTACTGAAAACCGTACCTTTTAATCCAGGGATTTGCAACAGGAGCTCTCAAAGCTGAGATGTAATTAAACTAAATATTCAACCCAGGCAAGAGGCTTTGCAGGTGTGGAAAGGAGGAGGGGGTAAGTTCAGCTCAGTGACTGTCACTTGGTGGAAAACCCTCCTGCTTCTATTCCATAGCACAGTTAAAAAATAAGGTTTCTCTCAATGAACACAATCCAGGCTGACACCCACATTAGATCATATGGTAATGATATGTCTCCTGTATTGTAGCCAGAAACTTTATCAGCTCTTTTGCTTTCTTTTCCTCCTTTTGCTTTTTCATTTGCTTTTATTTCTTTTTCATATGTTTAGAATCCCAAACTACTTGTACACTATAAAACAGATGCTTAGCTGTAATTCTTCTTCTTACTTTATTTATGTCCCTAAAACATATATTTAAGAAAGTTCTCTTGGTTTTAACTATGTTTTTTTTTCTGACTCAATACTGAGAAAAATTTTTGGCTGCTCCTCTTGTTTATAGTATTTGGAATTCAAGGAAATGATATAAAATTAATCTTTAAGTTAGTCAAAGTAGAGATTTATATCAGAAAAAAAGGGTAGCTTTAGGTAAAACTATTTAAACAGATATCAACCTGCCTTTGCTTATGCTATAATCACTGTCAAACCAAGCAGTATGTAGTGTAATATACTATTATCCTGTCTAATAATAGAGTTTTTATGTATTTGTTCAAACTACAGCATGTTTTTGATGATATATATTAAAATCATGTTTTCATTAGTAGAACAATTCTAACATTTGTGGTTAGAACTGCTTTATATAAACTTTGCTTTTTTTTACTGCTTTCTCACCAGGACAGCAAAGCAGAGGGGAAAATAGATTTAACTGGGGTTTTTTGGGTGGGTGGGGTTTTTTTGATTTTTGTTTTTTTGGGGTTGTTTTTTTTTAAGAGACTGTGGGGATTTTTTAAACCATGAAAGGAAAAATGTATCTGAATCATTGTTCAGAGTTAGATTTTATTTTAGTAATTTCTGTTTTGATGCAAATATCAATGGAAGCTAAACTGCAGTTTCTCTATTTCTGTGCAATTTTAAAAGTCTAAAAAACTGAAAGGAGAGCAAAACCAATAATTACTATTTATTTAGTAATCCAAACACATTGTGAACATGTGTAGCTTCCCTGTGCTGTTAGCTGCCCTATCTAAATACTAGAGGCTTGTGTCTCTGTGTTTTGACTTGTATCCTTTTATTTCTGCCCCTAGGCTAAGACCAGGTGCAAATCTGGAATTAAAGCCTGTAAAATGTGTAATGAGGTTTAAAAGAAGTCTGAATTTTTAGAAACACAATAAACTCTTGAAATTTTAGCTATTCTCTTCATTTAATTTCAAGAAGAGCCATCAAAAAGGCTCTTATAATTGTTCTTCTTTGGTGGAAGAAAACATGGTAGAATAATTGACTGTTAATTTTGGTCAGTGTACCACAAAGGTGTAATCAGACATCTTACACTACAGCTTCTTTATATAGTTCACTCTAAAAGTTAAGGATCGTTTATTCACCCCTAGTCCTCAAGTTAACTTCTTTCCCCTGTCTCTCCGATGAATTCAAGACTGCTAATGATTTCTGTTGTGACATTTTTCTACATATGATTAGTGGTGTTCCAAGCTTTCATACTTACAACAAAGCCTTATCTTTGTCCAGAAGTGTCGCCATGAGGCTTGCTGAAATCTTGGCTGCATCTTAGTAATGTTAGTTATTTGAACCTTGGTCACCAGCTGCATCTGGTGTTTAAAAACATTTCAAAGCAAGATTTGATGAGGAACAGGTCAGGGTGAACTTGTTGTCAGTTTGCTTCACAAAACCCATTCATATCCTTTCCCAGTAAAATTGTAATACATTTGTTCTGATATCTGTTGTGGGGTTGAAAGGTGTTATAATTTAATAGCTTAGTCATCTCTTCAGAGGAACAGGAGGGGATGGACAGCCACCTCTCCTTTTTTGTCTTAGGCATTAGGGAGAGCCAAAAAAAACATGAAGATCAAGGTGAGAACAGGTGGAGAACAGGGTGCCTGCTGGGTAGACTGGGGGCTCCCAGCCTACCTGCAGAGGAACTGCTGCCCATAGAAGGAGAATTTTCCTATTTTTTCTGTAATAAAGTCCATCCCAAGAAGCTCAAAGTGGGAAAAGATGTTACCACCTTTAGGAATCATGAAAACATTTACGCTGCCTGTTGACATGCAGAGGCAGAAGGGGCATGTGTTCAGCATCCAAGCCCTCCTGAAATATAAAGTGGAGTATGTGGAGGACTGAGCAACTGAATGAGAGAGGTCTTATGACACTGAATATCAATGCAGTACCATACTAATTGTTTTCTGTTATTTGTGTGCATTTATGGGAATGTGGGATACTTTCTAATACAAGTATTCCTTTAACCCCACACTTTGTCCCCTATGTCACTCAGAAGATAAACAACTTTTTAAAAGATACCACATAAACAATATTAAGTCATTATGTAATTTTAAGGCCCATGACCATACACAGGGCCTAACATCGATAAACACCCGTACTTTGACTACAGCAAAACCAATATTAAAAAAATCATTATTAGTACAATCATAATTTCGATTTGATTTTACTACTGCAATTTAACAAGCTTGTAGGGCTACATGTTGCTCCAAATACTGATTTCCAGAAAGTTACAGGCAACTGCATGTTAATGTTATTTATATAACAGTCTTTTTATTAAATTTTGATGGATAGCATCTGCTTCATTTGCTCACAGCTTACTTTGTGGACCTTTCAAAGGGCAGTGGTGGGAGAGAAGACCGGAAGCCTGCCTGCTGTTGACTTCTCTGCCTGAGTCCAGTGGAAGTCTTTGCAGGAAGGAGATGACCAGCTGCCCTGCAAGGAGCGAACATACGCTGGGGGAAGAGCTCCTGGAGCACAGGGATGGGCTGGGCAAGAGGCACGTCCAGCAGGCATCCAGTGTTGCCAGCACAGGTTGTAGACTCTTCAGAAGAACAGGGAGCCAACACAATCTGACCCGGGGGGTTGGAAAGAAAGGGGTTTCTTTAAGGACCCTGGGTTAAAAAAAAGGTAGCATCTATTGCAATCCAGAATGTTACTGGAATAAAACCAAAGCAGGATCTATCCTGCAGGAACATGGTGGCCCAGAAATTCAAGTTCTTCCTCATTCTAAGTTTCCACTACAGAAAAAGGCATTCTTCTTGGGCTGCCTTCTAATAGTTCCCAGCTTTGATGATCAAAGACTGGTTAGCGTTATTGTGGTTGTTGTGGTAAGGAAGAAGGGCGAGCAAATCTGCCTCAAAATCCTCATGAATCAGCTAGGTAAGTGCCAATCCCCATCAGGAGGGGATGAAACCAGACCCAATGTTTGGCTGCCTCTCAGGGGCCTTCTCCACCTCCTCTGTATCTCACGCCTGGGCTTTACTAGCTCCCTAGCATAGCATCCTCCACATTCTCTAATATACTACTGCCTGTCTCTCCTCCCCTCTCTACAATATGTATAATAATTTCTTCCAATCACTTACCGTAAACTGTTACTTACAACAGCAATGGAGTTCCTCTACTAAAAATGTGAGTAAATATTGATTCAAGCTTAGTAAACACTGATCCAGGTAAATATTGACCAAGGCACAGCCTGACAAGGTAGCTAAAGAGACAGAAATGTAATTTCTGGATATTCTGAATATCAAAGTTTCCTTCAGTGCTCTGTGACCTCAGAAATTATAGTCCTGAACTTCTTGATATTTCTACAGATCAAAAGGACCAATGTATCAGACTTTGAACATGTGCTACCAGTAGCATTATTTATATATGGCTGTGAAAACACTACTTGTATAACTGTTTGAACAAAATGCAACCAGACTTCAAAAGAGAGACCTCTATTTGCAGGAATAGTCCCTTCTATCACTGTCTGTTTTCCCTTCTCTCCCTTTCCCTCTCTGCAAGAGCATGTGCTGTGTACCCCTGATGGTCATCTCCCTTCTCTTTTCTGAAGGTAGTCTGTGGGATCTAGAGGTCACTCTAGGCAACAAATTCAAATTGTTCTCAGCTGAAGTATCCAACATGTGATCAGGTCCTTTAATTTGATCTCTTTTCTTTGGAAAGGCCAATCTGTTCATGTGCTCAGCACTGGCTTTCCTTTCCACTGGCATTTCTATTCTCTCCTCAATCAACTTATTTTGTCCAAGTGTATTCAGCAGCTGCAGGAGATAACCACATATCCATGTAGCCTTAATACTCACTATGATTTCAAAGTGGTGTTCCCCAGGGCTCAATAGGAGGAACAGTTCTGCTCAATCTCTTTATGAATGATCTGAATGAGGGGATCAAGTTCACCCTCAGTAAGTTTGATGACATCTAGTTGGGAAGGAGCGTTGATCTGCTTGAGGGTAGGAAGGCTCTACAGAGGGATCTGGACAGGTTGGATTAGTGGGCTGAGGCCAACGGTATGAGGTTCAAAAGGCCAAGTGCCATGTCCTGCACCTGGATCGCAACAACCCCAGGCAATGTTACAGGCTTTGGGAAGAGTGGCTGGAGATCTGCCCCACAGAAAAAGAAGTGGGGGTGTTAGTTGCAAGCTGGATGAATATGAGCCACCAGTGTGCCCACATGGCCAAAAAGACCAATAGCAACCTGGCTTATATCAGATAGTGTGGCCAGCAGGATGAGGGAAGTGATTGTCCCCCTGTACTCAACACTGGTGAGTCTGAACTTCGAATACTGTGTTCGTTTTGAGCCCCTCATTGCAAGAAAGGCATTGAGGTGCTGGTGTGCAAAGAAGGGCAATGAAGCTGGTGAAGGGCCTAGAACACAAGCATTATGAGGAACAGCTGAGGGAACTGGGGTTGTTTAGCCTGGAGAAAAGGAGGCTGAGTGGAGACCTTGTCAGTCTCTGCAATTGCCTGAAAGGAGGTTGTAATCAGATTTGTGTCAGTCTCTTTTCCCGAGTAACTGGTGATAGGACAAGAGGAAATGGCCCCAGGTTATGCCAGGGGAGGTTTAGATTGGATATTATGAAAAAATTAATCAAAAGGATTGTCAAGCCTTGGAACAGGCTGCCCAGGGAAGTGGTTGAGTCACCATCCCTGAAGGTATTTAAAAGACGTGTTGAATCATAGAATCATAGAACCATTTTGGTTGGAAGAGGCCTTTAAGATCATTGAATCCAACCATTAACCTTGCACTGGTAACTTACCACTAAACCATGTCCCTCAGCACTACATCTACACGTGGTTTTTTTGTAGCTGTAGTGCTGAATGGTTTGGTGGTAGACTTGCCAGTGACAGGTTAACGATTGGACTCAATGATCTTAATGGTCTTTTTCAATGTATACTATTCTATGATTCTATGAAATGCTCTGAACTTAACTTCCAGTCCTGAGGAGGAAGCCTGTCCTAACTATTCCTCACACTTCTGTAGTGTAGACGTACATGTTGAGATCACTGTTACCCCCCTCCCTCAAAAATGCAGTACATAGGTAAAACTATACGTTTTATAAGTCCTCCTAGCTCCTAGCCATCCTAGAAACAAAGTGGGAGAAAAGTAAAAGTGTGCATGCACCAAAGACCCCAGAACCTCACTTTGACTTCACCTGTTCACCAATAATGAGTCATGAATAAAACACATGCAAAAATATTTGCTATCATGCACACTGATATATCTCTGTCTTAGTACTCAGTTTCTCCATTTCCTGTATGTCAGTGATAGACAGCATTTCATTTTTTCCTGCATGGCTTCTGTGCTAGTGTCAGCAGTCTCCTGCCCTCCTGAAAATCTCTTACATGAAGGAAAGACTGTGCTGGCAGATGCCCCTCACCACAGTTATCAGGAGGCACAAGCCCCTATGGAAAAGACTTTTCCATGAAAGAGTGTCACTCTGGGAGTGTGGTCCATGAAAGAGGGAATGACTGGAGAGGAGAGAGGACTAGTTTAGGTAAGAAGAGATGAAATTTCAAGTGAGCAGCTGTTTCATCAGATTTTGGGCTTTCTTTATCTTTTTCAGTATCTTGTGTTGGAGTCCAACCATTTTCAAGGTTCAGATGAAAAATCCAAACCTTAGTTTTCATTTTGATGGCCCTTATGTCATCCTCTGGATAAGACTCATCGTCCCAGCTGGATTACACAATGCCCTAGAAAAGGATGACAGTAATTCATGCAAATGTTGGAACTATACTCCTTGCATGTCCTCTGTTAGTCAGGGGTTACGAATCAGCATTCAAAATGAGACATATCCTGTGCAGCTCTGAACAGCCTATTCCCAGATTATGAAAACCATGTGAATAGCCAGGTCATTCTTGGTTTCTGATTTAGTCATCACAGACAGTAAACTTTTTCAGGGGGAGCTAGTGGCAGCATTACTGAGGAAAGTCCTGAAAGAAAGAGTGGACTAGGAAAAAAGGACCTTTACAGTAGGGTTTATGTCTGTGTGTTTGTATTAAAATGCTCATTTTTGTATGTTGGCAATCTGCTAAGGAATTAAATAATTTTTAACTTCAGCTAAACATACAAAATGGTGACTTTGAAGATATAAGCAATGACATCACAAAACTTACCCGTTTTGTTTGGATTGTGTGACCTCATTATAGAGAGGAACTGTTGAGAATCTTAAGCTGGATGGTGATGAGTTACATGAGAACCAACCTTGTCTAAACAGGGTGTGCCCTGTGGTGTTCAAATGAAAAAGATGTGTTTTTCATAACTCCTGAACCTTTGAAGTAACTCACTGCATTTGAGTCAATTTAAAAACATAATAAAGAAAAATAATGATGTGAGAGCAGAGTCCAAATAGCACAGATGATATTAGCATTCAGAATGGAAAAGTGATCATGAGAACACTATATACCGTACTCAAATTTTACCTGATTTGAAGACACAGAAATGTGAAATACTCTTCAAGAAAGGCAAAATGGAGGTTTGTAAAAAAAGGCAGTAGGAAGCTTTGAAATTCATTTTCAAACTATCATGACTCAGAATTAAAAAAAAACAAGAAAAACCAAAAACTTGAATATTTTTTAAATGTTTCTCTACCAGTATAGAATCAGATTTCTTCCACTCCCAAGATCACTCGGAGTTAAGGTCATCAGCCATCAAAAGCTTCCAGGTTACAATATTGTTCAGGGAGAAGTCTCCAAAATATCCATTGCATTTCATTAAGTATTTGAAGAGTAATTCACTTTAACTTACCATTAACCAGATATAGGGTTTCTACTATTTAAAGTATATTCTATTTGTATTCTTATAAATATGGTCCTCAAAGGGTTCTTCTGACCAAGTAATTGCACTCATGCTCCTCAACAGTAATTTTCCATAGTCAACCTGGACAGAACATAGTGAGGTTTCCTAAACAAAACAGAGTTTAATTCTATATGTAAAAACTTTTAAAGTGATGGCAATTCCTTCAGCTATTGAATTACAGTGGAATGTTTATTGGTAATTAGAAAAAAATGAAGGCTCCCCTTTTTCTGAATTATTCATTGCTGTATTGCCTTCTTTACAACATGTTTTTCCGTCACTTCTTTGTTCCATACTGTGCTACTGGAGCAACTTTCTGTTCCAAAAAGACCACCTATATTTTAATTTAGAGGACAACACATATGTCCATTGCGTTTCAGCCAAACAAAAGTTAAATTATACTTTGATTATTAATTTTCTCAGATTGCATTTTTTGTCTCACTTTTGGATTTTTGTGGGTTTTTTTTTTTTTTTTTTGGATCTATGTGTGTAATAGATGAATTTATGTGCATGCTGAGACACATCCCCAGGAAACATAAGTCATATGAATTTGCAGCATCCTGTGATTTATGCCATTTCAAAATTTAGCCACTGATTTTCTTGACTCATCTTCATCTGTCACAATATACCAGGAACACAAACCCTTAGAGATCTAAGTCAAGATTTGTAAAAAAAAAAAAAGAAAAGTGCCAAACAGTTTTCCAAAACATCTCTAATAGATTTGATTTGCAAAGAGACTTTCAAAGAGCAATTTTTGAAAATCAGGTATTGCGTAATGCACTGGATGGACACAGAAAACAGCCAGATGCCCCCACCAACTAATCAATTTTGGAAGTCCTGGTATATTGAACTAGTTTGAATCTGCCCACTAAATTTAAAGATGGAGTTATTTTGCCTTACATGTGAAAATTAAATAGGATGCTTCAAAATGAATGTACCAGCTTTTAATAAGATGGAAAGCTTGCCTTTGAAGAAACCACACGTATGCTTCCAAGCAAAAAATCTATTCAGAGACTGTTCTTCATTTATAAAACCAAAACCAGGGTAAATTGGACCTTGAGACTTGGACAGGTTGGAGCAGTCATTTATCACGTTGTTAAAGGTCTTCCACTGTGTTCTTGCATACTGTGTATGCTCCAAATTGTTTGAATCAGCCTCACAAGAGGAATTACTGATCTTTCAGTCACAATTAGAAAATTCCGCTCTCTGAGGAGGCGTTCCTACTGTATGTAACCCCTTCACGGCCTGCAGTGTCATTTTCATGCCAATTTAAAATGAGAAATATTTGGCAAAAGAAGCAATGGAATTGTCACAAAATATAAACAATTATTTTTCCAATTATAAGGTAGAAGAAAGAAAAAAAAGTTTTAAAAACACATCCAAGAAAATTCTAATAATTTAGAGGACTTTGTAAAATCTTGCAAGCCTCACAAAAGCCTTAATTTTGTGGCTTTATTAGGTTGGTTTTTTTTTCACCTATCCAACTATGGCTACAATTTAGGTTATATTTTACCCTAAAGAACACTTGCTATTTAGTCTGAAGTGTCTATCTAATAATCATCATGTATTTTTCAAGTGCACATCCAGGATGGAAACATATACGCTTTACAAAGCAACCATTCTGCAACCTCACTTCTCCTTCCGGGTCCCAAAGATGTTGTGCTCCCCCAGTTCCAAAAGAATACATTTCTGGATTATGGATTACAGCAGGTTTGCAGGGACGAATCAGGGTTACTTAGGGTTAAGATTACTTTGATGCATTTTTATTTTATTTTGTGGCCCTGAAGTGCTAAACTTGAAGTCACCTGAAGTCACTGGGATATCTTACACCCTTCGTTGTACGCATTACTAGGACATGCAGGAGATGGCATTGCTAGGCTGAGAAGCTCTATGTCCTGACCAGTCTGATGACCTCAAGTATTCAACTGTAATGACAACAAAACATGTCAATGTGGGAGTAGATTTCTGTTTCATCCCTTACCACCACTTTACCACTTTACTGAGGAGTCAGTATGGCCTGACTCCTCTCCACAAACATTACTGGCCAACCATTTCATATGAATTTAGTACAGAGTTATGGAGCTCCCATCATCTACTGAAATTCCTCCTCCTCTCCTGAAAGTCCCCCCACAACCTCTCAGATTTTGTATTCATTGAGACAGTCTGGTGTTATTTTCCCAAACAAGAAGTTTCTTCATATAGTTTCTTTTTCAAATAGTGAATTGATAATTTATTATGGTATGTTTCAGATTAAAGGAAAACAAAATCGGTGGCACTAAAAAAGTACAAAATGTATGAAGTGTAACTGCTAAAAATGCTAGAGACAGCAAAACATTTTTTGTAGTTTTTAAATTTATTCTTTGAATCTTGAAAGAAGGTTCAGCCTGTCTGAGAGTATTATATTTCTATGGCTTCTCTTATAAGATTATACCTCAGGATATTTTATTTTTAAAAAATGAAACCATAATATGACCTTCTGTTTATAATAAGAGATCGGTGGCTGTAGAAGATGAAAATTCACATTCTTATGTTTCAGGTCTGAAGCTTTTAAAAATAATGTTAGATATCTTTCATCAAGGAAAAACAGAGTCAAATTACTGCCTTATAATGAAAGTTTTTAAAATATTTATTGTAGCTTGAACTAGTTTACTTACCAGTCTGAGAATTGCTTAGCCTGTTCTGAAAAAAAAATAAAATTGCCTTTTACATATTCCCATTTTTCACCAAACCAAAAATGTAAGTGTGCATTTTCATGTCCAGTTAAAAAGTGATGCGCACTTAGGGATTTGCTGTTTTGTACTCTAAAGGAGAAGAAATTGCCTTTTGATACTGAGGAGAGATAAGCTTTGTGCTGGGTGCTAAGTGGGACTATTAAAAATATTGTCATGACCCTATGATTTCTATGATTGCAACCTCTTGAGTAGGGGCAGTTGGCAATTATATAGCAAATTAGTACAAAATGTGACTTAATTTAACATGATATTTCTAGACATCCAGAGTACCTTACCCTCTTTTTTCCCTAGTTTCATTTTGTTTGTATAAAGCTAGTGAATAGAAGTGTGCCCTTTGCCCAGGCTTCTCAGGCTTATCTTATGTGTTAAAGCTTGATTTCAGTTTAGATCTACTTCTTACTGAATTTTGGATTTCCATGTGAGCTTTTCTGCAGTCCAAGAGGTAGTCTAAGACCCATCAACTCATGATTGCATAAGGCACAGATAACTGTGCATCGTTTTCTTAATTCTTCCAGTCTCTTTGCTTTTGGTGAACGGTGTACTCAATATAGGCAGTAACTGGACACAAGGATCTTCTCTGACACCATGAGCAATGTCTTTATATCCACACAAATTTTTTATTTAGAAGCCTAGGAATTAAATTATTTTATGAGAATATCCTTTTGCTTGTCTTTATAATCACCCAGCTCTTTGAAGGGAAAAAGATCCAAAATCATCAGATAGGAAGTCTGATTGTCTGAATTGTGTGTATGAAAATGACCCAAAGTATTTAATAGGAAACAAAATTGGTTTTGTATAGTCATTTCAAAATAGTCAACATAATCAAATGGAAAATTAATGGAAAATTACATTCTTACTATAAAGCTCTGTTCTATATCCTGTTCCATGTAAAAATTCTGTTGAAAGAATCTCATTCATTATTTGGTTCTCTTGGGTTTTGAGTCATTTCTGTAAAAGCACATTTATTTTATTCTTATTTAAGTCAATAAGATTTTTCAATAAGAATGACTGTAAACTGGAGTCCCATGTCTCTTTTATTTCAATGTACATTAGTCATTAACTAGCTATATATTACATAGTAAATATGACATAATGTTTACAGGGTTGCCAAGCATAATGGATTAGTTTCCTTCAATGTCCATTAATTTCCAGAAAAAAACGTATATTCTATCTAAGGTAAGCTAGCACAATTAATTTCACCCGAGTGTCATGGGTTACGAGTCTGTAAAAAGAGTCACAGGTGTGACAAACACTCCTTTGATGCTGATATGCTTTTGAGCTGATAACCCAACAGCACTTTGTAGTATATAAACTGCATGCTACATCTGTGAAGCAGAAATCTCCAGCACTTATTTTCTCAGTAGGGGTATGTCACTGCAAGCTTATGACAAAGTGCAGCATAAAAATTGCACTAATAATAGTGATGTAGGAGAAAGAACAAAGGAGGCCATTTAATCCACCCTCCTGCTGTGAGGCAGCATCAAGTAAAACACCTCTCAGAGATGCTCATTCTCCCCCTGTACCTGTTTTTGTTCCCTGTGCCCAGAAAGATCCAGGAGGGCTCCACTTCCCAGCACTAGATCCTGTTACTTAGCTCTACTGAATGTTATCAAAGCTTTCCCAGTACCAAATATGAGTCTCTGCTGCAAATTAAGCCAATTACTCTTTATTCTACTTCTTGTGGGACAACTCATCACAGTCTTCTTCATAGGAATCTTTTGCATACTTGAAGAGTGTCATCATTTTCTTCCTAAGACTTCTCTAAACAATTGCTTTTCTCTAATCAACCATTTATCTTGTGACACTTTTTTCCCAATCTTCTGATGATTCATTTATTCACTCACAGATCCTCTTAAATAAATCATAAAATGGGGTACCTAACACTTTATATGAGTTTCACCAGAGCCTAAAAGAGTGGAGCAATTATCCCCCGTGCCTTGTCTGCTACACTAGAAAATCTTGTACTTTTAACTCTGTGATCATATTTGTTGACAGTAAAGAATTTTCAGAAGGATTGACTCTTGGTCTAGTTACATTTGCCTTTAAAGTGATTAAATCTTTTCTTATTTTTAGCCTTAAAAAATTGAAAGGAAAACCTGGTTTGGGGTGAAGAGCCCTTTTTTGAATGAATCTTTGTCACTGTGTTATGTTCTCATAGATGTCTTCAAAATATAGGAAAAAGAGGAAACCTCCACCTTCATATCCAATACAAAGGTACCATATCACCTACCATGTGAAAATTCCAAATTACCTCAGATAACTGTATCACATCTTGTAGCTTGATTTCCCCTTTTGCAGAAGAATGACAACACTGACTTTCTACGAAAATTATTCTTGAGTTTGCCAGGGACTTTTACATCTTGGTGATATTATAATCACATTTTAAAGAGTTGTGAGGTGGATTATTTGAATGCTTGGCCTTCAGTCATGGTCTTTAACTATGTTACTTAAGTAATGAAACAAGATCTACATCCAGTGGGTAATTCTCCTACTTCAGAATCCAACAAAATAGTTCACAAATTGAAAAGAATGACTTCTCTAAAAACAAAAGTGACTACATTCTGAAACAAGAAGGAAGAGTGGACATGTCATCTTCTGGTTGAAACAGTGTAAAAAGTAACCATTTGAAGTCCTGGCTTTTCTGTGACTTCAGGATTCGCTGAATCAACCAACGTGAGATCAACTGTTGAAAGGCCAATGTCTAAATACCCTTTTCTGGGTTGACAGAAAATATAAGCACCAAAGCTCTGAAAACTATTCTAAAACTATGGGTAGTAACATTTTATTTTGGTTACTTTTGTCTAATTTTGTGTGCTGATTGTGTGGGCACAACAATTAATGCAAGCAGAACCCAGCAAAAGTAGCTCGGATCAGATTGGAGCCAAAATCCATTGTGTCTTGGAGGCAGAGTAAGAGATCAGCAACAAAATAAATATGCATAATCTAGATGTTATTTCTGAACGCTGTTCTGCATTTATCAGAGAATGAATGAAACTGCACATTATTTCAAATGTCTGGAGCAGCAGATCTTTCTGACAGCGTGGAAAAAGAAAGTCATGCACAAAAATTACTGTTTTCCTTGAAGGATTGCAATTTGGATTTCATCAGTTTTTCTGGTGTTAATATTGCAGATTAAAATGTAGTATAAGGTTATGTTCAACCTTCTATAACTGGATTTACAGCAGTGATTTAAATTTTACTCATTTACCCTTGCAGAGATCATTTCTAAATATTTTTTGGGAAGTACACATTATTTCAGAGAAATCTTGTGGTTTGTTTAATTTGGTCCAAACAAAAGATTCCTACCTTTTAATGTGTCTGAAGTAAGAAATTATGGAGTAAATTTGCAATGCCATTGACCCTGGGTTTTCCTCTTCACTGGTGCAATAAAAATGCGAATGCAAATTGTATAGCAACCCATTTCACATGAACCAGTTACTGAGGGAACATATTAAGACTGGGACACACAATGATGTGATTTGTAGACATGAAAGAATAGACAGGCAACTTTAAAATTACTGTTCAGCAGGACTGTAGAGTTGTATAGAGACAGCAGAGTTTTTTCTGGCACTGAAGAGACTGTTTGCAGTCCAGATATTTTCTTGTGAAAGCCATTCTTGGAGGGTGGAAATGGAAAAGGCAAAGTAGTTATATTCATTATATTTTGTATTAAATGCCACTAAATGTAAGACATTCCAGTATGAAAAAATGTGCATCCCTTGAATATATGAAAAGTTTATGCTCTAGCACATAGTGCTGTAAATAATGATTGGTATCTGGGAATGAGCATCCCTTGTGAAAAAAATATGTCACTTGGCTAAGACTGAATGTGAATGAATAAAACTATTAAATAAATTAAAAGGGAAAGTCATAAACATAAGAAAAGGGGGAAGGAGAGTGCTAGGTGGAGGAAGATTAAAATTCAAGCTACACCTATTGCTGCCAGACTGAATCACTTAAAACTTTCCTCCCCTAGAAAATATATTTTTCTGACATCTTTTCCCATTATTCACCAATGAGACTTAAGAAATATGTACGCTTGAACACTCTCACAGGGTTGTATTTCTTTCTACTTTCTCTCATGCTGAGAAATTTCTTCAGTTGCTTCTAGAAAAAGGAACTTGTATTGTTACAAGGCAAATCCTACATTCAAAGTTTCTTATTTTAAAAAGTGGGCTTTTTTAAAATTTCTAAATGACCGGCAGAGTGGACTGAGCCCTGGAATTATATCATTAACCACTAGACTCCTTTCAACCTTGTACGTTGCACAGAGGTGGATGAAAGCAATCGGGCTGCTCATTGATTGCTTCCTGACAGGGCTTTACCTGAATATTTCAGCTGGGCTGCCCCAGTAGTTCTAGGGTTATGCAGAGTACGATAAGAGCAGAAGAGTAAAGACTGTCACAGGCATGTCAGAAAGCTTGTGTGGCTTATCTAGGATGGGCCCAGAGGGAAGCATAAGGCTCATGAGCACTCATAAATTAGCAGGCCAATCTGTTTAATAGATATGCACTGTGTGGGTTTTCTTTCATAAGGTTTGTTACTTAAATATTTATTTCCTTTATTTAACAAATGATGTTGCTCTTTGGAGCAAGTTATTCAATAATTGAGAGTTTGTTCCTCCAAATTCATTCAGCTTTGCACATAATTTGAAAGAAAACTTTTTTTCACAAGAAGCAGGAAATTCTAAATGCTTATTTAACAGAGGGCAATGAACGCTTCCCAGTATGATGTAAAAGTAAAATAAATACCATTCCCAGTCACATATTGTTCAGACAGACACAATATAAATAGATTATATGAGAGGCCGTGAGAAAACTGCCTGCATTAATAGACTGAGATACGAACATAGTTTGAGTAGTATTATTATAGTGTATTTACTCAAGGCTATTTTCATTATTCTCTAGATACACCTCTTTTGCCTTATGGTAGAACACTGAAAAATAAGATTATTTTTTTTCTCCCAAATAGTTTGGAAGGAAAATTGTGTGATATTCTGAATAAGAAATATTGTCATACAGAGATTTATTTTCCACTGTTCTTTATCAACAACCATTACAGTAGAAAAGAAACTAGAAACACTTTTTCCAAAATAAGTGCCAATGATCAGAAATAAACACTTTCCTGTAAACTCAAACTTTTTTACCAAATTCTGCTTTTTGCATTTTAAAGATTCTTTTGACAAACTTCTGTTTGAGAGGCTACTTAAAGTTAAGGAACTCAGCAAACTCCTTCATCTGACTGCATACCAGGGAATTATATTTTTCCTTAATTTCAGTGTATGTTTCATATGACCATAAATAAATAGGTCAATTTTGTGCATCAAGTCCGTTGTGTTTGCTCAGTGGGAGATGTGGGAATTCAGCACTTCTAAAATGAGACCACCTATCTGGATACAAGTGTGTATTTTGGGAACTGTATTAGAAAATTTAAGCTACTGTGAAATCATGTATGAATAAAATATTACGGGAAGAGTAACCAGATATTTCACATACTGAAAAAGTGTTTGCTTACATACACTTTAATAAAGATTTGTATTTTACCTCTGTATAACACATTTAGAAGACCCAGTAATTTCACTAATACGGACTTTGTCCAGACTGCGTTTTTCTCCGCTAATGTTAAGAAACCATTTTAGCCTTTCCCAGCTCCAGTATCTAATGCTTTATCTTTCCTTGGTATGGGATAGGTCTGACATTCTTCATGGAGGGAATATTTGGGAAATAGCATGTAATATACTGGTGTGCATTAGTTGCTGCTGAATTTCATTTTATTAGCATACATGCAGAGTATCAGAGTAAGCATAGTACCAGGCACTGCTAGTGAACTGATGTTCAAGTATTAGCCAGACAGAATGCACAAGCTTCTTGGCAGCATTAGTCTTTGTTGATAATATCACTTATAACTTTTTAATGTACTAGGAGTACTTCTAAATATCAAGTAGAATAGCTTTATATGCCAGAAAACATATTTCTGCCATAAGAAAAAAAGTTGAAACAATAAAAATTTGTGGTTATAAAACCTTTGATTCTTCGACTTGAAGTGTTTCTTATCAGTTATTTATCTAGTAACAAGAAAATAAGGCTTGGCTGTCATTTTGGGTCTCTAGGAGCTATGTTATAAATCTTAATATTGAAATGGTATGTATTTAAGTGAAATTTGAAAGACTGACTTTTATGTTGCATCCATGTGATCTTTTTGAAATATGCCATTAGTTTGTGCTCTAGCAGCACCCATGAAAGTACAAGGACGTTGACAAAAACAGCAACTAGAAAACAACACAAATCACTGAACTAAAGTAACGTTCTTGGCAAATGACTTCTCTTTCAAAAATTGATCATTTCTGCCTTTGACTCATTCACTGTCAGTGATTTTAAAATTTATCAATGTTTGTTGTAATTTCTGCTGAGCAATTATTGGAGGTAACATTCAGATTCAGATTTGAATCAACTTCCACATGTACTTAAGTTCAGTAAAATCAAATATAGAAACTAAGTGGATAATAATTTACAAGTTGTTTGAATACTTGAAAATATTTTGCCCTCATAGACCCTCAAATGCAGTAGTAACTCAGAAGTCAATCCAGTGTAAGTACTTTTTACTTACAGTAGATGTCTGAAATTTCCAACTCTCACGTTTTCATACAGAGATTTCTATAGACAGGTGCTGACTCTTTTCTTAGGAACAACTTTACATTTTCTAAATATGCTTGCAGCTGTTTGAGATTTTGGATATGATTCATGAAGACAAGTAAGTCTCTAGGATCCTACAGATAAATTATTACTTGCATTATTCTGGGTTAAAATTATACCTTATAAGATGGTCATAAATATTAGTCAACCCACTAACTGTAAATATTAGGTAACATACTGGTCTTGACATGCACATTCATATTTCTTGATACACCTTTTAGATACATCCAAGAAGTGTTGATATAATATGGAATTGAAATTGTTAGCAGGGAATAATTTTCTTCTCCAATAAAAGACATGGCTAAAATGTAAACCTTCTATTATTAGATATATTTTCTGAACTCTTAACTCAGTACTGTTTTGCTCATTACTAAAAAAAACTGCTGGACCAAAGTCTTGAAGTCTGCTTCTTGAATGCAATAGCCAACAGTAAATAATAAAGGGCCAAGAAGTTACAGGGCCTGTAACAACCTCATAAAACCTTTCTGTTCCAGGCATCAAAACATATCCCAGAACTCCCAGTTATTAAAAAAATAGGAAAATCTTTTTTATACTTAACTCTTTGATGTTATCTAAAGAAACAGGCACCATCACTAATTAACCATCCATGCCTTTTCTGTCTTTCCTGCTTTATGGGTAAGAACTGCAGTTTCTTCATTTATGAAGAAACCTGCAGCTGGGAGGGATGTAAAGACACTCCTTGCCACCTGGAGCTGGAGAATAAGGCAAGCTGTAGCCACATCCCACCCAAGACACCCTCACCCAGCTCAGGGAACTCGGCGACGAATGTCCTACAGCGCCTCTAGCAACAGAGGGGTGACCTTTCTTAGGCAGTTGGAAAGGATTTTTTCCCACAGTCTATCCTGAAGCTTTCTTGCTGCAGCAAAGCCTGTCACTTCCTTCTCTACTGCCACTGAAAGGGAGACAAGATAGTACATTTGGTAATCTCAGTAGTTTGTAGGCCTTTATCTCTGCAGCTCGCTCTTTTCTATCAGTGTTTCCTCACAGACCATGATTTCTTGTCTTCTGATCTTTCTCAGGGTTGTCCTCTGCGTTTTTCCATGGGTCCATATAACTTCTAAAATGCCTTGCACAAAACAGGTCTCCAGATGATGCTTTCCCAATGCTGACTATATCTGTAGATTATAAAAACTATTTTGTGTATCTCCCAGGTGGTATTCCTGTGTATGTATTGCAGACAATTTTTTTTTTAACCTTTTTTTCTATAGCATGATATAGCTGACTCACGCCAAGATTATTTTCTGCAGAATTAGTACCAAGCCATTTGCCCTCTGTCCTGTGTTTGTGCTGTTTTTAGTTCTGTGTAAGTCTGGACTACTTCATACAATAGTATCCTGTTTGAATCTGTTTATTAGGGCATTTTCCTGATGATTTCCTAACAGCTGAGTAGACCATTGAATAGATGGTTTCTCATTATTTTACCAAAGAACTAGTGAATTGCTGTTCAGACTACTGTGGGCATGTCACTGTTGGTTTAAAAAAGGCTCTATGAGCGAAAACTGGAATTTACATCCAGATCTTTAACATACAAGTATTCCAGCTCTATACTGCAGGTACAGATAGGAACTGTCAAAGTATATTGCATGCCTAGAGGTATTTTATTTTTGACAAAATTTGACCAGTCACAATTTTTTTCCCAGTTTCTTTCAAAGTCTTGGTGAAATGCTGGAAGTTGAAAAGGTAAGAGTCAGGGATCTCCCAAAAAAACTTGATTTCCTGGCTGTGCAAAGAGTGAATGAAGAAGATTGTTCTGGGGCTCAGCTGGGGACTGTTCCTGGAGACAGTGACGATGCCCTGAGCTAGGGCACCCCCTCGGCAGCCCATTCAGGGGGTTAACTCCTCTGCAGGGCAAGCAAGGTAGCTGCCTGGGGTTGCCTGGGGTTGCCTGAGGATGCCCATCAGCATCTGCAGAAGGTGGAAGAAGTGAAGTCGTTGCACTCACGGACGCGATGGCGGGTGACCACTTGCGACACCGGGCACAGCCAAGGGTCTGGGCCACCATCCCACGCTCTCTGGGGTCCCTTCACATGTGCAGTAAAAGCAAGATAAGTACCCAAAGGATTAGAGCCTAATTCACACTTTCTGGACAATTAGTTACAGGCAATTTGGAAGTTTTTGTATTCATTTTTATTAGGTGCCAACTGCTGTTTTTACAGCTATCTGGGAATGATAGCCTACTTCCGGAGGCCATCCAAAAAATTAAAATGTGAAAAGGCAAATGGAATCCTGCAAAGCATTCAGGATTTAATGAAATATATGATATACCTAGATCAGTTCTTCCGATAAGATGATAAAATGCCTGACTTAACACCTTTAGCACTGCAGATCTACTGTCTCTATAATCTTCCTTCAGAAATATTTTGCCTCTAATTCTGCTGAACCTGCATGAACATCATTTGTAAATAGACATTAAAGGAAAGTGAGTTTACTAAACAGTGCTTGGGTTTACTAACTAAAATTATATTTGCATTCTGTATGCTCCCTTAAAACTAATTAGAGAAGAAACAGCCGACAAGCTAAAAGTAAAGTTAAAAAATCAGGAACTATTAACAGAAGGCAAATGAAAGGTGGTTTTACTCCTCTTTACTATTGAGAGTCATAAAATAAAACTAGTATTATGACAGTTGATTAAATATTTAGCAGAATAATGCATGTTTTGCATGAGAGAGTGTAAATATAACTGCAGCAGAAAATTGTACAAGAAGAAAAACACTGAATTTAAATTTAAGCCAGAATTATGGGGATGTTCCATTGTGCTCTTTTGCAGTGGGGTGTTGTTTTGCATTTGTGGATAACAGCAGGGGACCTTGGCCTCTCAATGGGTGTAGGGGTCTGCCCCATTTTGTCATTTTTAGGCCTGCTGCCATAGGAAGTGAGCTATTTCATAATTTGTGCCAAACACTTCTGATACTGATTAGTGATTCAGAGTTCTCTATCACTAAACACAAAATTTTATCATTTCACCTTTTCCGATGTATACAGAGACAGCTTTCTATTGTTTTGTGTTGCTATGGAAAATGGGATAATTTCATTTTTCAACTACAGGAAAAGAGAAACAAGAAATCAAAAATTGCAAAGGTAACAAAAATGGAAAAGGATTGAAACTTCCTTTGACTTCTTGAAGCTGAGTAGACTTCAAATTAATATTGCCCCTTCAAGGCAAATTTTTTCTTTATGTCCAGTAAGCAGAATCATTAATAGTAGTTAATATGTTTCTTGGGCTTGTGCAATGTTCCAAGTGAGTATAATGATCAGAGGTTCAATTTTTTCCTTATCAAGAAAGGAGTCAAGCTAATACCTCTACGACACAAACCTGACAGACTGAATATGCTGCTCAAAAGGAGACTGAAGTCTGCATTCCTGTGGCAAAAAAAAATAGTTATTAAAAAAACTTTTTTCACAGCAAAAGTGCTTCTTTCAGAGTAAGGCCAAGGGCATTTTTGAGTCTGCAGGAGGAGGGTAATGCCAGCAGCAGTGACATCCACCGTATAAAACCCCTACTCGCCGTTCCAGAAAAGTCAGCCTCAGTTTCCTTTGTGGCTATCTCAGGCTTCACATCTAATTGCACAACCTTTTCTCTTTCTTTTCTTTTCCTTTCAGAAAAACAACATAGTATTTTGTTTAAAAAATATGTGAACTGAGGACAAATTGGCAGCCTTAATTATAAATGTTCCGCCTGTCTGTTTATTGGTTTAAAATATTTCCTGATGAAATAGAAAGACATTCTGTGCCTCAATAGCATGAGTACAATGTTCATTGTTTTGAATGACTTAGATGTTGGAGGATTGTCTGAGCAGCTGTAATTTGAAGAGCATATGGGAAAGCACTCTCTAAGGAGTAACATGATATCTTTAGACAAAAAGGTTGTTTCAAATGAAACTTTCAGCTGATTCCTGCGTATTAGTAGTCAGATCTCAAGCTAGTCAGTAGACATGGAGGCAGAAAGCCCAGTAAAGGCAGCAGTATATGCACAAGTTCTTTATAAACCCTGTATTGTCCAAAGCCATATGGAAAATGTACTGTTCTCAATACTTATACAGCATTTCAGCTCTTAAAATTCTAATAGTACTATGGGTCAGATGCTGCACTGTCATCACACAGCTGGATCTGCAGGGATTTTTATACTGAAGACAAAGAGGGAGGTGTCTGTTGCTGTTTTTAGGAACTTCCTCTCATCTATTTGCTTATATACAGTTCCTGAACTGCAAGTTCTGAAAGGAGATTTTTGAAGGAAAACCACTGAAAAGTAAAGGTAAGGCTAAAATGTCAAAACAGAGTAAGAAAAAACACTTTGTTATAAACAAAGGCCCGAGTTTGGACTCACTACATTAAAGCCCTTAGTCTAAGTAAGAAAGTATAATAGTGGCAGAAGGGAGCAAATCACTGACACAGGATAGATTGTTGATTCTCAAGCCAATCCATAAACTTGTTGCTGAGACATTAGGAGGAGGAGGAGAAGGACAAGGACAAGGCAGAAGATGAAGTAGCTGTGGTGTGGCAGAATACCACTCTCCAAAAGATGTGAAGAAATGGGGAGAACTGTGTCCTCTAAAGGCACCAGAAGCCTTAGCTTATGCTAAGTCTCACAGCCTCATACTCATAAATTCTATTAAATGTGGATAGCTGTTAGATACTCAAAGACAAGAATTTTCAAGGTGCTAAACTCTTATTGATTCCAGCTGACTTCACAAGACTTGTGGATGCTACGTGGCTAAGTGAGAAGTATCAAATTAAGTAAAAGCATCTATAAATAAGCATAAATAATCCTCTCTGAAATTGCAGTCTTTACCTCTCTTGCCTCACTTCTCCAGAAACATAAAAAGGATCATATATACTGCCTTTTTTCACACATATTGGTATGAAAAAAGTTGCCAAAGCTGTGCTTGAAAAAACATTTGTCACGTGAAGAATGTTGCATTCCAGTGTCAGAAATCTTTATTCTGTCTTTAAAATCCCATTAAAATATTTCTAAACAATGGTGCTGGGGAGTGGACAGGAACTGGGAAAAACAGAGGAGACAAAATGAAAAAAAGATTCACAAACATGCAGACAATCACACATTCGTTGTTAATGTATAATTTTTGTATTTTTAATTAATTTACAACTTATTAAACCACCAAATACTATACCCTCTCTTGTCAGCTAGAATTGCCATTCTTGCTAGATGGAATGAGGTATTAGTTTGTCAACAGTATTCAGTCTTCTTGCATTTACTAAACTATTTGATCTTTCTATCAGAAGAGTAATTTTGAAATTTATTTCCAAGTATCTGAAAATGAACTTTTCTATGAGGATTACGTGAAGTAAATATGAAGACATTATTCTTACTGTAATTAATAAAATACTACAACTTTTCTATTTTTTTAGAGCCTCTTGCCAATGAGTTTTGATAGTCATAACGATAATAACTACGTATATCTGCACAGATTTGGACAAAGCTGCCTGCTGGCAGATAGTATACTAGCCTATCTATAAATTTCATAATTTCTGCAATACTCTTCCGTCTCAAATGATTATTGCAATCTGTGTTATTTCTCAGTAACATTGTTACCATGGTTTCTTTTTTTCACCCCTTCTGTAGCTGTGTGGCTACATAGCCACAGGTATCCAGGCACACTGCTTACACTATTGAATGACATTTAAATAATTACATTTTAAAATGTACTTCAAGCTATCTTTGTAAGCAATAGGGCAGAGGAAAAAATGTGAAGCCAAAAGCCTTCTCAAGTCTTTCAAAACCATATGCAGAAGTAAAATTTTTTGTAAAAAAAAAGCTGACATAAGAATTCAAACAAATAAGTTTGCCAAAGAACCCCTCTTATAAAACTGAAATATTTAAGCTGCTTAGTTCAGATAGAAGAAATTATTAGATATGCAGAATTTTAATTATTCTGTTACTGTTGCTTACAGTGTGCATCTTAAATAATAGCAGATTGCTATTTGTTCCTGGGACATTACCAAATTCCCTGATTTAACCTAGCATGATGACTTACCAAGGTAGTAACATGGCCCCTTCCAGTTCCTTGAGGGAGGCTGTGAGGACACTAACCTGGATGTGGAGCAGATATTGGTTTCTATTTAGCATCCAGGAGCTGACCGTACACTTTTAATGTAGATATGGTCATGACGGACCTCATCACTCCAAGAAGATGAGGGATCTACACAGTGGTACTTGCGCTTACTGAGATCTCAGATCCCTCATAGCTTCCCCATTCCACTAAAACCAATTTACTGCAGAGCAAGAGTAGTTCCCACTCACTGTTTCTGGTTGGGCAAAGCTTTAAGCAATATCCTGAAAACCAAGATAGGTAATCTTGGATCCCATCACACTGAAGAGCATAAGTCTAAGTTTTCCAATTCATGGTTGCCAAAAAAAACCCAAAACAAACCCCAAACAAAAATCATCAAGAACAAAAAAGGTCTAACTTCTTCTAACTTCTTGTTGAGCTCAACAATAACTCTCAGGGTTTGCTCAAAGCATACCTACCAGGTTGGGTTTCCCAAAGACACTAGAAGACTTTTTCTAGGTGATAGATGGGTTTTGGCATGAGCTAAACTTTGATAAGTCATTTCAGTCGACGCCTGAAATGCCTCTGCTCAGAGAAAGCACATTTTGTGCTACCTAAGCAACTACTGTATGTTGCTTGGTGGACCTTTTATATCTGTTGCTAGACAGCACTGCCCATGACAGGAAAACCAGTATGAATTCACTTCTCTGCACCCCCAAGACCACTGATGTAATCAGAGTGAAGAATAAAAATATTTTCTCTTTTCTGGAAAGCTATTTGTGGTAGTTTCAGTGAGCTATTTGACAGCTTAACACTATGATCAGTTGTAACTATACAGCTGAGATAGCACAGGAGAGGCAGTACACAAGGGGTGGGAACTTCCCATGCAGGCTTTTCAGCTGTAGCCACCATGTCATGAATCTATACTTATGTTCCCTTAGTAAACTTCACCCTTAATGCTATCCATTTCAGTTCAAATTTCTCAAAGAGCACACCCTGCATGCCCTAGGAAGATTTCTGGCACAGACCAAATCTCTTCAGTGTTCTTTACATGCTGTCACTGCTAATTAAAAGAAGAAGATAGCTCTCTTTTCCCAAAGCAAAATCAAGAATGTATCCTACAGCTGCTGATACTCCAGTTTAATCAAAAAAGCAGACATGCCACTCAGTTCAGTCCATGCTGTTTGCATTAATGCACAAACAGTCTGTCATTCAAATCTTGAATTTTGTTTTCAGAAATCTTGGGAATTCCCATCTGCCATGTCCACATGTATGAAACGCAAATTTCTCAGCTACAGCTGTGGGATAATTTTCAGTAGTTTTCTCATTATTTTTTAGGTGTTGGGAACAATTCACACCCTGAAAGTGCATATGTTTCTACAGGGAAAATTATTTTAAGTAAAGACATGTGAGATTTGAGTGATACTACGTTTATTTCCCAGGTGATGGTTGGAGTATGTAACTAATACTAATTATATGTATCACATTACCTTTAGGTTTAACATGCTGGAAGCAGAAGGATTTGGCCACAAATGCTATATAGCACAATTTGGTCACAATTTGCCTTTTGGAAGAAAGTAACCTGTTACATTTGATTGCTGTAGTTGGGATTATCAGAAGTTGTGAGACTCTAAAACCAGAACAATATGTGGGAAAATTAAGGAACTCAAATTCCATTTTTAAGATGCTATTTAAGATCCTTCCTTCCTTCCTTCCTTCCTTCCTTCCTTCCTTCCTTCCTTCCTTCC
>JAOXJM010000001.1:47696561-47712806 GCA_026413425.1 Tringa solitaria
CTTCCTTCCTTCCTTCCTTCCTTCCTTCCTTCCTTCCTTCCTTCCTTCCCTCTTTGTCTTAATTTCTTGTGTTGCCTCTTCTCTTACACTTTTACAGTCCTTGCAGTAGGAATCATCTTGGGCTCTATCTTGGGATCTTTGCACAGGGCTTATATTAATGCTTCAAAATCTGTGATTAAGGCACCATGTACAATTGTGGTACTACTGTGCCACAATAAAAATAAGAAATACAATAGTATTGCTAGGTAGTGACATTGATAATTCCCTGTTGCTAAGGGTAAGAATATATGTAACTAAGGATTAGAATAAAAGATCCATAAGAGAGAGAATGACAGAGCAGTACAATGGAAATAAGACAGTACTTCTGAGGGTAGCAACTGGGTCAGCACGTTAACAGCAGGGAGAGCATAGGCAAGCAAGGGGAACACTAAAAGAAAGGGAGAGACTGGTTCAGAGGGAATTAAGAAAGCAGGAATGACAAGCATGATGTGATTGAGCAGAGGTCCACTAACAGAAGGTGCTAGAGATTTTGGTGAGGAAAGTTTTAGTAAAGAAGAAAATGGAAGAAAGGGACCCTGAATGAATGCACCTCCAGTTCCTCTTACTACAAGGTAGTAGTGGTTTTAGTTTACCTTGGTTAATTTTGTTTTCACATCAAATGCCTTGAAGTAATTAATATTTAGTGTCCTCATAGTTAATAACCACAGATTAATTAATTGGATAGATTAATTGGATACAGTTTCAGTGCATCCACTGTGCCTGCTGTATGCTTAGCAACATTTATGAAGTGCCCACAAAAAAGTGGGCACATATGGTACTTGCAGGCACTGCATTGCCGAAGCTGCATTAAGCACTCAACTCACAAACATCTCATGCTATAGAAGTGGGATACTTACACTGTGTTCTGCATCTTTTCCCAGGTCTGGGCAGAGACTGTAAAATGCCAGAAGTCTTTGAAAGTCCCTACTTCTCAGAAAACTGCAGATTTGGACATAGGGTAGGACAGTGCTGCAGACACCAACAATAGAGCAGACTTGAGGCTACTCTGGTTCTTAAGATGCGTAAAAGCATCTCTCTTCCAAACACCCTCCACCTATGCTGACTTAGGGGTCTGGCCTTTATTTGGAAAACAAAACTGTGCTATTTGTTGGGGTCTGTTAGAATGCTCAGACCCATTCATTTTCTCCATTTCAATTCCTAGTTCTAATCTCAAATATACTAATATATTGAATGGAAGTGATAGTATCAAATACACGAAGCACCATGAATATATTCTATTTTAGCAGTGTAGCACTATACTGCTTTTCTCATGTAACTTGGCAACAGATGCACTGTGTGAGAGAGCTCTCAGCCAGTGAGCCCTATAAATCCCAAAGCCTGTATCTTCTCGTTAATATAACCCTCCCTTGAAAACTGAGAAGTTCACTAGACTTTTCTGTAGGAATGAAGTCATCATCAAACCAAGGTTACCATGGTTAAAAAATATTTACATTTCATTTGCCTATATTTAAATATACTACTTCTTCACAACCAGTAAGAGATTCTGAACTAAATGGTAACTTTTAGTACTAACTCTCAAAACCTGAAACAACAAATTTATTAAGAGAAGGAGAATGGTGGAAAGAACTTCCATGTTAAGAAATATACTTGGAAAATTGTCTTTTCTATTGTTTCATCACACCTCACTGCACTAGCCATACAATAAGACACGCAAGGGGACTCTGAAACTAAAAAAAGATTGATTTCCTGTTTATAGATTCGTTATTTATTTATGTGTTAGCAACAGAGAATGACTATACATCTGTGTCAACCTAGAAGGCAGCCCTCAAAGAATCGCAGCTGCAGATTGCTGCAAAAAGCATCTACTCTAAACAGGCAAGATAGATAGATAGGCTGCTGAATGGGTTTAGCACCACAAACGTGACCCCTGGAGTGGCAGCAGACATCAGGCCGGTTGTAACATCAGGGAAAGGGGCAATACTTTGGAGGAGAACACTAAATAGAAAGAAAGATAAGGAGAAGGGGAACATCAAAAGGAAGATAACGAAACAGGGTTGGGGAGAAGGCAATAAGAGATGCAGCTGTGGCTTAGATGGAGGTGAGTCAGCGCATGGTAAATACAGGTCCAAATCTCCCCTAGGTAGGAAATTCTCCAAATGCTCAAAGAACCCTCCTTAGGCCACATCTGGAGCTGCCCTTCTAGCTGAAGTTTCTGATTGGATCTTCTCTTTGAATTTCACCCTGCACAATAGGAATAGGACAGGAAAGGAGGAAGATGACCTGAATTTTAGTTTTCCCAAAACTCTCTCTTGCATGGCTCTGGGATCAGAGTGATACTTGGGAGAGTAAGAGTTACAGCTGGGCCCCATCATACCCCATCTCCTTCAGGACAGCTGCCCCTATCATCTGGTAGAAATGTGGTTTCTACCTCACACAAGCTCTCTCTCTCATCACACAGTTACTACAAGGCCTGTTTATTCCACTCTTGTAGTGTATTCCCTCCATTGCATTCTTGTGTTCCCACCCATCATTTATTCATAACAGATGACATTGTTTGGACAAAAATATGGTGAAGGTGTATTCAGTCTGTGTAAAAACCCTAAAGCATGTGCAGAAAGTCCATTGGCAGACTTTTCATATTTATTAGCATAGGTTTGTAAAAAACCCTCCCCTTCTTCCTTTTATTGTTTCCTTTTGCTTTCCTTCCAAGTAACAAAGTCTACATAGACGTAACTCAAATATTTAGGACCCCAAGTTCCATGTCTGCTCATTTTCTTTATGAAAAGTAAGGCTGTGATTAGACATGAAATAACTGTAGCTAATAAATCTGGTCCCAAGGACTGAGTAATCTCATTACAAGTGGGAAATGACGGTTTATTCATCAACATATGGAGTGCTTTAGAAGTGCTGGAATAGCCAGACTAATGTGGAGAGTCAGGGAAAGTCAGCTTAAAGAAAGGAAGGAACCTCCAGTGATGTTTTACATATGTAGTGACTTATGTGGGAAAGAAGAATAACGTATCTCATGTCTACCATGGAAAATAAGGTAACTGTAAAAGTAAAGATCTTTGTGGTGCAGGGCCTGCATAAATGTTTCCCATGGATATAATACTTAATTTGAATGTTCTTAATAGAGATGAGAACATATGTTACATGTGGTGGAAAGGAGGTATAAGTGTGATTTGGAAATGCATTTTCTTTTTTCTTGGAAAAGTCAACAGACCTCTTTTCTGGCATTGCAGACCTCGTAGTGAGGTGTCAGTCCGGTGTTATGTGAAATGCAAGATTTACTTCCAAAAAAAATGGGATTTCTTTTGAGCTAATTGTGGTTTTGCTGGTTTAATTCAGTTTGAGAGAAAAGGAAAGCTCTACAGTTTTCCAGATAGAGAATCAATCTTTCTTCAGAGATTCTTTCTTCCTTTCATGATTCAATACAATGCCTATAATGACAGCTGTTTCCACAGAGATGGGAGCTGCAATATCAGTCCAAAAGAACTTGTAACTGTTGACACTCAGCATGGTTTTAAGAACCATAATTGCCAAACTGGAAGGTTTAATTATCACATTTCTCCTCTTTTCATCTGTGAAATTTGCATGCAATTTTTCAATTCACACAGTGAAGTCTCCTGAACAAATATCAGGCCCTAGTTGTCTTTTGTGCATTTTTTTAAATGACTGGATGGGGGTGGGTGGGTGTGTTTCCTTTTGGGGGTCAGAGACAGTATTCATTCATCAGCTGTGAATGAATTGAAATGTTTAACTTTTCCACTGGAAAATAAATCACTATGAACATCTCTCTTGGAGCTAAATTAAATGCCAGCTTTATACCTGTCAGCCTAATCAACAGCTTTCACACACATCACAAAGATGTTATGGAGAGCTGCCATCAGATATGCTTATAAACTGTGTATGTGTGAATTTTTCTTCATTTTGGCCAAATGGGAGAAGCTATTGAGCTCCTACCCAGAATAAGACAGGTGGCACCAGAGCTCCAGTTGTGGGTGATATCTCAGCAGAGGTTGAGTAACATGGGTGGAGATGTCTCCACAAACTGATGAGTACAGGACTGGGCATTTTTTGGTTGAACCTGACTGCTTTGCCAGAAGCAGATAGAAATTAAAGTCTGGAAATAGTAAAAGAAAGAAGTGTGGCCCTGAGAAGGTGCTAAAAGAGAAAGACTGAAGACTTGGAAAATTTGAGCAAAGAAATTGTCTCCTTCTACCTCTTCTTTTCCAAGCAAATGGGACTTAATACTCATTGCAAATAGACCAGATTGTGCTAAAGAAATTTCTGTCTCATAAAATCATGTTCTTTTTATTGGGGGAAAAACTCAACCCAAAAAAAAGCCTTGAATGTTGGCTAACTGCTCAGATTTCATGGGATAACAAATGCTTTTACAAAAAGCAGTAGAGTAACAAAACGATGTTGTAAATATTTTCCATAACATTTCTTATACAGCTAGAATAGGGAAATAAATGTAATACTAAAGGCCAAATGAACTGCAGAGAACAACTATCAGAGATGTTCCAGTGAGCACCCAAATGAATTCCAGGAGAGGGAAGGAAGTCTGTAAGAAGGGAAAAGAAATTGTTGTCCATATTTTCACAGAATCACGGAGTGGTTGAGGTTGGCAGGGACCTATGGAGATCATCTAGTCCACCCCCACCAAGAAAGACCAACCAAAACACAAACATGTCCATAAATGCCTTTTAGAAACTGCATATTTAGTTGTGATGTGCTACTGATAAAATTTAAATTTCTTCTTGTTAACTTTTGAAGAAAAAAGTATCATTCCCCCTTCTCAAGGACATGACCATAAAATGGCTGATACCACACATGAGCTAGGAAATTGCTGTGGAGATTATGGTTCACAGCCATAATTTTTAAAAAGAAATGTGAGCCCAAACTATTTTGCATTCATGCCATCCTTTCACTCTTCCTCTCTATCTCATTCTACAGTGAGGGCAAACCTCAGCTATGAGATGTCTTGAGCACAAATTCAAGGGGGGAATATTTTGGAAAAGTTATTTTTAGTCCCTTTTTTGGCATATATAAAACTTTTACTCCTCCCTAAGTCTGAAGCATTTGATTTTTTTTTACACCTACAGAAGCTTCACAAGTCTGTTTGGGACAACAGAGTAGTGTTAAGGCTCAGACTCAAGCCCACTGAACACAAGAACAATGAAAACTAAAAAAAAAAATCATAATCCACAAACTATATGAACAATTTTCATTGGTTAAAAAATCCTCCCAAAAAAGATAGACCCTCTTCCACAAAAAATTTCTTAAAGATTGTCATTTACAACAGGGTAGAAAGCAAAACTAGCTCAGAAATTTAGGAGGTGTTTTATTTAGTGATTTGTTAAGAGAATACTAAACCAGTACAGAGTGCAGAAGGATATGCTGGCAATCACAAATACAAACTCTCTTGTTTATGGAATAGCTATAAATAAATGTCTGGAAAGTCCTGGTGCTAACCACTTGAATGCTTGAGCCAGTCTAGGCAATAAATAAATAAATATTGCAACTCTTTGCCAAGCTAATGGGTAAGATGCTCTTACAATATTTCCAGTACTTCATGCCTATGCCTTGGTCATAGACCACAAGTAAAACTTTTCCATGAGCATTTTGGAATTTCCACTTTTGTGCAAGATTGGGAAATGCAGAGCCACCATCAGCACAGGAAAAAAGGAGTTTAAAGAAACTTCTACCAAACTTTTGCATAACAAAATTTTTTGAGTCTTTGAGTCGTTTTGTTTTCATACTGTGTATGGAGTCCATGAGGACTTCTACTCAGATAGGTTCTAGGGCCTTCATGAAAATAAAACACCTGGAGCTGTACCACAGAGGCCCCACAGGATCTCAGAAAGTGAAGAAATGGTGGAATGATCAAAGCGGACTCTGTGCGGGGAACAGAGGGTGGCACGTGAGAAGGACAGCACAGCTACAGTGGCACAGCAGGAACAGCAGAGGGTTTTGTTTCCCCTGGCGTTAGAGCTACTGATGAGAGGCAACCAAGGCAGGGAAAGAGTGGTCTTTCTTCTCCTGAAGAAATTCTTTTTCCCCATTTGGCTTGTTATGCCCAGCTTGTGCAGTGTGGGGAGGTGGCAGGGGAAGTCATGCCCCATGTAGGCTTCGCAGCAGCACATTGCTTGGCATACCCACAGCGAGCTTCACTAACACCGTGTAAGATAGACAACTGGGCTGTTGAGCTGCTGTTGCTCTGATGACCATCTCAACCGCTTTATGTATCATGGTTTCCAAACCCTCCACTCTTTCAGTGCTCAATGTCTGCTTAACATCAGGTCTTGATGGCTGTAAGATGACAGCGTAGGTAGAGTGACATCTTTAGAAACACCCTTTTTGCAGCACTGGCAGGTTTCAGCGGCTGTTGTGTTAATGTTTTCTTACAGCATAGAAGCAGGTGCCTGGAAGGTGCCTCAAGAGGTCAGATATTTAGACCATCCCCATGTTCGGGAGCAGCTTCAAGCCTATCTACACGATACATACATCTGTGCATTTGAAAGAACATATATTAGAAGTTTAAAGGGATTCTGCAATTTCTCTAAGTAACTGTATCAGTGTTCAGATAATGTCTGATCTAAATCCATCTTCCTGCAAAATAGACCATTTTTTGCATGTCCTATTCCCCGCGATCTGAGAATCCAATCAGTCACTGTGTTCTGTGTAGCTGTCTTGGCATACCTGTTATCATTTGCCTTTTTAGCTCCTCATTTCCAGACTAAATAAACCCAACTCTCTCAGCTTTTCCACATAAGTCTTATTGTCCAAATGTCTGTTTAGTAGGAAACCACAGGCCATCTTACAGTCTTACCTTTAAAATCCAGGACTAAGTTTCTATTATCTATATACTACAAATAACAAGGTAATATCAAATATTGCAAGATAACTGACAGGAAATTTCAGAAGGGGGTTTCATAGCTTCATAGCATCTAAAAAGCTTTTATGTATAAAGGGTTTTAGTGCTCTGGATAGTCTCAAGCAGATAGATGGTGAACATACAAGGGAACTTTTGTTTACTATGTTGAAAAAAAATCTCTCCTCACAGATTCCTGTCTCTCTCTAAAGCTCTCCAGACAATCTCAGTTTCACAAAGTAAAGGGAACTTATGTCTGAAATCAGAAAACTGAAAAGCTGGAGGAACTCATAAGTTCCTCCTCAATCTGCCCTCATGCTTCCCATGCTACAGCAAGTGTCTTGCTCAGCATTTGCAAGGGTCGCTTCACACTTTGTGATACCATTGCTCTTTTTGCTTCACAGGGCATGGTGTTTGTCACTGGTAGCTGTACTGACAGCGTAAAGCTTTTGCTATCTCATAGTCCCCATCAAGATGTCTCATTTTTGCCATTTAGGCTGTCCTTTCCCTGACTTTTTTGATCTTGCTCTTGCCTGGGAACCTTGTGCAGCACATGGCATGTACGTTCCTATTGGCAAGAGCAGGCAGAAGCCCTCATATGGAGCTGTCAGCCTGCCACCGCAGCCAGCTGCTTGCAGATGTGGGGCCACTCACAGCTGGGCCTGCTGTGTGAGTTTTGAAGATGGCTGCTTGCAATAAAACTGCATCAATCCACAACACAGCTTGCAGCATCTCCAGAAGATCGCCGCAGACAGCCCGAGTTTTTCAGAGGTTGCCAGAGAGCTTCCCCAGTACGAAGGGAGCCTCACACCAGATGGGGCCTTCTCTGTGGAGCCGAGCAGAGAGCTGCAGCTGGCTGCCCTGTCCCCTCCCTGTGCTGCTGGTTGTCTCCACTGATGGCTAGCATCACTGCTGAGATGACAGCCAGATGAGAGGGTGTTTGCCCATTGACCCCAGATCAGCCCCAGGGAAGGGTGAAAAAGGGATCCCCTGAGTGTGAAGGAGAGGGATTTTCTAAATCCATTACAGGCTGTGAACAGCAGGATGGTGAGGAGGTCCTATGGCAATTTTTTACTTACATATGGTCATGTTAAGTGCTGGAGGGAAGTGCCTAAGATAACATGCTAAGTGTCTAAAGAAACTTGCAAAGGAAAGAGGCACCTGATTCAGAAGATTTCATGAACCTTTTTAACAAAGCTCCCATCTTGTGCCTTATTAAAAAGAAAGTAAGGGTGTCCACAGCAGTGGTTGGGTGAGCACTCTTCTCACCCCAGAGCGGTCAGTCAGCTGGAGGAGAAATCCCTGTTCTTCCTGGAGGAAAATGACGTGTTTCTCCCAGAATGGAAGCACCTTCCATCAGGCTTAATTCCCTGCTTCTTCTGGGGTCAGGGTGCTAATTTAGTGTTTTTCTTTCTAAGCCACATGGTTGCTATTGGCAGTCCTAATTACTTCTACATCTTCCAGTTCTTCCAGTACATCTTTTACTGTGACAAGGGGGTGAAATGATAGGGAAATGCCTACATTTTGTAGTTCCTGACAAGATTTCTGAGACAAATCAGAAAGTAAAATAGTAAATATCAGCTATAGCAAATTAAAATGGTTGGAAAAGAACTGTTATGCCAAGACTGCCACACTTCTCTGCAAGTTTTCCTCCCCTGAAGTACATGTGTCATCTAACTGGACTTCTGTAAGGCCTTTGACACAGTCCTCCACAACATCCTTCTCTCTAATTTGGAGAGATATGGATTTGATGGGTAGACTGTTCAGTGGATGAGGAACTGGATGGATTGTCACATCCAGAGGGAGTGGTCAACGGCTCAATGTCCAGATGGAGATCAGTGAAAAGTGGGGTTCCTCAGGGGTCCATAAAGGGACCAGTACTGTTTAATATCTTCATCAGTGACATAATGGGATCAAGTGCACCCTCAGCAAGTTTGCAGATGCTGTCTGCCTGGGTGGTGCAGTTGACAAGCCAGAGGGGATGCCCTACAGAGGGACCAGGACAACCCTGAGAAATGGGCCATTGTGAACCTCGTGAGATTCAACAAGGTTAAGTGCAGGGTCCTGCACCTGAATTGGCACAATCCCCGGTATCAATACAGGCTGGGGGATAAAGGGATTGAGAGCAGTCCTGCAGAGAAGAACTTGGGGGTACTGGTGGATGAAAAGCTGAATATGAGCTGACAATATGCACTCACAGTCCAGAAGCCCAGTCATACCCTTGCTGCATCAGAAGTGTGGCCAGCAGGTCAAGGGAGGTGATTCTGCCCCTCTACTCTGCTCTTGTGAGACCCCACTTGGAATACTGCATCCAACTCTGGAGCCCTCAGTAAAGGGAAAACATGAACCTATTTAAGAGGAGGGCCACAAAAATGATCAGAGGGATGGAACACCTCCCATATGAGGACAGGCTGAGACAGCTGGGGTTGTTCAGCCTGGAGAAGAGAAGGCTCCAGGGAGACCTTATTGTGGCCTTTTAGTACTTAAACGGGGCTTATAAGAAAGAGGGGGACAAAGTTTTTAGTGGGACCTGTAGAGACGGGACCAGGGATAATGGTTTTAAGCTAAAAGAAGGAAGATATAAAGCAGATAGAAGGAAGGATAGAAGGAAGAAATTTTTGACAATGAGGGTGGTGAAACGCTGTAACAGGTTGCCCAGAGAGGTGGTAGATGCCCCATTCCTGGAAACATTCAATGTCGGATTGGACGGGGCTCTGAGCAACCTGATCTATTTGAATATGTCCCAGGTCATTACAGGGGAGGTTGGACTGGATAACCTTTAAAGGTCCGTTCCAATCCAAACTGTTCTACATTCTACATATTCCACATCATATTCTATGATTCTACATGTGCCTGTGCTGTCTGGTGCACCCAGGATATGTTGGATCTTCTTACAACACGCATTTTACGCTATTTGTTTATGCCCAGTAAATCTAATGATTTCAGGACACTGACACTGAGCATGGTTGCCCACCTGTGAAGTAGATACAAAGCAGGTCCAGATCTTTGTAGGTATATTGCACCATGCAGTTCCCTGGGGACATACCTGAGACTTCTGAATATATATGGTAGCCTGGCTGGCGTGTCTAACCGAGAGCAATCACATCTCATCTGCCAGCACTATCTGATAGCTGCTCATCTGATAGACAATCTGCAAGATCTGTCCAAAAGTTTCCAGAAAATTTTAATTTTCCATTAAAAATAGACATGGTAGGAAAAGTACAAATATACTGTCTCTCACTTTCTCTGTCTTTCCTTCCCTCCCCACAAGTTACTTACAATTTTACTGTTTGTCAGTTCTTTTCTTTCATCCATCCCTCCTTCCCTTGCTCCCTTCCATCTTTTTGAGCAATTAACTCTGGAAGCCAGCTAGCACATAACACAAGCTTGTTCTTTTTAGCATCCTCTGTTGTGAAGGATTCTAGAAATAACAGCAATTTCAAGGTTTTCCAGAGTTATGTAGCTGTCATCGAAGCAGATCACCTCTAGGATATCACTTCAGTGTGATAACTGCACCTTTCAGTCAGTTTTCTTCTCTGCTTGGTCTGTCTGATCCTGGCACCTCCAAGGCCTTTCCCCATTCATGTTGCGCCAGCCAGGCCACCAGCATACTTCAGATTGTCCACATCTTACATTTAAATTACTTCCTTTTTTAAAGATTAAATCCATATGACCTTTGTCTCTTTGCTTCTTCCCTAGCCCCAACTTCTGTCTAAACTGGAGACAGGATGAGGGCCCTGTTGACCCGTGACCAGGCTCTGTGACCCAGAACACATCTGGGAAGGAAGAGCAAAGCAATCTCTGGTCTCAGCCACATCTGACATCCCCCTACCTCCCTTGCCTGCTTTATTCCTCCTTCTTCTGCTCTAAACTCCCAGCCCCCCTTTGCTCTTTAGCTGCTTCCTCATTTCTTATACCATCTATTTTCCTCTATCTCTCCACACAGTCTCTCCCTCTTTCCCAAAGCTGCTGCTTGATATTCCTCCATCATTTCCAATCCAGCCTGTGCATGTTGCACTTTCTTTTCAAAACAAGCTTTGGGTTAGCCAGTAGACTCTGATTACATTTCTTCCGTACACACTCCACCCCCTTCCTTTACAAGAGCTGGATTTTAGTGAAACGCCTGTGGACATTTTTCAGATTTCAGCCAAGAGCAAGGTTCAGATTTACATTGCTAGGGTGTGACATGGAATCAGCAACTAAAGTATGTTCCCTTGAGCAATTAAGTTCATATAACCCCTGGCTCATGGGCAGATACTTGAGGGGATATTCTGCCTGACAGTGCTCACTCTAATTCATCTGGTGCCTGACAGCTAGGCATAGCTCTCTGTAAAGACAAATCTCTTTCCTTTTTTTATTCTTCTATTTTTTCTTATTTATTTAAAACCCCATATCTTTCTTTCCCTTGTTTCCCATGGAAGCAGCAGGTTTGCAGTGAACGCCTGAGAGTACCAGGGGCAGGAGTGAAGGTTTGTGACTCTCCATAGGGAATTACATGGCTGTTCATATGTACACCCAGCAGTGGATTTCATCTAAGAAATTATGTTTTATTCAGAAAGTTGTATCTTAAGAACCTCTTGCTCACTGAACCTCAGGTCTGAACCACAAAACCAATCCTGCACCATGAGCAGTATGTGCAATTCTAGGCAAGACCAGCAAGAGTTTATGGTCTTACACAGAAAAAAAATCTTGCAAACATAAGGAGTTCTCCACCTTAGCTCCAACAAAACTGGCAATGTACTATAAAAAAACACTTGAGGGCTCTGGCAGTCACAAAGCAGAAACATAAATGCAGTCCTGCTTTTCTAACATAAGCTCTTTAAAAACAGGTCTACTGTAACTGGCAGAAGAGCTGTTAGAAGCAAGTGTCTTTCTTTGATTAAGAAATCTTAGACCACATCAGCCTACCCTATTGTCTTGTAACAACTACCTTCATAAAACTCACAATATGGCATGTTTATGCCAAGTACAAAGCTCAAGATGTCCAGCTACTATCACTGCCTTTCCTTTGTGATCTGGGACTGGGAAGACTGGCCTCAATAGAGGCCTCTCTCTTCCTAATGACTCACAGATGACTTTGCTGGCGCTTCTTGCAGTTCCTCCCAGAAGAAGTTTACAAAGTGTTTAGGGTTTAATTATTGCTGAATCAGTGCATCTTCATTCAACAGGAAAAGAGAAATGCACTGCCATTATCGTCTTGCACTGAGGTTAATTAAAAGCAGCTCTTCAGCTGGTTGTTGCCTGTATGCCAGTTGAATTTTGACTCATATTGCCAGTGTGAGCTGAAAGCACAGGTTCTGCTTTTTTACTGGGGCACACAAGTACATCTGGTAAAAGGTAGTTCCACAAAGAAGTCTTTAAAACAAATATGCATATGCTTATGCTTATGTGTATGTGTATGTGCATGTGTATGTGTGTACACATATATATATTTAGGGGCCTCAATCCCTCATGCCCTGTAATTCACCCAATTATTCATATCAAGGGCAATGTATCTAACCATCTTTCCACAGGGGATGTGATCTCATTTCTGGAAGAGATCATGAAAACCTTGCTGCAAAGGAGCAGGTCCTGATATTCTGATTTCACAGTTGCAGCACCTCAGTTATTTTTAGAAAGCCACCTTCATTATTGCTCTCAAATGAGACAGCCTGGTATACAATATTCTCAAATACTTACTGTTAAATAGCAAACCAGAAAAAAGAAAAGGTATTTACCACGTATTTTTGCAGGGCTACACTCTGAGGTTTTGTCACTAACGTCAAGCTGCCACGGTGCTGTGGTAGCTTTGTTTCAGATGTCCTGCAAGGGAATCAAAACCCCTGCTTGTATAGTTCCCCCACTGCCTTCTATCTGGTTTTACATTTTCCTTGATTGCAGCTGGATATTTGAAAATGTCTGCTGAAACTCTAATTACAACTGCAGTAAACATGAAAGACTTCTGGAGTTAAATTGCTCACATAACACTGATTTTGGTTTGGTTTTGTTTTTAATATGAAAACAACAAACATTCCACAGCCAATTACACATACCTTAAATAAAGTTCAGAGCAGAGAAGGACCCTGATCACCGATGTTATTTGTCCCTTCAAGTAGCCAACTCATAGGACTGCAGATGTAGATAAAGAAAGGCTACAGATATTCCACAAAAATGTTGAAAACAGATGCTTCGTCAGCCCACTGGTCTAGCTTTAGTAATTCCTGTCTTAGAGTTAAAGACTGCTGTTTATTGTTTCTACAGAGTGCTGGTTTTACAAAAGGAAGAGTGGTGAATGTTATTCAACATGCAGACCCTCTTTTCAAAGATGTTGCTACTGATTTTGGCCCCAAGAGAGGTTGATCAGTCCCTGTTTGAGAGTGGGGAAATTCTATTACCATGTAAGTTCATATGATGGAAGGTATGTAGAGCATCAAGGAAGTGGTCTCAAGAATGAAACGGGAAAAGATCAAAAGGACATGACTTGGATTTGTCTTTAGTTGAGGCTCGACTTGGAGTTTGCTAACAAAGAACCTCTTTGATCTAGAATCTTTTATTACTGCAGAGAATAAATGTAAGGAACAAAATATTCACCTTAATTATTTTTTTCTTTTCCTCTCCCCTGCCCCAGGAAAGTGAACAATTCAAAGCCTCATGTAGGTTTTGGAAATGTAACTATGTACTGTGTTTCAAAGTTCCTTGTTACCCACTTTTCTAGCAAACAGCCACAAAAGCTAAAGATTGTTAAAAAAAAACAACTGGGTTTGGGCTCATGCTAAAATGAAAGACTGATTCTCTAGAAAGCTCTGAGGCAAAAGAAACTATGCCAAGTGTAATTTTACATCCTTGCTGATTGTCCTCTTTCTCCAGTGCAGTCATTCATTTTGCTCTGTCACATGTCCGAAATTATAAGAACATTACAAAGAACATTTATCAGAAGGTTTCTGGCCCATGACTGTGAATGACTATGTGGGTTTCTCTGGAAGTTTCCAGAGCTTTTTTTTGTTGTTCCCAAAGATATATTTCTTATTTCTATTTTTAAAGAGGAACTGAGGTGTTATTCCTGTAACTGCAGAGATTATCACTGTGTCATTCATACTTTCTTTTTCATCAGAGCAAATGAAAGTTGGTTTAGTCAGATAAGGTTAATATGATCATTTAATGAAAAGATAGCTTATGCAGAACTACCAGAAATCTATTTTTTCCTACTTGGCAAAACCTTTGCCAAGAGTGGCTATAACTGGCTAGTAGATCTAAAGAGGAAACTCCTGATTTTCCAAGGTCTTGAGCAACACAAACGTGCATTTGAGGCTTTGACTGGAATATGGCTGAGGCAGATGCTGTACTCCACCCATTTTATAAGTTAGTATGATTTATTAGTAATTTTTTCCAGTATAGCTTCAACTACAGATCAGAATTTATCCTATTCTAGTTTTAGAAATTCCAAGAAATTGCGTCTGAACCCTTTAGCCTCTCTGAGATGACAGAAGACAGCTTGCTCTGAAAACAGAGTAACAGCAGATGCATGATACTTCCATCAGGACCATGAAGTCATTATACTTTACATTGCATGAGAGGAAACAAACAGGTTTTTAAGTAATGCTAGACAGGCTTTCTTCCAATATTAGGAAATAGCTGGATTAAAAATCTAGAGAAGGACTGGATTTTTTCAGTTTGAAAATTTGAAAAAAGCTTCAGTTGTTCCCCAAAATAATAATACTTTTTAATCTTGTGTCCAAACTTTTCTGCTTATTTACTCCCCTGCTAACTTTTTTCTGTGATGGAAGTCCAGATGCCACCCTTCAATAAAGTCCTTCTTTATTGAACTTCTCAGGACAAAAATTCCTGGCCCAAAGGCTGTCATAAACTGTTTGGGGTTTTTTAGGGCTGATCCTTGGTATCATGTAATCTCATATTCAGATATAAATGAATTAACAAACAGGCAAAGGGACTGGAGTATTTTAGTTTCTCAGGTGTAACAGAAGAATATATGACATGTAGTTTTACCACGTCTGTTTTAGTGTTTGAATCAGCTGCTGCCATTGTAGGAGCACAGATGGCAGAGCAGCTCTATCCCAAAGCAGAGAAGATGACAGAGCACACTGGAGAGCAGCCAGCCAGGAACTTCCCTTTTTGCAGCCATGACTGCAAGGAGGAAGGATTGACAAGTATTTGGTTCTGATCACTCCATTTTTGTTCAGACACTGGCCAACTGTAGTGCTCAAATGAAATAAAACTTTGTTACTGGTTCTGGTTCTGACAGCCACAGACTCCCCTCCTTAATAAAGTTTGAGTGCTCAAACTAATAAAGTTTGAGTTTCTTTCAGTGCTGTTTATATAGTGGACTTTTGAATAAAATTAATTTAAAAGAAAGCCCCGTGGATTGATCTTGGCAGTTAATCAGAGGCTGCGAGCAAGAAGGGAGCTTCTACTTCTCATTTCTTTAGATTAGTTGCTGAATTCTATTTCCTAACAACTGTTCAGCTACTATTTTCAGTGTTATGAAGCAGATCTCTCTGAAATAAATTCCTCTGCACAAATTTTGGGGAAAAATGTCCTTCTTTCTCTTGCCATGATTTTGAGAAACTCACTGTACATAAGAGAAAGCCTAAAGTCCCTCCAGAGTTGTTGTATAAGAATATATATTTTCCTCTACATGCAATTAATATATAATGAAATTAACACATGCAATTCTTTCTGGAGGCAGTCTCCATGAAGGACCATGAATAAAGAGGAAGGAAACATAAGGAATTTAGAGCAAGTTTTACTCAGTCAGATTTGAGTTTAGGCTTGCAGATTTTTGTGCTTTTCCAAATAGAGTTTGATGGCATCCCTAATATGTAGCATAACGGGAGACAGAGACCAGCTGTGCTTTGAGAGTTAATCTCATAAACTGCTTCCAGAGAAGGTCACATTCAGAACCCTGAGGGCTTCCAATCTGTTCAGACTTGAAAGGTATGTCAAGGAGGAATTGATTTTAAACCATCCAATTTTAACATGCAGTTGGGCCCCAGCACTGTGAATACCCTGTGCACGCAGCAAGGCACCAGGGCACAGAACATGTTCAGAGGCAGGCTCTCTCCCTCTTGAACTCTGTGTCTCCAGGAGAATACATGTAATAACCAGAGATCCACCAAACTTAGTGATTTATTTGACACAGTACCTCCTATAACCTTTAATGTAAAAAGTACGTTTCCTGTTGCAGAAGTCATATTGTTTGCAGCGCAAGTACTGTGTACAGCATTGTAGGACTCTGCTCTTATTTGTTAACTCCCATGTTCCACTGTTGTTTTGAGCAAAAATCACCTAAAAATGCCAGGGAAAAGTTCACTTTTCCTCCAAATACTCATCAAAAAAACAGGGAGAGAAGGGAAGGGAAGGGAAGGGAAGGG
>JAOXJM010000001.1:47726536-47744870 GCA_026413425.1 Tringa solitaria
AAAGAAAAGAAAAGAAAAGAAAAGAAAAGAAAAGAAAAGAAAAGAAAAAAGAAAAAAGACAACTACAATAATTGGCCAGAACTGTCCTTACAGTTTATGCTGTGAAGTGTTCTGTGTTTTCTGTTACTCAGTTGGCATCACAAGAACTCACCTCAGCTGCGCTACCTATTGCCAAATAGGACACATTCACAAGGAAGCCACGTTTGAAGAAAACAACATCTGTGAACACTACATACAGTAACTGTGCTGGTCAGAGGCAGAGTTCCTTCCCTTGGATGATACTTGTCATGTAAGTGCCAAGAATGCCTGTAGCTGGAAACTGTCATATTGCCACAAAATAGGGTGACTAACATTCTCTTTGGTACTGTTTAAATGATCTAGGGCCCCTGAGACCCTATAAACATTGAAAACTACTATTTCTGGAATACTGTCCATAGCATTTGACTCTTTATTTACATGTCACTGCTAGAAATGTTGCTTGTGAGATTTTTGTTTGGCCTAAACTGCCTAAAATTGATGGTACAAAGGAAAATGAAAGAAAACTGGAAGGATCTGCTATGGTCATTCAGTTCGGCCCCTTGATACCACTTGCCATGCAGCCACCTTCATGAATGTCTCTACACTTACAGAGTGATCAGGCTTAGCAGCCACTCCTCCACCTCTGGAGCATTCATTCTTGTAACTATTCACATGGCGTATTTTCATGCCCTGTTTTTGCAACTTCTTTCTGGACCCAAGAAACAAAGTGCTGAAGCAAGGGAAGAAGCAGAGGGGAGCTAACAGAGGAGCCAGACTCACATGTGCACATACAAAAGCAAATAAAAGAAAGAAACGGGAAAAGAACAAAGCGAGAAAAGAAAACAAACAGTAGGGAGATAACAGGGAAACCCTACTTTCTCACTGATTAAAACCAAGAGCTGCAGCAAAGAATTTAATAAACAGTAGCAGTTAAATGCTCAGTGGGGTTTGCACCACTGACATCTGTTCTCCTGCACAATGTCCAGATCCTTTTGGACCCTAAAGATGGCATGAGAGATCCAGGTGGGCAACACTTATCCCTCTTATCCCACTTATCCGGCCAGGCCTCACTGAGGTGGCACTGGGCACCCTGTCTTGACTGGTGAGATGGTCTGGATTAAAGAGCCAATGAGGACAATAGACCTGTCAGTAGGGTGGTACCAGGAATCAAGCATCCATCTGCTCAGCTACAAACAAGCAACCGACACCTTCCTTCCCCTCCCTGTCCCCACAGGAAGATCAAGGGTGAAATAGCTGCTAAGAGAAGATTGGAGAGCTTTTAAATTGCATCTGACACCATTTCTTTCATCTCTAGCTACAACCTTGCAGTGTAAACATCATGCTGTGAAGACTTAAACAGACAAAAGTGTTGACCTGACTTTTTTTCTTTTTTTCCAAAAGATGTGAATTCCATGCAAAAGGAGGGGTCCCCTACACAGCAACCCAAGTAAATGGCTTTCCTTTTCAGTACAAGCACTGACAATAAAGTAGCTGCTTATATCTATTTCAGCTAGGGGCTACTGCCAATAAGCAAGTTAAAGAAAAACAAACTCAGAAAGCAGTAAGAACAGTTATTTAAAAAAATCTGAACATTCATCTGGTGTGTTGGTTTTTAGATAGAAATAATTCAAAACAAAATGAAACAAAAGCCTGTCTTTGTGTGTGGTAGAGCTGAAAGATTTGTGGCAGGACTTGTCTGCAGGAAATAAAGAGAAGTAACCTACCTAGCTGCATGGGTTGCTGTAATTATGATCTTAATCAGAATTTATATGCAAAAATTCCCTCCCAGGTTTTTAGAAATATTAAATATTTAGAAAAATATTAATCTGGCAGAAGGTAAATCTGGCAGTTGGTCAATCAGTAATAGTGAGATGCGTAGGGAGAGAAAATTACAGGTGAAGAAAGGCAAGATGGGAAAAAGTGCAGGGTAGGGAGAGGTTGGTTTGGGAGTTTTTGGTTGTTAAACAAATTTGATTCCACTATGAGGGGATGACTGTGTGGATGGATGTCATCTGGAACTGATTTATTGATTACAGGAGCAAACACCAGAGCGAGGGTGGAGGGGGAAGATATCTTTATAAATTCGTCTCAGAATCATTTCTGGAACTACTATGTGTTTCATTTTAATTACTGTCTTCCTTCTCAGTTTTGTAATTTGTTCTCCTTCCTCATCTTTCCTAATAGACAATGAGAACCAGGATAAGTAAGAATGACCAAAGTAAAAACTTAAGAGTGGGTCTGCTATGTACCTAAACATATTTATGTGATTACTGAATTAATCCCGAGGAAAAGATTCGATTACAGGGGGGTGGGGAGGGAGAAAGGGAGGAGCATCCATTCATACATGGAAATGGTGGTGGAGGGGATACTCCTGTTTTCAAATACAATATTCAAAGTTAGCACACACATTCAAATTACAGTCGTTAGCACACTCATTCATAAAAAGAACAGATCTCAAGGTTCTCCCAGTCCCTTCAGTCCCCTAGACAAATAAACAGAATCTGTAGAATTTCACAGATGTATAATATCTGTGTTATTATTAGTTCAGGACCCTCCCAACCCCCTCAAGCCTCCAAACAAGCAAACAAAATGCGCAGAATTTCCCATACAGGTTAGACAAAATTATAAGTTCCCCTTCCCTTCAAAAGCCACTTTATTTGCATGAGGCAGCTACAAGATCTCATCTGCAGGAAGCCGCAGTAAAGTATGAACCTGGGGTTCCAGTTGCTTTGCACTGCTGTGAAACCAGTGCAAGGGAAAACAACAGCTCCTGGGAGGAAGCCTCCACCTCCCTCTGTGGCCAGTCTCACAGTGAGTGGCACTCTGGTAGAAAGCAATGTGCTAGAGGTAGCCACTGCTGTTATTACTGTAGTAGAAACAGTAAGTGTGATGTGATTTATTTTCCTCCTGTTTAAACATCAAGATTCAAAACTACATGGCTCTTGATGAATAAACAGTGTCTGTGGCTATCATAGCCTTTACACAGGGGCTTTCTTTTCTACTTTAATTTTAACAAAAGCCCTCTGAAAAAAATACTCCTCTGGCAGCCCATTTATGCATGTGTGTACGTGTGCGAGTGTGCATGGAACAAAAGGGCGGAGAGGAGCTCTGGGCTGTAGTTACTACTTGCAGTATATCTGCTTTGTACTTACTAACCTTCTGCTGCTTCCAAGAACAACTCAGTAAATCATGCCTCTTCCACTGAAACTGCATACACACCACTCTACGTTTTCAGCAGGGATCCAGATGTGAGCAATTAGGCCACGCTGTGCTATTATGCTGCCTCCCATATATGAGACACAGCTAAATAAGAATAACCCAGCTCCATCTTAAAAATGTGCACAGTCCTTCCCAGACAGGCCGTGGTTAGCCCTCGCTGGCAGATCCAGCAAGTACTTTCCAAAGTCATGATCTAAATACATGCCTAGATGATGTCTTTACTGCGTGTTGGGACAAGCTCCCATGGCCCACCAGCCCTTGCTTCCTTCTTGCTCCACTAATGTGGAAAGCTCTGGCTCCAAGGCTGGTGGGCAGCTATGTCGTTCAGCATCCCTTTCCTCCTCCCACCCCAGAGCCACCCAGTTTGGACAACCAGGAAGAAGGAGTACTCTGAAGCATAATGTACCCTTGAGGACAGAGACAGTTATTTGCACTGAACCCACCAAGAAGTGCATCCAGGATTGCTCTCAGTCTCTCTTGGACGTGAGGTTTGCCAGGCACCTTGGAGGAAGCCATCATTTCCGCTGGCTGTCAGTTCCATGATGAAATCCCGGCAAAAAAAAAGGCACGGCTAGGGAAAGCCAGTCTGCTGGAGAGAAAGGTTTAGGCCTTCAGTAATGGTTAAACAAATGGCAACAAGCCACTCGGGTTGAGTTTTTTTTCCTCGAGAGACTCCAGACTGCTCTGAATCCAGTAAACAAAAACTGCCACTGGGGAAGGCAGACATATTTTTCTTTTCTCTTGAGAAATAGTAGATGTTATTCTATGTGGTGGAGAAAAAGTTTATGGCAGCAACTGGAAGGTTCCCATCAGTGAAAGGCAATCTGATTGCTCTTTGAAAAAACAGCAGAGATGGATAGGCATTATAGAGAGACATTACAGACAGACTTTAAGACATTAAAAATAGCATTCCAGCCCATTTCCAAAACTGTAACACTGGTTTATCTACTAGCTGCTCCCTATAATATCTGAAATGTTGTTCTAGTATTGAAGTATTTGACAAGTCCACTGGACAGGGCAGAGCTGACCCTAGTAGATGGCTATGGAGAAGGTAACCAAGTCATCCTACCTTTCTGTCCCTAGATTTATTTTTGCAGCGTGTAGACACACACTGAACTATGAAAGGGGCAAAGCTGGCTATGATAAAAGAGGGTAAAGGGAGAGAGGGAGCGAACTATTTACAAGGAATTTTGACACTCTCCAACTCTCTTCAAACTGTGAAAAAAATCCTTGGAAACTGAGAAAAATGAGGCAGTCACAGACTGGGTGATGCAATTTGTGACTGCTGAGTATTTGGGGGCTAGGGGGACAACAGCAGTCATTTAAATGGATGTAGTGGCTTCAGCAGTTTGGAAAAGCTGTATTTATTGACAAAAAAACCCCACATATACAATGGGTATATTTGGGTTTGGTTTTTTTTTAAAAAAAAAAAAGTTGGTCCTTTACTTCCCAGTGTGTTTACATCACTTCTGTACAAAGTCTGACACACACCTAAATATTTCTGGAGTTCAGACACCTTATACTATAACCATACTCTTTTGCTAGATCTTCAAACAATTGGCTGTAGGAATGCATTTCACTGTCTGGCTTGTGAAGGTTTTTGGGCACCCTTGACAGCTACAGAACAGAGGTTTGGCTCTGCCTGCTGGCTAATCTGCCACCTGCCAGAAACTCCTTTCCTTTTCCTAGTCATTCCAGCCGAACAGCAATGTTAAGTGCAGCAGGGAGAAGTCTCTGCATTTCAGTTCCCCCACAGGAATGTCTGGGGCTGCTCCTCAGGAAACATCCTGCTCTAACACTGCAGGCAGCTGAGGAAGCAGGGAATGTGCTCCTGACAGCCTGCACACCTTCAAGAAATGTTCATCTGCAGGTCTAGGTGCATTTGTTTACTACTTTGATCAGTCTGTGACAACAGCAGAGCCTTCTCAGTAGTGGTGGATTTCATTTACAGCACCCCTTCCCTCTAGACTCCTCTCAGCCTGCCTCAGCACGCCACCCCACCAGGCCACTTAGCTCCTCCAACAACATTTTTTTATTCTTGTGCTTTTTCTCACATTTTCTTCTTTCTGTCTTATGTTTCATCTTCCAGATAAGGATGAGACTGTTATTCAGAAGCAAATAACATCTACTTCAATTCCTTTTCTTGAGAAAGTGCAGGTTACTGGTGCTGGTCTTAAAAGAACCGTAGGCAGCCTCTCACTTTGGCTGCAATGAACAAACAGTGTTTGCATGTCTGTAGACAGCAGTAAGAGGTGACTTTTCAAACCTCCCCATGCTAAGATCATGGCCAAAAGCAGTACGAGGAGATATTTTCTCTGACTGTTTCAGTGGGGTTTGAATCAGACAGATGGACTATGTGATCATGTGTATGGACATGGAGCACCTACAGCATAAAACAGCGATGTCTATCCCTACCCATTCTGATGTTTGAACTTTCCCAACATCCTTCAGGTGACCAGTAAAGATATGTCCTCTTCCTGACTGCTGCACAACACATCTTTCCAAGAGTCCTGTTCTTCAACAGCCACTTTCTGGGCTGGTTCTTTTGTCATTGGTTCTCTAATTTTGATTAACTTCCCAGCTATCCAGAGTTTTACCTTGCGGTGGTCCCTGAGATGGGTTCACAAATTTTTCATCACATTCACTCACTTCCACGCAGCCAGTCCTTCCCCCCAACCAGATACTCTTTTTGAGACAGAGGAATATTTGAACCCAAACTTCAGGAGCAAGCCATGCCAAAAATTCTTCTTAAGATAAACATGACCACCCCTCAGCTTCTGCTAACAGCTGTTACAAGAGAACAGAGTTTCTCATGCGGGGTGAGAGGACAAGCTTGTGTTTCGACTTTTCTGGCAGTACAAGGAAAATAGGGCGTTGATATGTTGTGGAGGATTTATAAAACTAAATGTTTAATTATCAAGTCTTTTTTTTTTTTTAATTTTTTTTTCAGCTGCAAACTAAAGAATAAAGTGGTAGTTTCCAAGCTCTCCAAAGCTGAATGCGCGGAACATTTCAAAGAAAGAGTATATAAAAAAGCATCATATTTAACTCATGAAGTTGTAATGTGGGCAGTAATTTATGAGGAACCTTCCTCTGTCATTTCATGCACAATTCTTTCCAGTCCCTGCTACGTGGTGTATTAACAATCCCTTTCTATCCAAAGCAGTGGTAAGACATGCTTCAAAACAGTGCACTTTTGTATGACTTTGTGTGACCTTTCCATTCTGTAGGTCTTCCCAAAATAGGATGACGAGTACAGTCTAGTTTATTTGAATGTTGCAAGTGGTCAACAGTGTTTCCGTGTCATGTGGTGACTACAAAGCCTACTATAAAATACGTGGAAGGTTGTTGAAGTCACAGTGCTGGTAAAACCGGACAGCTGTAGCCCTGAAGAATTCTTCTTCAAAGCCACAGCAAGGAAAAAAAGACACAACCAAATCCAGTTAAAAGCTTTCTGAGACTGACTTGAGTGTCCTACCTGCAAGAATAAGTGTATAGCTTAGATACCAAACTTTTAATTTTTGACCTGACTCCTGGACTGCCAACTTAGACACCAGGAAGCTGGGGAGGATGCTAGGGATACAGAGAGGGGGAGGACCACCACAGGTCCACCACAGGGGCTCAATGCTCCACAGAACCAGCACGTGGTGACCGCTTCCCTGTGCTCAAGGTCCAGCAGCCTCTCAGCCAGAGATTGGCTGTTCCTGGCCACCAGCTCCGCAGCCGCCTGTGCTCCCCCACCATTCCTTGAAATAAATGCTGTGACAGGCTGGGAAACCTTGGCGTTCCTTGGCACACCAGAGTTGTGCAGCCCTGGGGTTTAAGTAAGTGTTCTCTTCTCTTTTGACCAACATCCATATTCTCTCTTCCCTCTCTGCATTTCATTTCGAGATCTGGTTTTGTTTAACCCTGAAATGTAAAGGTGAAAAGTTAAACAACAAAGGAGCCGCTCCATCTTCAGATACTTCTGCAGCAGCAAACCTGAGTGGGGTCTTTCCACTCAGAGCCACAAACGGGCCCGAGTTTGCTAAAACCTGGGCTAGCGCCCGTGAAACCTTCAGCGGGCCTGAGAACTGCCCCGAGGCTGGAGAAATTCAGAACTGGTCTGCCTGTTTCCCCCCAGGAGTCCCCCCCAGTTTGCTGCCAGCACCTCCGGGCCCTTTGCGAGCCCCAACACCGCCCCTTCGTGGCTGGAGCCGTCCCGCACACGGCCGGGCCAGCGGCTCTGCGGGCTGCTGCCGCACACACGCACCAAAACTGGAAAGCACTGGTGTGTTTGTGGAAAGGGGTGGGCTCCCTCTGCCACCCCGCCCTCTCCCCCCTAAATTCCAGTCCAAGCAAGAGATTTGACTAAAGAGGGTCTGTGTCCTCCTCCGCAGCAGACTTTGCCTCCGCCACCCTGCATCCTTGACTAGCCCTGAGCGGGCAGGAGCTCCAGCTGGCCACACAATGCTTTTACGACATTTTATCAGCTTTCATTTTGTTCTCTGAAAACCAAATGTCTGCTTATGTGTGCAACTGCTTTCTCTTTCAGGTAAATTAGTCCAGCAGACTCAGCACACCTGTGTGCGGGGCAGGGGAAGAAGCAGCGATGGAACAGGACAAAAGTGCCTGTAGCACACCTTTGCATATCTTCACATTCCTGGTGGGAACACACTGTAAATTAGAGCACATGCACAGTTGCTCTATTCTGCTTTTTGCAGCAGCCAAGAGTACTCAGTGCACAGCCTCCTCCCAGCCTGAACGTGACCGTCACCCAATCCCACCCAAAGGCTGCTAGAAGCGTGGGCAAGAGCCATTTCCCCCCCTGCATCCCTGCCTAGGACCCTCCCTGCCTCTCCCTTCATTGATCCAAGCGTAAATCACCAAGGGCCACCACCAGCCGTGCAGTCAGCCAGACACAGGGTTCTCAGTCACTTGTTCGGGATTTCATTTCTCCATTGAAACTTGAAACACTTTGGCATGAACAGTGAAACCAGATGTGGGCAGGCTCACAAATCCCAGCACATCTATTTTTAATGCAATGACAGGATTAATACCTGAGCAAACACTGAAGGCATTGGTCTCACTTGCCCAGGTGAGAACATCGCTTGCTCCTCCTCCTCAGTGCCGAAGTGAGGATGTGTTTCATGACTTCTCTGCTCTCTGCAGCAGGCTTTTTTGTTATCACATTTACTCTTTTCCAAGCCTTCTACCTTTTTTTTTTTTTTTTCTTCCCTGAGAAACTGATGGCTGCTTTATCAGAACCAGTCAGTGCGAACTGCTGGATGACACAAACCAGACAGCCTGCATCCGCTGCAGACCGGGACAAAAGATGGAAGCAAAAGATAATAACGAAGCACAGCTGGCTGATAAGCATGTTTAAATTTTGCAGAGATTAGCTGTGAGAACAGGAAGGAGTTCTTTCTCTCCCTTCTGTTTGTTTAGCTTGCTTTAATTGTTTATTTTTAGGACAAAAAAAAAAAAAGAAAAAAAAAAAAACACATGCCCGTTCAGAGTTATCAAGCGAGTTGAAAAGCAAAGGCGCAGGGAGAAATGTGTCTCATTAGAAACATGAAAGCCTCGTTGCAGCCAAAAAAAGTAAACAGGACTTTCCATCTCCCCCGAGCCACGTAAGCTGGCGGAGAGCTGCTGGGGCTGCTGGGGCTGCTGGGGCTGCTGGGCTGCTGGGCTGCTGGGCTACTGGGCTGCTGGGCCGCTGGGCTGCTGGGCCGCTGGGCTACTGGGCTGCTGGGCTGCTGGCCGTCCCCGCTGGCGCTGGCCGGCGGCTGGGGAGCAGCGAGCTGAGCCCCGGGGTCCGCCTGGCTCCCCTGGCTCCGCGACAGGGAGAGGGGAGGGAGCGGGGCTGCACAAGCGCCACCTCACTCAGGGATGGGATACAGCAGCCTAGGAAACCCTTAGGATTCCCAACTCCTCTCGCACGGCAAAACGCTGCCCTTATTTCTCCGGCGTGCGCCGTAAGGGCGGGTGGGTCGTTCAGCAGCGAGGGGTCTGCCAGAGAAGTGCCTGCGCCCGGTTTCCCCCCAGATGTAAAAACAAGCCCTGGAAAAGAAGTGTTTTTGTAAGGGGGACAAGCAAACCAAACACATTGGAAGGAAGCGTTGCAGTCTGAGGGACTGCAGCTGCTGCCGCGGGAGGGCACAGAGGCTTTTCCGCGGTGCTGCAAAGAGGGGAGACCCAGGCTGCCAGCCATTGCAAAATGGGGGGTTCCATTGCCCTTCTTCCTGTGCCTTCCTTGTGCTGGAGGCCAGCCCCTAAATCTGAACCAGCCTCCGATCGGTTCCCGCGCCTGCAAACCTGCAGCCCCTTCTGCGGATCCCCGCCGGCGTGGGATCAGATGGGTGGTACGCAGCATCGCGCTTCTCCCTCCCTTGCGACCCGCAGCGCACACAGGGGGCCCTGTGTAACACGCTTGTACAAAGACTAAAGCAGAAACTCTATCCGAGCTCCCTGCTCGCACCTGGTAACGGTACAAACGAAGAAAGAGGCAGCAGGGACAGCTGTACTCTGAGTGCCTTATGCCACCCCAGAGAAGCAAAGCTGTGGTGGAGCTGGGCTTCCCATGACTGTGCATCCCTGGGGCCCTGCCAGGCAGCCAGAGGTGTGTCATTGAATGTCATCACCCTTTGCTGGCTCCGCTAGAGTTTGAGCACTCGTAACACCCTGTTATAAGACATTCAGGCCTTTAGGACTATTCCTTCACTGGTCATGAGGGGCTGAGACAACACCAGACCAGATGGGTAATTCCATGATGTTCCCCTCCTACCTTACCTTAAAAGCAGTACCAGAATGAAATGAAGAACAGAACAGAGCTATGGAGGTCACATATGCTTTCTCAGCAGTCATCTTCAGCGAGGAGGGGAGAAAAATTTCAGGTTTTTTTCCGAATGTATTAAGAGACTACTGTATGTGGAAAAAGAAAGTACAAATGATAGAAATAATGTGTTTCTTGTGTTTCAAATTATGTGCTTTGTTCACATGGGCAATCTTTCTGCATAGCTACACAAATTTGTTTGCAAGTCTCAAAGTGCAAACGTAGAGAAATCATCTGTACTCATAAACTTGTTAGTTACGTTGAAGGCTGGCAATCCCCATGGCTCAGCTGAACACCAACCTGCTGCTTCCCCTCTTGTCCCCCCTGTTGATGCCACTGCAAGAATTTTAGTTTCATGTACAATCATGAAAAAATATCACCTTTTTGCTTAAAAAAAAAAAATCTCTAGGAGGTGAGTAACATCCCTGAAAAGCCTGTTCTTGGCCCCAGAAGCCCCTTCAGCACAATGCTGTGAACTTTTCTTAATCGTAGAGGTGCTGCAGCCTCCAGATGGATGTGCTGCTCGGGCTCCGCTGGCCACGTTGCTGGGTGGGAATCCATGGGGTGACCAGGTGGGAATGCATAGGGTGGCCAAAGGCCGGTGGGGGCAGCCGGCTAACGCCAGCACACCCCCAGCTATGCACAACCTCCTGGACGCTGCAAGCACTGCATATATGTAGCATGCTGTTTCTGGGTGATGAGAACGATGATTTATTTCAATAGGTATAGCAGCTGATGGCACTGAAGCCTCTTAGGTAATTACAATTGGCAGTAAAACACAGTGTTTGCCCTGAAAAGCTTCCGATCTAATTATACATATTACTCCAAAATCATTACAAAGCATTTTATTGCTGTTTGGGCTCATTTATATAAATGATAAGTATTCTAATAAGTACCTTAAGTACATATCAACTACACATATTCAAAATGACACAAGGAATTGCAGGTGCTTTGCAGATGTCTATTTTTCATAAGATCATATTTTTATGATAGCTCATGTAAGATGGAAATATGAATATACCATCTAAGTCATTTGGAGGCTCGCATACTCCCAGTATGCAATGTAGGTAAATGTTTTCCCATTTCTATAGTTAAAAATGTAAAACAAACTGGATCAAATTCACACACTAGTGTTATTTGAGTGGTTTGCTGCTGTCTCAGAATCCAGAACATCTCAATTCACTTATATGAATCAATCTTTTTCTTTTCTAGCAGGGAGGATGGAAGGAGCAGATTTAAGGTGCCAAAAGGTGAAGCACAGACACTGATGCAGGAAAAAAAGGCCTCAACAAAGAAAAGTACCAGTGGGTCCATGTGGCTCCTGCGAGACCTGGTTTATCACTTTTGTATGATGTGTGCTTCCACAGAGAAGAAACAGTAATAGGACCGCTAATACTCCACAGCCCAGCCTGTTGTAAATAAATAACTGGATTGGAAAAATAGGGAGTTACAATACTTAAGAATTTCATTTTTTTTTTACTAGTTTAAATAGGTCACATCTTTCCTTTCTGACTCTGAATCGAATTTTCCTCTGTGCTGAGGGCCAAGCATGTGACTCTTTGTAGCTGTAAAAAAGAAAGCAGCAGCAGACCCTTGGGGTACAGAGATATTACAGCAGCCACACAACACATTGCTGCATTCAGAAAAGCTTTAGTGTTGGGTCAGACAACAGCAACTAAGCAGGGACATATGATTTTTTTTTTTCATGTTGTCAGAAGAAAATGTGGAACTGATAAGAAACACCTGTGGAAGTGGAAAGCCACCTCAGAAAACAGGGTTTGTTTAGATGATGAAGAGATAAAGCCTGAAGGCATGTGTTGCAAGGCAAGATAATCTTGAACAGAATGTCTGTTTTAAAAAAAAAAAAAAGGGAAGAAGAAGCAGTAGTACTTTTCAGGTAATCGGCTTTCTGTGCAAAGAAAGGTCCTAGAGGATCAAAAGGCAACATTGGTGCAGTATGTAAAACTGCATGAGCTGCATGGATGTTGTTCGTTCATTTTTCTTCATGGAAACATGATTCCATTTACATTTTATTTGCATCTTGTAAATATTTTCTTAGAACCCCAGCAGGACACTGGAAAGCATAAAAGCACAAATTACCAGCTGAACATATGTAACCGAAGTTTTCTCTTCGCTTGCAGCTCAGCCTATTCCATGTGCTCTGATTTAAAGCCCTGTAATATCCTTACCACATAGGAATTCTGCTTAGCTACATTCAACTTTTTTGAGGGAAGATTTGTCAGATCATTTGTTTTACTTAACGCATACTATTTTCATGCCTTTGTCCTGCCTGATGTGAAATAAGCGTTTTTTAGAGGAAGTTGATCTCAATATTTCTTTCCATAGTCTGGAAAGGATGCAGTAGTTGAACGATAAATACTTGGAAATGTGCAGCATGGTGTGGATTTAATGGAAACATTGCCATGATTCCACGCGTCAGTGTTGGGGCATTAAATCAGTCAGAAGACAGAGGCAGACTGCTGGTGTGTGCGATGCCCAGAGGAGGAGGCAGTTCCAGTAATAATTTTAGAGACTGTAAAGTGACTCTCAAATGGAAATCTCAGCAGCAGTTCTAGGAGGGCTATATACAAGCGCATGCCCAGTTTTAAACACACAAACAGTCCCAAAATCAATGAGACCACCCACAGGCTTACAATCCCTTGAAGAATTGAGCCCTTAATTGCTCAGTAACTGCTGCAAAAAGTCATCAAGTTTCCTTTGTATTACTTAATATTAAAAAGAGCTTTGCCAGCATAAAACACTGGAGAAGCCCAACCCAAACCAAATGGACAAAGTGAGGAACCAAAGTAGCCTTGCAGGAGAGCTGCCTTTTGCTAAAGTTCTCCCTTGTTTAAGCCCATCTTGAGCTGCTTCTCCTGTCGAGGTCCATGCTCAGCAGCACTCACTTTAGGCAGGACCACCAAACTACAATTGCTTCCCCCCTTTAAATGATGAGCAATTGATAAACTCTGGAGGTTTGGGGACCTTTTCTTTTTTGGACACAAAGTCCTAGTCAGCTCCTTGTTAGCAAAAAAGTTACATCTGTAGCAAATCTTTTTAAGACCTACTTGGGATGCCAAGTTTCTTTGTCTGCAAGGGCATTTCTGCAGCTTCTCAAACTGCGTTACATGAGTGGCAAATGAACTTTAATGAGCTGATCCTTTTGCAGTGTATGAGGCAGGGAAGTGTTAATATCTCTGCTTTACAGATGGGCAACTGATCTGCGAGGGGTCAGAAACCTCAGCTGCAGAAAATCCGGAAAGCTGAGCTGACTTTATTGGAGCTGCGCTGATTTATACCAGCTGAACATATGGCCCCAGAAGATTAAGCAGTCTGTGTGAGAAATCTGTGGCACATCTGGGACACTCCAGGGCCTGAGTCACAAGATCATCCTTCCTGCCCATAATGCTTGCAAAGAAGCCTTTACTACGCAGGAGCCTCTGCTTTTTCTCTAACCTCTTGGCAAAGCAATAATGAAATTGTTTGAATGACTGAGCCCAGGGAAAGTTCAGGTTAGATTTTGCTGTTGACAAAATCACTTTCTCTGGTTACTTTGTGCATGACATTATTTTGTACAGGTAAGCCAAAACCATATAAAATATTGGATTATTATATTTGCAGTCATATTTTAAACAGAGGCATAGCAGAAAGAATTTGCTGTCCAACATGGGGAAAGAGTCTGTCAAAACCTTACAAAATGGGATCTGTGTTTCCTTTTAGCCTCAGCCCTGTGCCACGCTGTATGTGAGTAGCTCAGGGCCAACAGGCCACTGCAGTGGGGTTTCCCTGCATACGATTTTTTTGTCATCAAGGGTTTTATGTAAAGCTAGCACTGGCATACGCACATTATCCCAGCTATCTTTTGCCCAGGCAAGAGGGAATTTTTTGGAAATACAAAATGTCTGAACAAAGTCACATATATACTTTAACAGGCTATTAAAGCACAATTGCTTTGCAACTGGGACAGCTGTTGTAGCCACAGCCATATTTATTTAACAATTGCTTCGGGAAAGTCTAAAACTTATTCAAGCTGGTTTCAAAAAAAAAACATATTGAGGTGAGGCCTACATAATCTGTGGGGAAAAAAAAAAAGTGAAGTTGTTCATGTTGCAGGCTTTGGTTGATGTGTGGGTTAATACGGTATTCCACCCATGGCTTCAAAATGATACAATGTTAACTGGTTTCAGTCAAAGAAAAATACAATGAAAACTCATTTAGAACTTGGTTTATTACTGCATTATTTTTAATTAGGAAAACTTTTTATATTGAGGGGATCAGTATTGCAAATTGCATGAGACAGTCATTGACAAATAAGTGACACTGCACAGTGTACCCAGTTCCCAAGGGGAAAAAAACAGTTAGAATTGAGCTGGAGATAACTGTATTTAAAAAAAAATAAATCAAAAAATCTTCTTGAGTAAAGAAGAAGAACAAACACATAGCCCACAATGCTAGTCTGAAAATGAATGAAAAATGTAACAAAACTATTCCAGAAGTTAAGAAACACAAAACTTCTTTATCAGTTTTCACAAAAATAATACAGACAACTTGGAAGATTTTTAGAGGATTAATAACATCTACTGTGAGCTATATTAATCCCAAACTCCACAGTATTTATTTTAGCAGGATTTATTTTTAAAACACAGTTTCAAACATTAGTTAAACTACCTACTGAAGAGGGGTAAACATTAAGTGACCCTCCTATAAGGATGGAAAAAAAAAAGAGAAAAGTTTGCTTAGCATCCATTTCCAGCCTGTTATTCAACAAGGAAGCAACATCTGTAAGCAGTTTCTCAAGCGCTCTGCGTAACCCAGCACCACCACCTGCTGTTTGGGAAGGAAGATTCAGTTTCCCTTGTCTTGCACATTAAATCTCCGGTACCATGAATGCAAAGAGAAATTATCCATTTCAAGCGTTCAAAGAAGTGAAGGAGGACAAATGAACAAAACAAAACAAAACAAAGCAGAATTTCCTACCCCCAGTAATATATGGGAGAGGCAGCTCTGCCCACTTTAACCATGGGGCAATCCTTCCTCAGATACGGGGCAAAGAAGCTGAGCTGGTCCCACCCGCCACAAACGCACATTGCTCCTGCTCTTTTGGCTCACGGTTCCCACCAAAACTTTATAGACTTTAGCAATGCATACAACGACTTGCCTCCACTGTGCTACCCGTCTTCCCCCAAATCCTGCAGCTTGCTGGTAAAATAGCTTATGCTGCCTGTATTTTGGCTCTCCTGCCTATGGGGGCTGCTGAAATTTCCCTGCCTGATGCTTTCATGGGAAAGGTCAAATGAATAGTCACCTCCTAGGTTTATAAACATGGAACACAGTAAGGTCCAAAGCTTTTCCTTCAGAAAACCTGGTGAGGAAGCCCCTCACCCCATCCTGTGGATGTGATGGAAATGAGAATCTGTCCCATTTCCTTTCAAATTAATAATGGATCAAAAAGAAAGAAAATTATACCTGAGTAGGCCCTAGGAAAGCCAAGGGAAGACATTCAATACCATTCTCCTGCCTGTATCCAAATATGCAGCTAAAAGCTACGGCGGCTGCACCTGAGAATTCAACCTGCCTCCGGACTGCAAGAGAAACTGAATTACAACCGATGGGAACAACTGCGGGGGAGCCATGCTCCATACGGGCTGTTAAATCACAGCCCAAAAGTTGAATTTTATTTTTTTTTTCCCACTAGCTCTCCCTTTAGACAGGTAAATCTCCAGCTGGCCATTTAGGTCTATCTGCGTATCTAATTCTTTCCCGGACTGATGCTCTGTCCCACAGCTTGTGCAGACGTGCAGAGAGCATGTTTAAAAGGGCATGTCACTCATTAATGGCAAACAGTGCAATTCTTAACAGAGAGTAAAACATCCCCCTGCTGCTAATCAGTACTGTCAATGAACTGTGATGTTAAGCATGTGCATTTCTGTGCCACAAATTTTGTGAAACTCTATGGTTTGGCTGTGGTGTCTGCAATTCTCATTCACCCTAAAGAGGAAAGGGGTTGGGGTTTGAGGGGGAGGAAGGTTGTTGCTTTTTATTGGAGTTTTTGTTGTGGTTGCTTCTTCCCCAAAATGATAAGTCTTTCATGCTTTAAGGCTGCTATTTCTGCATTGTCTGTTTCCATTCAGCTTCCAATTCAAGGCGATTAGGTTCTGTTTGATTTGCATGCCCAGTGCATACCTGGAAGTCATAGAACTAAGCTAATTATCATGTTGATGCATGTTACATTTTTCTTCTCTCCTGGTTTGCAATCCTATAGCTGTTGGATGAAGCACAGCACAACCCGATTACCTCAGAGCATCTAGACCTTGGAAGAGGTCTAGTTTGCAGTTTTTGCCCTCCCTAATTTTCCCTTTTGCTTAAAACTTTAAAAGAGCTGAAGGCAATTTTAAAAGTAGACTTTTGGGGTTTGGGGTTTTTTGGTTTTTTTCAGTTGGTTGGTTGGATTTTTTTCCACAAAATAGAAGAAATACATCCTCTGTATCAAGAGCTGATGTCCTTCGGTTGGGAGCTGCACCAGTTAGGGGGCACTAGAGCTGTTGGAGCAGGCACACAGAGCCTACCTGCCCTGCCACTGCAGAGGACAGCCCTGCAACAGGAAACTTTGATGAGGTTGAGAAGTAAATATTTGACACACAGATTAGAGATCTCTTTCCAGACCTTTTCTGTACCTATCCCTGAAGCAGGGATGCATTGGGAATGTAGTTTGCAACAACAGCAATTGGAGCGAATTAGTATATTGGTGTGAAAAAAGGCTTTATATCCACCAGGTAGATGAGATGTGGACCAAACAAGAATTGCATCCCTCAAAACCGTGTTTCACACACCTCAGCCCATGTTCACCAACTCCAGGGACTTCTAGAAGGCATCAGACTTTAAGTACTAACTTGTTTCTGCTGGCTGCAGAAAGAGCCAAAGGCAATCATATTTTAATTTAGGTACCCATGTCCAGTGCTCCTGTTCAAGTGCCCTGAGGCTGGAGGCTGCATCACTTCTGGCACCCCAAATGCCTATAGGATCAAAGAGAACACATATATGTTGAAATTACTGTGTGTGTAAAATGAATATGAAACAAACAACTAAAAATATGTCTAAATTTTTGTAAGCACTAAATATTTACTACTATTTTTTATATATCTAAATATTTATATGGAATATTTACTACTATAATCAGCAGTGGATATTTGTAGTGGAAAAGCTGCAACATCATTTAGGAAATATATAGCAATAAAAAAATCTGATGAATCCCTGCAATGACATAACACAGCACTGAATTTATCACTGACTTTCAAGCTGGGTATGCTGGGAATTCCTCTTTTGACATGTTTAGGATTTCTTATAAAAACAGGGCATCTTTTAATTGCAAATATGCAAACTGTCAATTGTATAACATGGACTGTAAACATGACGGAGATCTTACTTCACCGACCAACTTAAAGATCAAGGCATTAGTTACCTCAAGGAGACTCAGAGTGTAGATATTTTTAAAAACACTCTTGCTAAATACTTTAAAATAAATCTGGTGTTCTCCTACTATGATTTGAATCCATTTATTTGAATTGTCTATTATTGTGTCACCAGAGGTTAAAAACTAAAATCTATCCATCCTTTCCACCTAAAAGAAATTCCACTCTGATGTCTCTATGTGCTCTCCCTTCCTGTTTCAAAATATTTTCAATAAAAGTGGATTTCCTGATAGCCTTATAGGCCTCTAAGTGCATACACACCAACATTATCAAGGTTTATCTGGTTATTCACTAACCATTCAAGAAGATGGCTCTCAACATTGTCAATGCCAGAGAAAGAGTCCCATGACATATACTGAATATGAATATTGAAGAGAAAAAGAGATTGTAATGTGGTAGGAAGTTGGTGATGAATTCCTGACTTAAATCTAAGGGAAAGAAACACTGCAGGTCCTTAAATGTTCCATGTTGTATACAGTATTTTATTATTTCAGAAATCAATCCAAGTGAGATTTTCTAGTTTCAGAAATGCCTCTTGCTTCATTAAAAAAATTCTGCTTTTGTCAAGCCTGAGCTCTTTCAGAGATAAGGGCAGATTCTGAGGTACTCCAGTGAGCAAATCCTCTGCCAAGTTCAGGTTTTCCAGTTTAACCATGTTACCAAAAGCTGCCTTTTTAATGCCCTTCTCAGTAATTTGATTGTGACAGAGATCATGTTTCCCTAGCTCTGACAGCTCACTGAAGACATCAGTAAGAATTACTGATATTTTAATTGCTGCTAAATACAATTCCTTAAGGGATGGGGGGGGGCGGGG
>JAOXJM010000001.1:47746920-47760355 GCA_026413425.1 Tringa solitaria
ACATAAACTGCAAAACCTTTTTTTTTTTTGCAAACTCTTTCCTCTAACTACAATGGTTAGGCTTTCTCACACCTTGTAATGTCAGCAAATTTTATGTCTTCCAAGGAAAAAAAAATTATTAAAAACACAGACTAGAAAAAAACTTTTGAATGAATAGAAAATAACATCTTTAAGTAAGACGGAGCTTCATTTTGCTAGTCACTATGAAAATTAGAAGGATTTTCACTGTTTTCATTCTTTTAATCTAAGATACACATTTCTGTGAGGATGGTTTTGTAGCAAAAGGAGAGGCTGGGAATCAGACCTAGGTGCTGTTACAACCCTGAGAGGGGGTTTCTGTGAACCTGTAATGTGAATATCCTGCTCCTCGTGCCCAGAGAAAGACCTCTACAAATGCAAACAGGCAGCACCACAGACCCACAGGTGGGGCTGGGTAAGGGAGATAGAGCCAGGCAGGTTCTAGACAGAGCCAAACTGAGGGTCAAAAGCATCCCCTAAAACAGAGATATAACACTTGCCATTGGTACAGTTTAATTCTTAACTACTGCCAACTGTTCTAGGATCACTGACCAGAAGGTTTGTCCAAGTGCTTCAATTTCTGAGCCATCTTTGCAGAGATTGTCATTGAATTTAAAAAAAAGGAAAGAACAATGCTTTTATCAATTACACACCTCCATTAAAAAAGAACCCAAACATTTTACTGACGGATTGAAATAATTAGAAAGCAATTATATCACTGCCTAAACACTTTGATTTCAGATAGGTAAGATTAAAATCCAGCAGTCATTTTCCTCCTGAATGCTCAAAATAGGAAGGATTGCCTCAAGGCTTTACGTTACAATTATTCCACTGTGTATTATTTTTATAATCATTTCCACTCCAACTATGTGCTGACATTTACATATTATGTTATAGGTTTCAGCATGTTCCCAGCTCTGACTCTGTTTTGCACTGTAGGCTAAATTCTTCTGTTATTACTGGTGCTATTTTTCTACTGTGTCTGCCTGAACTGTCCACATGGAAGATGCTCTGCTCTGATTATATGCTTTGTTGGGATTAAAACTGGCTCAGATAATAATGGTCAGTGATCAGAAGCACCTCTCAGCTAGGTTACATAGTTTAACATGATAAAATAATTCTTCTGTCTTCTTTAACAAGTCACCTGTCCCTAGAATGACCTAGTTCATATTATAAAAAAAGACTAAAGAAAATAAATATATATTTTGATAATGGTATCATTAAGTAAACATACTTAAATCCCATGGAAGTCTTCTCTATCACCTCACATACAAACACAACATTAATGTTCACAGAAGTCTCAGGTGTGAAAAATAAACTGGAAATTGAATGGCCACTCTTTAGCCTATTAAAGACAAAATATCCCCTGTGGCTAGAATAGGATAAAGCTATGTGATGGTATGGTGGCATTTTCACACAGGGCTCTGTGAAATGCCATTGACACATGTGGCATGGGATGGTCATGCAGTACCTATTCTTCATTCTGTTTCAGAGGGGTTTCTGCCAAGGTACAGACTGTCATGCTACCATGTCTACAGAAGTATATACCAAGCTGGAATAGGGCCAAATTTGGAAGCCTTTGCAAGCCTTCTGTAGATGGATGAAAATGCCGGTGCATTGTTAGGGTATATCAGAAGTTTGACTTCCTCTCTGGTAGCACTAGAGGAGCTTAAAATTTAGTATTAGTTACCATAAAACACTTCCCTTCAACTCTTGAGGTCCTTTCTTGTAAGATGTCTTTCTCTAAGATCAATATAATTTCAGCCTGTGTTGTAGAACTGTTGAGTCATATAAAAAATAGGAAATATTACTGGGTTTGGGGTGGGGCAGGGAAATCCAGGGTTAGGTTTGCTGTGGGTAATAAGACTACCACACAAATGTTACATCCAGCTCTAGTTTTCACAAGTCATGTTGAAAATTTGAAAGGCAGAGAAGTCCAAAAAAGTTCATGAGAATGACTGAAGGACTTGAGTATGTGTTTTCTAGAAACAGACTCAAATGGATCAGTCTGGTGAGAATACTTAGGTGACATGATCACTAATGAGTTATAGGCATGGAGTGAAAAAAAGGTGATTAAAAAAAAACAAAAAACAAAAAACATTTTCTCACTTAGCAAGAGATGTCAGACAAGATTAAATGGCTGAAAGTTGCAACCAAGGCAGCTTTCAGGGAAAATGCAATTCTCGTTGATCTTGGAAGGTAATTAGTTACTGCAACACCTCATCAACTGTTGCAGCTCATTTTATAGTAACATTCTGATTGTAGTTGCATGTTTTCCTAAAAGACATACTATGTTTCATGCAGGATTTAATATGGAAGTCCCATTGCCCATATAATTCAGAGTAATTCAGAGAAGATGTTCACAACATTTATATCATTAGAAACCTGATCACATGATCCCTGGACTACAAAGCAGTTCCTTGAGAACCATTACTCATTGGTACAGAGGAGACTTGTGCCCTTAACACCACCTCTGACTTGCTCTGTTTCTTTGAGACATTGGAATATCACTAAGTCCACTTTCAGTGGTTTTTAGATAACAGTATTTTTCTATCAACAATGGCTCTCATTTTCATTAACTCTTAATTTACTTAGTATTATGCATAAAGGTATGTGTGTAATCCCCAAAGAATTTTTTTGATACTTAAGGTGACATTCAGCTTCAGACAGAGATATTGAAATTTAGGTCTGGATGTGTAAACATCTGTATATGAGCTGGAATTAATCTTGACCTACTTTCCACCCCTAGCATCTATTTCCAGGCAAGCAGGACTCTGCTTCAGGTTCCAAACTTTCCTCCAGCGTATTTTACAAAAGATGAGTGAAAAGAGCTTTGCTGTGGAAAACAGCACAGGCTGGTAACTTCAATACAGAGATGAGCCAACTGAATGATGGCCCTAGAATGAAGTTTTGCCTGTTTGGTGTCTTCATTAAGGTTGATCACACATCTGAATTACTCACTCAAAGTGATCACAATTTTAAAAGTGTAGGCAGAGCTGCACAGAGGGTCTTGAGTCACTGCTCCCTTCCAGTAAAAAATTGGGATTAGTACATGTGGGACATAGTGTGTCACCTGAGGAACACTTCCAACAAATATTGCCAAAGCAATATTTTAACTTTTTATTTGCAAATGCACCCTCTTGTTGCACTCATGACCATGTTCTCCAATAAAGGTTTCCTTTATTATGTCTTAGCCTACCTTTATATTGGTAGAGTAGGTGTGCCCAAAAAAAGCCCATAATCATTAGGGCACAACAGTCACAGAAATGCCCAGCACGTTAACATAAAAGCATTTTTTTTTCCTTCAGAGCGGGTAGGACATCCTTTCAAATCCAGACAGCCCAGTGGAATGGCTCCTGGCTCCTGCCATCACCAGGGCTGGGAATCTGAGACAGTGCAAATTGGCCTTGGCCAACCTTGTGCCAGGAAGTGCTCTAACTATTTATGAACATAGTCCACAGTCCAATTTCAACTGAGAATTAAGAAAATAAATAAGATTGCTTAGGCTGAAGATGCAAGGAGAGGTGAGGAAGTTGGGGTGATTAACGCTTTGAGAGCTTTTGCTCAGCTTGGCAAGGGCTCTTCTATAGGCTGCAAGTGGAGGAAAGATGCCAAGGAGGAGGGCAGTGACCACCAACCACAACTTCCATCTTGACAAAGGCTTTGTGTCAGGGAGCTCTAGCAGAACACCTCCCACAAAGCATATGAGAAACTGCAGTGCAATTTACATGGACTGAACTATACTGCTGATAAAGGACTCCCAGAAAGATTATTTGTGATTCACCTCTCCATTTGTCTGGAGCATTGTGATTCCAGGGAGACAAGTAGGGTGGTAGACACAGGTTTCCTGCTGATTTTCTTTGAAACTTAATTTTTGGCTCAAGTCAAAAGGCAGTTGAATGAATCACAGATCAGTCAACGTGTATATCTTGGTGGTGTAATTTCCAGAGCATTCCTCCTAAAAGCAGCCCTTCAGAAATGTTTGTAGCGTGCTAAGGTAACTCGTATTCTCAAATTTTAAGTCAAATGTTTGAGGCTTGCTGGTCGAATGAAAAGTTGGAAAAATAGCCCGAGCTAAAATATTTTACTTGATCAGTTTTCCTCGTGTCAGCCACCCGTTGCCTCCAAAATCTCAATCATTTGCCCTGAACACTTGAAGTATGTCTATACTAAATGCATACAGCACATGAGCAGACCCCGAAAAGGGTAGCAGTACCTACTATACCTTGGCAGTCACTTGTGATACTAACACATACTCATCTGTTAGCACTGCTGTATCTGAGTCTCTACTTCAGGTCACCAAAGAGGTGTGAAAAGTCATGAACAGTTACAAATGACATTGCCCATCTCACCATCAAAGCACTCAAAGCATATCTGCTCGCCAAGCTAATAGCATTTCCCATTCCCATCTCACAATTTCCTGTTGTCTTACCATCTTGCCAACACAGCTGAGTACAAGGTTTGTGAAGCAGCACCTCCAGTGAAAAGAAGCCAAAGACAGGCCCAGGAGTCAGAGAGTGCTCCTATCCAAAGCATGGGAGTATTGAGTAAAACTCATTTTACAGCCCATTTATCAGCTAGGGAAATCATCTCCATGTTCTCAGACTTGATCCAAGTGCAGTAATAGAGGTACAGTGAAAAGCAAAGCTTTCTGTTCAAAAGTGGTTGCAGAGTTTCCACCTCGCCTGCCAGTGAGATAGTACTGCGCTGTAATTGGGGACTGCTGTAAGATTTTCTGAGCTGTGAAAAAATTTCAAGTTTCCAAAAATGACATGCCTTTCCTATTACTTGGGAGAACTTTCAGGCACAGCTATGTGCCTTCTACAGGTTATATCCCAGTTTGAAGAAGCATAAAGATCCACTGAAGTCTTTTTATTCTGAGCTAAGGGGCAATACTCTTCCCATGTCTTTTTATGAGCCTTGCCACAGCCACAGTAAGAAGTTCCACTTTCACCAATGTCTTTTTATCCTTCCAAGCTGTTTTCCCAAAGAACAGAATGCTAACAAACCCCCTTGGTTTCCATCCCCTTCCCCATGTCAGTACATAGCTGTCTTCCTGACACACTGCTTTTGGACTGTCTGCTGCCAGCTGACGTTCATCTTATTTGGACCTCTCTCCTCCCCTTACAATTTCTGCCTCCTTTTCCTTTTTTTTTTTTTCACTGCTGTTGACAACTGCACCCTTTTCTCCCTCTCAGACCCTCACATTTCCTGTAATCTTCAATCCTGCCTCCCCCAGCCTCTACCGTACAAAAAAGTTCTGGCAAAATATTGCTCAGATACTGTTGGGGTTTTGTTTTGCAGTGCTGTGTTCTGGGTCTTTTGACATTACACAAAAGTCACTCTTCATTTAAGTCTTAGGACAACTCTGGCTCTGCATGTGAGTATGTCCAGTCTAATTTTGACTATACAGCTGCCAATGCCCTCCAAACAGCTTGAGAGTTAAAACTTCAATCTTAGCCAGCCAAACAGGGCAAGTTACTCCTCCCATTGACTTTGTAGTCAATTCAGTTTTTCATGTTACTTCATGCAGTTAGTTTAAATTTCTTAAACTTGAAGGTCAGCATACTGCAAATCAGCTGCAGAGTTCATAAGCAATTCCTTCAGTCCTCATGCTAGCTCTAAAACTTCTCTTTAACAGTTTCTTATCATAGCACACTTTTTAACCTTGTTTTCCAGGATATGCTAAAGGCTCACAGTAAAATCACGTCTTACCATTCAGTTACAATGCACAGACTTCTCCCTGGCTTTCAGAAGGGACCTGTCTGACAGATGCAAGTCTTCTGCTTTTGCACATCATGAATAGTCTCATATTGCACAGAAAGGATTTAAGATCAAGGCTGGGATAGAAATCCAAGTCTGCCAGCCTAGATTCTCCAACACCCTAGAGCGATCTTCTAGCTGAAGTCATCAGCTCTCAGACCCAACTCCCCCACTGATCAGTCCTAAGAGAATAAATTCTCGGCCTCTGCTTGCTCACTTTCCACTCAGCACTGACTACATCATCTCTGTGGGTCACTCAGGAAAGCAAAAATAAATATAGTCCATGGCAACTCCTCCTAGATCATTCTGTGTCTGCTTTCTGCATCGTAAATGGTGTGCTACATGGCTTTCTTGCCACAGCTGTCTTTTCCAGCTACGAGTGCTTTATTGCTGCACCTATTCTCTCCCATCAGACTGAAGTTTGCATCCAACTGATAAATCTCATAAAAGACTTTCTGGGATTTAGCACCTCCTCAAGAGCCAACTAAGGAGAAATCTATTGCTGACAGAAAGATAGAACTACCCTGTGCAACTATATGGGGACGTTTGAGCAGAAGACCACCTGTGTTTCACTTTTGTTTACTCACGCTCCCCTTTTTTGAGCCAAGCAGTTTTGTAATCATGCACATCTGTGCAAATATAGCATGCAAAGAGCACCTGGTACTCTATGTCAGCTCACTCTCTCCTCCTTGTGGTTTTGGCTGGAATGGAGTCTGATGATGGACAGTCAGCTTCAGATAGAAGAGATATATCAGACAGACTCACATGGAAAATATATGCTGTCTATGGGCTTTCAACCAGCCAGTTGGACACACATCTGATTGTTTTTTTGAGTTCCAAATCTAAAATAGTTTTAGAGGTCACACCAGTGTCTACTGATCTTTTTTTCACAGCTGTAAAGAAGTCACTGACATAGCGAAGGAAAAACAATACTAAGGATGACCCGATACTAGTATGAAATGTACCTAAAAGCTCAAGATTAATTTATTTTAGCTGTTTCTGGTCTAAGACGTGTGTAAGCGTACGCAATAGGGTGTGAAGGGGAGTGGCGGGGGAGGATGAGGATGGGAACACATGTGAATGAGTGAATCTACCAGGAGGTATCTGTGGAAAGGCAGCGTTTTTCCCTTATGGAAAGAAATTGTCTCTGAGAATTAGGTTCATAGTATGGGAAGGTGACTGGTGGCAGAATTGATGCAGAAGTGTATTCTCACAGCTGTCTGTGCTGCTATTTGTGAGGGAAGATTGGCCTCAAGACGATCAGTTTGTTTCCTGGGGACTGGAAATCTTGTTTCTTTTTTTTTTTTTTTTTGTAGAAAAGGCTGTAGTCTGAAGGTCCAGGAATATTTCTGGGGTGTTTGTGGAGGTAAGTATTACTGCTAGGATGCCTGCAGTACTGTGGCAGGTGAGTGATAAACCACAAGTCTCCAAACTGCAACTGAAAGCACTGGTCTGTTAAGCTGACAAAAGTGAGTGCCTCCAGGTGTGAGACACAGAGATTGACACAAGTTTATACTGCCACTCCACTGAGGTGATTCAAGTCACCCATCTTCACTCTTGAAGCCCCTAATGCTTTATCTCTGTTCAATCCATCCTCTTCACCAATTCATCAGATACGATGTCTTTCCATTGTAGTCACTCTCCATTGCCCAGTTGCAAATTTTTCAATCAAGCATTTTCAGTTTTGTCCCATCCTGATCCACATCCTTGAGAAGAGCTTCCAGTAACCATACATAAATCTACATCATTTCCCTTTCCATTCCTCCTAAAAGCCTACTACATCTGCTTCAAAGCCAGTTGAAGCACTGGGAATGCTTAGCTTGCTGTGTGCTGAGACCACTACGTATCACATTAACACGTAAGGTCTCTTTATTTCTCTCCTATAAATCTATTGGTATTTTTCCCTTGACTAGAAATGGCTTTATGTTCATGTAGGCTGTTCCTAACATGGTGGAGTCCTGGTCCAGCACCGGGCTTTCATGCAACTTAGAGACATAAATACCTATAAAGAAAAGTGTGAGTTTGCACGTCTGAGAGTGGAGGAGCACATTCCTCCACATTTCTTGAGTAGAGCAGTAAAATACATTAGTAGGGCTAAAGATAGCAATTTAAATTTAGTTTTGTTTTGTTTTTCTCTGTCAGATAAAGATACTGTCTGGAGTTCAAATTTGTTCCATTTGCCCAGTGCCTGTCCATGTCTTGCCAAAAGCAGAATGCAGGATGAAAGATTTTATTTTTCCTCTTTCAGGTGTAACAAAATTGCACTCCAACAAGTAAGAAACCAGAAATTAAACTCAGTTTCTTCCCAAAAAGGCAGCTCATTAAGGTTCCTGACAGGAGAAAGCAGTCTGTTAAATGTTGCTCAGCAGCATGCCAGAGCTTCAAAGAGATAGTACTTTTCTTCTCAGAGGGGCTTTATTCTTAAAGTATGCACTCATAAAAAATGAGGATTTAACATAATGAACTCCTGTGGTTTAAGAATTAACTGGAGATAAAAATGTAAGTAAATTCTATCTACTTGACTTTGCTATCAGTTAGATCAGTATGCTTACCATTGAGAACATGTGTTTAAAGCTTCTTTATTTATCAGGCAACAATGACCAGAGATACCTTCTGTTCTGATGCTAGAAAACAATAATCTTACAATGGCCTTGCTTGCATCTGTCAAGTTCAAAGGCGGAAAGAAAAAAATAAACTCACATCATGAACAAAAACCATAAACTCAAGGTTGACTAATGAATGCACAGAAACTCATCTGTTAACTATATCAGCTTACAAAATCAACTGTTTTGGTGCATGTGAAAACATGTAGGAGAGTTCACACACCAGCAGAGCAATTTAAATTAGAAAAACTTGTGCTTCAAGCAGAGCAGTTTTTCATCTATGATTAAAAAAAAATATATATTGGCTATAATATGACTTATTTCATTATCGGACCTCAGCTCAGCTGACACATTAAATCATCTCTCTTGTACCTATTAGGCACGGAACAAAACCAGATCCAAGCCTTAGTCCAAACTTTGGAAAACTTAATTTGAGATCAGACTTTGCAATTTCATCGTTTCTGATTATTTGGTTTTCAGGTTTTGGCTTTACTTTTTATTAACTGCAATAAGTAGTTCTGATTTCACCAAAGTCCTCATCCAAGTCTATTAAGCCTGTCCTCAAGTAGTGATGAAGTACTGCTAAGCTAATTCACTTTGTCTTTCCTTTCAGCTTCCTGCTTGATCTTATGTATTCTCATGGAATTTTTTCTTCATTTGCTTTATTCTTACCTTCTTTTTATCACAGGAAAAGAGTTATGGATGTCTTACAGAGCTCTATTTACCTGTTTGGTGTAACCTTCATACTGACAACCTGAAGCTTTCCTCTAGGCACTGAATTCAGGTATGAATCATTATGAATAACCTGAAGACCCATCCTAACTGAGCCTTCTCTTTCTCCTCTGTTTTTTTTTTTTCCATCTGTCAGGTACAAATGGCACCTAAAGAAGTCTACAAAATTATTCTTTTTTTGTTTGTTTACTCTTTGCCAAATTTCAAGGCATAACATTGGATTGTGCCTACCATAGCAAGGCTGTCCAAGTCATCGCCCATCCAAGAAGTAAAGACTTTGAAGCAGGCCTGCCTGAATTTTATCAAAGAATAAATGCACAAAGTGTCTGTGAACTACTCACACAGCCATGGGTTTGCCAATCATCTTTCTTTCTTTGACCACACCTGTTCTAAAAGCTGAACAAAATACCACAGATATCCAAATGGCGCACCCCTGAGACTGAAACAGCTGAAAGGGCTTCTACAACTGGAACCACCATATAAATCCACTGATGGGGTTGAGTTCAGTAAGTGATTTGACTTTCAGGAGCACCATTCTATATTTCAGCCAAAGTCAAACAGAGAAATTTATGGAATCTATAGAGATATTGATCGAAACTCTTTCTTACTAAGAAATACCATGAGATATTATGGAGAAGTGAGAAGAAAATTTATTTTAATTATGCCTTTCCTTCAGATCAGACCTTTTTTTCTCTTCTTCAGCAACGTTTTCTAAGAACTATATTTGGGTTTGTAAGGGCATACATTGTTGTTGTTTTCTTTGAAACTTGGGTAAAAACTTTCAGCAGCTTTTCATCACTGTCTTTAACCTTATATTGTCTCTCCTGAACGAAACATCAATTAAATACTGGATGCTGCAGAACCTGATTCATTTTTCCCCTTTGGAAGAGCAAGTAGAGTGTTAGTGCCAAACAAAAGGCGGTGAAAGGTCTGTCTGCAGATGGCATTGTAAAAGCTATAAGCTTTGCTTTGTCAAAGACAACCCCAGTTTGCCAAATCCACCAGCTGCACATAATGAAGAAAATACTGCCATACCACTTGAACCTGTATCTTCCAAGGTGGGAAAGATTTATTGATCTTTTCTTACTGTTTCAGTCTGTTTGTCTGTTTAGCATCCAGCTGATGAGAGCACGTGTGCTATTTTTCATAAAAAGTATCAGAGGCACAACGCTTCTCTGGACCAGGGAAGCACCATGCACCATGCACCATTCTTCAGTGGTGTTCTGCCAAATCATTCTTTCACATTCTACCCGTTTTGGTAAGTTCAGGACCCTCAGAGAGACACTGGACTACAGATCATGGCCAACTCTCTGAACGTGATCAACAGCACCCCTTGCTTGTGCAGGTCATAACCGTCTCAGTGTTTGTGACCCATCTTTAAGGAGGTTATTTTTAATGAACCATATAAGCGTAAGTTAAAGAATGTGAAACTCCTGCTGATGTTAAGAGAGCCAAGAGGTTATCTGTTTCCCCAGACTATTCTCATAGTCTCTGTCAGCTCAGATTGGGGTACATTTCTTCTCCACATCTCGATAAATTGATTATCTCTGAATCAAGTTCAATTTCAAATGAAATATACTCAATTGTATCTTGATGCTAATTTTCCAGCCTGTTCAGGTGAGCACTCTGGGTGGTCGAAAAATAACCTGAATCTTTGGGACAGAAACTACAGAAAATAACCCAAATAGATGTACGAAACAAGAGTGATACTGAATTTTTTGTCTGACAAATACATTTACAAGGTCTTTTTTCTTATATTTCTTGTATATGCTTCTGTTCAATGGGACTATCTCAGTCCATGATAGCTTCAGCTTCTCGCAGGATAAATACTGTGGAAACACTAAGGCAAGTACAGTCGTCTTCTAACAGCAGCACACATTTTCCTACTGCTTAAAGGTAAAGCCATCAAGTAAGCAACTGGTTCCACTTCGTCTTGGCTCATGCAACAGGTCATAAAGAAGAGGAGAGAGGGAGCTGGTGCTGGTGTCTCCTTGGATGGAGATCCCACTCATCTCCTTGCCAATGCCTTGTTCCTGTCAGTTGCACTAGACCACAGGTGCATAAAATGATAGCCAATGTCTGCAGCCATTTCAGCATTGCTAGATCCATCAATAAACCCTTGGAAATATGAAGATGTCATTAAAATACATAAATATATATCAATGGAAAATTATCTATAAAATCTATCCAAGTCTGACAAAAGAATTTTAAATCCTCCTTATATTAATGGTACATAATGAATTGAACATACCCAATACAGGCAAATGGAAAATTAATGAATAAAAATCTGTACATATTTTTAAGGTGGTCTTGAAGTCTTTACAACATAAAAAGGAACTTCCCAGAAGTGAACTCTTACTTTTTCTGATTTGTGAATAGCATACCCAGGCAGCAAATCATGCAAAAAATTTCCAGTTTGTGATGGTCAGAATTTTAAACAATTCTGACTTCAGTTGGTTTTGTTCATCTTTTTGTTTTCTAATCTTGAGGACACAATTTCAGTGATTATCAATTTGGCCTGAATTTTTATCTTACTTTCTAGAGATTGATTTCCAAGAATGATACTATGGCTGCAGTGCAAAGGTGTGACTCTGGTGTGAGACAGGTACTTGTAAAACCCTTGAGCAAGAAAGTCAAGGTCCATGTTACTGACCCAGTAGGAAATTCCATTTTGAATGGTTTTCTTTCTCCTAATTCTTTCTAGTAATAAGTGACTTTAGAAAATGCAAGCAAACCACAGTCAATATAGAAACCAAGTACTCTGTAGAACACTTTACCCACAGAAAACTATTGTCTATGTATAAGTTTAAAATAAGCCTGAAAAGAGTAATCATTTTGGCTGTCATGAACTGTCTGCCATATCTCAAAAGGTGATTTTCGTCTTTAGCTGAGTGACTGATTCACCTTTAACAGACTATAAGAACCAGAAATGGAATTACAAAATATATTGCCTGGACTCAAGTGCTCTTGTACTTCTCAGAATAACATTCTATATTTATTTTTCAATTGGAAGCTCATGTCTTCTCCTCTGATTGAAAGAGCATAATCTCTTACTACGCCACACAATCTGCTTCAATTTCTGTGCACAAGGCACAGTCATATTCTTTACATCATTCCAGGCCAAATGCAACAGTTGCTCAGTCATAAAACTACACAAATTAAACAAACCACAAGAAATGGATTGTGTTGTGGGGAGCACAGAACAGGGGACGGGAAAGCAGGGGCTCAAGAAAATGCTGTTTGCTGAAGTGAATCATCTAGAGGAAGTCAGGGTTCTAACTTCAGGAATAACAGGGGACATAGGAGTCTGACCAAAGAACATCAACATTAGACAATTTCAAATAAAGCACCAATTTTTTAACTTTCTTCAAAGCCAATGGATTCCTTTCACTGTGAAGACAATATGCCTCAGCTTTATGAAATTGTTGGAAAAACCAAAGCTCTACAGGATGGATATTTTGGAGAACACTTAATGATCCTCTCTTGCATCATTTCCAATGCCCCAGAATATTAATTCCACTGAGATATTTGTATCTCACCTTTCTTTTCTTAATGGCCTTCCTTTAATAAACTGTGTTGATTTTTCCATTGACTAACACCTCATTTCCACAGCACGTTGCAAAAAGAACCCTTGGGAGCAGAGTAGGCAAATAAAACCTTTGCTCAGATATCAATCGGTCCACAATATTTCCCAATACACTGTATATGAAGAACCATGTGACTGGTCATGTCCCATGGACAGTGCTTCCAGTTGCAGATGTCACACCTTTTTCATTATCCCAAGGCAGTGGTGATTCAGGAAGATTCATGTTGGCTCCCAAGTTCTACTTTTTCCCCATCTCACTGCTGCTTAAAACCCTTCAGTTCCATGGCTTGAAATTCATTTATGTCCAAGTCCAACATAGAAATCAAATCTTTTCTTACATTTTCCAATTTTATCAATTAAACATGCTCAGGTATTCATATTAAATTTAGATTAAATTTCTGGCTACCAAATAGCACTGTTACACTGAAAGGGCTAATGAATCCAAATTATAAATAGAATATTCTTTTAGCTGGAAGAAAGTTAAGACATCTGCGTCTTTTGTGGTTTATAGATGAAAGTCAGTTTTGAGCAAAAAGTTGTTTGCAGCCAAAAAGGTGACTATCTTTTACTGCATGAGGCTAGTAACTACAGGGCAAATACTCCTATTTGACTGCAATATTTCCATTTAATTTTAAGGCCTGGCATCTATGTCTGTTTGGCTACCCATGGATGTTCCTACAGAAACTTATGTAAAACTACTGGAGCTAAAGTGAATTTGTGCTGGGGCAGCTGA
>JAOXJM010000001.1:47783848-47803613 GCA_026413425.1 Tringa solitaria
TGACTGGGAGTCATTCCTGGTTGTAGGGCAGTGTGTTAGTAGTTCATGTTTGCTGAAGTTACTTGGATGAAATTGAATTTTCAGCCAGCGAGTTGTTTACAAACTGTTTGCTTTGACTGTTCACCCTACTCTGTTAAATATTTGCTTTGGTTCATTCTATTGAATCTAATTAATCAGCGTCTGTTCCAGTATGTGCAATACCTACCAGTGCAAATGAGAGGAACCCTTTCGCTTCTGTGACTGGCATCAGGAGGTGCCTTGGCAAATCACACTGCACTGACACGCTTCCTCATCCTTTGCTCTGGCTTGAAATAAAAATGAGGAAAAAAGGTAAACCTAGTACAAACAGATCTTTTTCTAATGTTAGTAGAAAACCCAGAAAGCTACTGTTAAAATAGGAAACTTCCTGACCTGTATGAAAGTCAAACTATTGAAGACAGTAGGACTACAGAGTGAAAGTAACTGTAAACAAAAAGACTTGCTGACTGGTGTCGTTTTCCTGTTGATCTCAGCAAGTATCTGTTCATAGGCAAGCATCATAAGTGGTGACCCAGTTCCTAGAACTGATTTTCCCTTCTTTTATTTTTTACAAATTTTTTAAAAAATTAGTTCAAAGGGAATAAAGAGGGTGACATTATGGTTGAACTTTCTGTAGTCTAACTTGACTGAGGAAATGTGGCTCTTTGGTCTGAGTTTCTTCCCCATTTAGAGAGGGAAAATAAGCACTGTCAGAAATCAGTTCAGCCAGTGCAATAATAGGTGTACATGATAGGTCCTTTGAGACTATATATTTCTTCCTGCAAACTAGAAATGCAAGAAGAGCTTGCTTAGATACAGACTCTCAAGTTATATGAGATGGAGCCAATGCCAAAAGAGATTGGGAAACCAGCATGAGTTCAGCAAAGACCCACCGATGCAGTCAGTGGCTGCAGCACCCGCCTTCTTTTTGATATGTTTAAGATAACATTTGAATTATATCCACCAGATCTCACTATGAGTTTTATGAGCTTTATAATACAAATGCTGAGCTTTTACCTGGTCTTTTTTTAGTCCTTGCACCTGTAGTACCATTATTCTCTCAAAGGCCAGCAGACGTGACTCTTTGAACATACGTATCTTGACATGTCTTGTTCTTCTCTGCTTTTCTGTCTCTCTGAGTTCCCCTATTAATCTCTGTTCAGTATTGCTAACACAAGGAGTTTACTACCAGCCGTGAAGTAGATCACAAATAAAGCATAGCTTTTGTGTCTTCTGTGAATCATATACCCCTTAAAGAATTCCTAATTTTCCATCTAAAATTCTTTGTTCCTCACGGTATGGAACTCATCCCATCATCACTAAAAAAATTAAGCCAATAGGTTAGAAATTTATCCAGAGATCTAAAACCATCCACTAATGCTATTGTTTTTCTGGAGGTTATTGATTTTGTCCAGTTGGTTAAGTATGATGTCTTTCATGGCTTCCCCTCAGTTTCTGTGAGAAACCTGGTATGTGCAGCTTAACATACAAAGATGGTAGCAACACAAAGAAGCTGCAAGTGGCAGACTTCCAAAGAAGTAACAGAAAATGCCCTCTGAAGGTCAAAATCAAAGTGACAGCTCAACTATGAGTAATCTATTCCCAGTTTTGGAAAAGTGAGAGTTTTCTGAGGAGAGATAAAATGCACTCTAACAGGATCAGCTTCACATACTTACTGACAGGTGAAGTATGGCAGATACAGCCTGGGCAAGAAAAGATGGAAAGGTTTAATTCCACCTTACTTTTCAGACATAATGCAACTCATTTCTTTTTTCATGGCTGTGGGGTGGCAGGGGACGGAGGAGGAAGAGCTTCACCTTGCATTGTTTTTTCCAAGCGATGTGATGCGTGAGTTTCAGTACAAGGTGGTAGATGGTGGATTGCCCCCTTGTGAACCTGGAGAAGTGAGACTGAGTCCTGGGTCTGTGAATAACCCTGGGTATTATGCAGGGAAATTACACACTTTACTTTGCTGATCTTCTGTTGCTCCTCTTACACTTTGCGTGTCTACCTTTTTAGGAATTCATTCAGGAATGAGATTGAGTCTGTCTATGTGTGTGTTTTTTCTCTAGAATTGTCTAAATACTTGAAAAATCATATTTTGGCTATTTCAAAAACTAACTGAAGTCATAAAGACAACCTGTGTTCTCCACAGCTTGGATTTTACCCGTAGTGGTTCTTGATTTGATTGGCTTAGTTTCTAATCAATGCAAATGTGTTCCCATCATAAGCGACCTGTGCTAATTTCACGCTAAATAGAAGCGAAACACTTCTCAAGAAAGACTCCAAGGTGGTTAAAATGTTTTTGTGTAATGGCTGAAAAGCTGAGTTTTGCACAGTCAACTCTGATTTCAGTCCCTTCACAAGAACTAGTTGTGTTCACAATGCCCCCAGAGTGCTTTGTGTGGAACAGTGCTCTTCTGAAAGTTACTTGTGTTAGATCTGCAGGGATTTGCTTCATTTTGTGGAGGAGGCTCAGAAAAAGGCGTTTGGTATTGAAGGTGATTACCTACTCCGTATCTATACTGAAAGCAAATATAAATTCAAACCACACTTTCCCTTACCTTGCATATCCTCTGTGTGTGTCTTAGTACTAGCTGCTACAGCTGCTTTTTCACCAGTTTCATTCTCTTATTTCTCATTACTGCTATTACTGGCAGTTATTTGGGGCTTGCTGCTGCACCAGGGTGCAACTGCTGTTTGAGGAAAAAGTCCTTCGATAAAGCAACAGTTGAAAGGTGACTTTAAGCCTAAAGGAATACATCTGCTGGAGTGCTTGCTCCTGAATTAATGTTTTGGAGGGCATACTGTTGATGCTATCAGAGCCTTCAGGCTCAATGCCTGCCGCTTTCTTGCTCATTTGGAGGATTAGCATCTGAAGAGATTCTTTGGGACACATGCTCCTTAACATGTGTGATAAAGGTCAAAGATCCGCCTCTGCTATGCCTCCGTTCCATGATCCAGTAGAGGTTTCCCCACAGAGCACCAGCTGTGCAACGTTAGCAGGGAGAGGGGAGAGTTTCTGGTGTCTGCTAGTCTCCACCAACCTCCAAAGACAAATCTGAAGGCAGCATGGCTGGATATGTGTTGTCACAAACTCTGGTCCCAGTCCCAGAGCTCTCCTTTGAGGTGGCATACGAGGCAGCTGGAGTCTGTGAAGCCCCATGGGGCTGTTGGTAGACAGAGCCATGGTGGCTGGATGTCAGAAGTCATTGGTGCTGGGGCTTTCTATGAATTTTGGTCCATAGCTGAGAGGGTATAAGCCCTCACTTCTGGCAAAGAAAGCACTTCTCTGTCTCACAAAAAAAGGGAACAAAAAATACTTTGAGCTGAGATATAGATCACGCTTCTCTCACGTCTGAGTTACTTATTTTTAGGGAAGGGCAGAATCCGTGCTCATGGATCTTGATTTTGAAAGGAATGAGGAATGCCTCTTGAAGGAGCTGATGTACAGGGTGAGGAGGAGTGATACAGAAGGCTCAGGCATAGGTTTAGAATTATAAATTATAGCTCTAAGCTAAGACTGGAACTCAGATTTTAACTTAAGGCTTAAAACAAAATCACATATGTATATTTATGTTTTCTTTTTTTCTGAGAGGGAATATTGGATATAGTACTACTGGGCCTCAGAAGTTAGGTTTTGCGAGAAGATGCCCAAGAGAACATAGAAGTTAAAAAAATTAAATTGAGAGAAGCACTTGGCATTTTCAGTGCACGTTTCTAAAGATCACCTGTAGTCAAGAAATGAAAAGGCATTTGAATCAGATGACAAAAAACCCATGTTGATAAAACTCTTTTATCTTGTGCCACCTTGGAGTTTTTATTGTATTCCTAAAACCTGTTCAATTACCTTTCTGTAATGAATTTGAGGGATGGTTTTGCATTTACATCTGTTTTGTCCGTGCAAATTTATTAAAGTAACATGTTCCAAATTTCAATTGAATGTCTATATGGTTTCTGTAAAAAGAGAAAGAGGTAGAGAGACAAGAAAAAAACTACCAACCTTTAATTGAAATAAGCTGCAGAATCACTCTATGAGGCAACATGAGTGCACAAGGAAATTAGGAAACTTAAGGAAAGGAGAAGCACCACAGAGATAGAAAAAGAAGTGGGTTAGTGTGCGATGTCTGTGTGTATTGCATATGAGAGTTTTTCCTAGCATAACCAACACTCATTTTCCAGACAGCCAAGTGCTTCACATCACAAAATGCGCTATTCAGCACTTTGAATTAGCCAGGCAAACTGATTTCTCTTATGCTGGGTGTTTGCCACAATCTAGGGATTTTACTCTTTTCTTCAAATGGTTTAGCGATTTTTGTGAGAGTTGTTAATTTTTCCTTCTCTTTAAAAATCCATCCATACTTGGTCATGCTATAAACCAGGTCAAATTGTCTACTTTATCTGCTGAGCCCCGCCAGACATTAAAACTAAGGTGTGGGGGTGAGGAGTGGGGGGAGTTAAACATGTTTCTTGTTCTCTCTTCTTTGCCCTGTAACCCTTGCACATGGGAAGAAAGCCATTCAAGTTGGATGTCAATGGCACGGCAGTCGGACCTAAAGTAGTTTGGGAAAAAAATATGAGAGAAAGAAATTGAGACTAGGTGGTGTCGGTGCTGCAAAGAAAGGCTGGTTTTGAAGGCTGGCTTTTGATGAGAAGGGAAAGGCAGACTGGTAATTGGGGAGGAAAGTAAGTAGTACTGGGAATCAGGGATGAGCAGAAACAGGTATGCAGATCAGCACTTGGTGGAAAACGAAGGTGAAGATATGCTTAAAATTGGTAGAGTAATGCCTGATCCTACTGAATAAGGTTTCTCATTATATTTCCTTAACTCTTGGGAGCTTGAAATTGTACTGTTAATGTCCTTTTAAGGCAAGTGAATATAACCTTCACCACACACGCACTTTAAAAGAGCTGTGTTTTGTGTTTTTCACCCATACCTATGTACATTGCATCTTAGACATCCACTTCCATCAGTCAAGCTGGAGTGATCTTCACTGCTATATCACACAACTGAGGATAAAGAAAATAGTCTTCAGCATTGGCAGTGGTAAGAGCGCTACAGAATAGTGCTTTAACAGAAGTATTCCTTCTTTTTCCCTTGTGTGTTTCTGTATAAAACTCGTAATACCTCCAAAACTTTAATATAGTTAGAAAATGTTATAAAAAATAAATCATTAGCAGTACAATTTGAAAAGAAACCTAAATGGTTTAAAAAAAAGTGGGGAAGAAATATCATAGCAGTTGTTTAATACACTCAAATAAAATACAATGACTAATAGAGATACAAATGTCATGAACTTTTCTGGCTACAGAGATCCGTAAGTAGCTCAGAAGCAGTTGATGTAATGTGTTTGATTAGTTCATGTTAATAAAGACCTCATTTGTTTTACTACTAGGATTTTTTTTTCATCGGCTCAAATATACCATTTGCTTTGACTTTTTTTCACATGCTTTAATTGCCAAAGGGTATCTCAAATGTTCCATTCTTCCAGAGGGGAGAAAAAGTCTTTAGAAATAAATTCTCCATTCTTTCAATGACAGTATTTGAAAAATCTGGGTACACTGGGACAGGAAAGTTAAAAACCCAAGACCTCACTATGCTTCTTTCACCTAAATTGAGTCATCTTTTATATATGAGAAGGGAGTCCTGAATTTACAGAGTTGAAAAAAGGCCAATTTGAGAAATTCTGGCTTACTGGCCTACTTTCAGATATTATCTTCTCAAAAATAGCGTTAATCCATTTGTTTAGTGCATTGTCCTTGAAATATAGAGCTGAATAAGTAATCCATTACTGTACGAAAAATACTTGATGTTCCTGTAGCTTTCCCTACAATACTCAGTCACTTTAATCTTTTGTCACTGTTCCCTAGTGTTTATTTCATAGTTTAATTCAGATATTGATGCAGTCTTCAGAATTCACCAATAAAAAACCTTCTTTAAAAAGCACATTTTCCTGTGCTGAGTACTCGCAGCACTGGTATCTCCTTTGGAATCCAGGTGGACACGTTACTGAACATCTTCCACAGCCTTTTCTAACCCAAGTCTCTAATGATTTCTCACAAAACCCCTGGTGACCTGGTGGTTCAAACACAGGGCCAGCAAACTCTGCCTGGTTTGTAACTGCCTCACTAGTGTTTACTTTTCCTGATGACATCACTGATAAAAGAATTTCCACTTGTTTTAAAACACATACAAGACTTTTTTGGTAAAAGTGATCCACCTTCTCCACTTAGTTCTGCTGTACAGCTTCCCGATTGAAGTGTCAGGCTCGGAGTCATCTGCAGGTCCCACCTCCAGCTCTGCTGTGGTTTTCCTGATGCTTTTTGGTTGAGCCCTTTATGCTGTTTAATGTCAATCTTTTATGTGGACAATGGAAAGGGTAACCTGTCTTTCCCCTTGCCTCTTGGCTCTTCTGTCTTCTCTGATTATACTGAGGGCTTCTTGTAGCAGAGATCACTCATAAAAGATGTCTGAGATCACCTCTTGTAAATGCCCCAGATTTTAGCTCTGGGCTCTAGTGTGGTTTTTAGCAACTTAGTGCTAGAAATGTCCTCTTTAGCTGTTCTGAATCAAAATACAATGTGCTTAGCTCAGAGGTGCTAGATATCATCAGTACCGAGTAAGTACTTCCAGATATCAAACGGTTCAGTCACTGTGAGCTGCAAGTGTATTGAACAGCAATCCCGTCCTTGTCTTTGAAGAAATCAATATGTCTGTGCTTCCTGACCTAGTGACATTTTCTTGTCTTTTTCATATTGAGCCTCAAGTATATGAAATATGAACAATATCTTCCTCAGTCTTGAAAGGTCTTTTAATACATCCAGAGACAAAAATCGTATTATTCATAGTGGCCTGGGTGCTTGTTAGTGTGAGGAAAAAATCTGTGTAATTCCAAGCTACGAAGACTACTGCAAGAAAATAAGAGAAAGGCAATGTTGTGTATGAATCTTATTGAATTGCAAACTGCTTTCTCAGCAATCAGCGCTGTAGACTGATGCAAATCAGATGCTTACATAACGCCGTTATGCAAGGCGGGGGACAAGAGCTGCAGTGATTAAGATCCTCTTTGTGTGTTCATACTGTGTTGTCCTTTCACTTTGGGGGAAAAAAACCACTGACAAATTAACTGCTTGACATGGAGCGTTCTAAAGCGACTGGGAGTCAAACACATCACTGTATGGTGCTGACTTTTCACCTAATTCTTTTGTTTGTTTGTTTGTTTGTTTGTTTTATCCCCGAGTTGCTTTGTGGAGCACAGCAAGATGAACAGCCCCTTTTCCGCGCCGCACCTCTCATCTCAGATGCACGTGCGTGTGCTGTGCAGAGTGGCACATGGCGAAGATTAGGATGTGGTCTTTAGCTGACATACTGATGAAGAGGCAGCTTCTAATTTAAGACATGTGCTCTGCATCGCTACACATCCTGACTAATACAAATTATAGCATTTGTGTATAGTCTTGCAGTAGCTGTTTTTCAAAGGAGCCGTCTCAGGAATCGGATTAGAATCTAATCTTTATTCTTTAAGTTAGTTAGTATCAAAATAAGCGTATATATATATATACTAAACAGATCTAATACTGGTTTAAATGTCTAAAGAGATTTTTTTTCCTCCTGTTTGTCTTCCTCCACCATTACCCTTTTGCAGAGTTCTCTAGCAGATGAGTCAAAAGCACATCCAATAGTAAAGACTTTGTTGAAAATCAATTCATTTTGAACCGATAAATGTGATATCCTAATTGAAGCTGTATTTGCAGAAATTTTTGTGTCTGTATCCAGCTACAGTGTAAGAAATGCAGCGTGACTTTTCCACATTTCAGATATTTAGTGGTATCAATGAACTGCTTGTGCAAAGTCAAAAGATCAAAGATTTATGACAGACAAGGTAGATCTACTGTAACCAACTAATAAGAGATATAAAGATATCTCCTAGTAACTCTTTTTCATTTCTAGATGACATGCATAAGCATCAAAGCTAGCTCAAATGGTCTTAATTATTTTGAACTGGTGATTTTCTCCACAGTTCTTGGATTAATCTTACCATAGTGTAAGATAAAGCAAGTAACATTTCACGCAGAATGAATTCAGATAAAGTTATGTTGGGAACTGAAATAAAAGCTTGTTTGCAGCTCTGTGACAATAGCAGAAGCAAAATGGAATATATTGAGTTTGACAAAAAAACACTTGAGAACATTTTTATGCTTAAAGGGATATTTGTAAGGATGTTAATCTGCAGATTTTTTTTTAAAGTTCCCTTATAATACTCCTTTCCAAGAAAATATTTTTACAGCAATATGAAATTGCTGTGCAAATAGTATAGCTAAGGCCAAGCCACGAGCAAGGCAAAATGTGAGATGATAAAGAAGAAAATACACCAGTAATTTCAATGATTTCCTTGTCCTTCCTCCATATTTCTCCTGGACTCACCAAAAACAAGAGTGCAGAGTCCTTTTGCTAGAAAAAGTGATGAATTAAGCACCTGTAGCTGCACCAAGCCAAGAAAGGAAACAGAAGGAAGAAGACAACAGAGAAAACAATGATTGAAAGAGTACCAGATATATTTGTCAAAAAGTTTATACTATCCATATGGTGATGGTACAGTATTACTATTATTTGCATCACAGATGTACGTTTCAGCTGAGATCCTGCTGTGTTGGCTGTTATAAAAGCACATAGAAATGAGAATATGTATCTAAAATATTCTGAGCATTTGAGACACAGAGGGTGCGGAAGAAAAGAAGGTGCCTGACATACCTCAGATTCTGGTTTTGATTGTGGTCTGACTGCTGGCCAGAAACAATATATTTTAAATGTCTATTTTTATATAAAATTTTTCACCCTACATCAGAATTCAAATCTATGGTAGAGCCAGAAATAGATGCAGGTCACCTGGGAAACTAGTTTATTTTCTTATCTGGAGGTTAACATTATATATAATGTAGTGATAAATTAGCGGAATGAAATCCTCTTTCACCTCCCTTCTCTGTAACTATTTGGTGACATTAACTCTATTTCCTCATTATCTGACCTTCCATATTTATTTCAGCATATTAACACTCTTCTCAGAGAATTTAATCTCTGCCTCACAGGACAGTGCTGTGTAAAATATTGAAAAAAACCCACTATTAAGAAAGGGTAAATAAAAAGAACTTGATACCAGCTATAGGATCTTACGTCAAATGCATCTTCTAACTCATAATGCCATAAATAAAAAAAAATAATAAATCACTGATGTGAATTATCTTATGTCTTTCAAGCCTGCTGCTATTATAAGTAAAACTTGAATGGAAGATGGTCAAAATCAAAAGACGTAAAAACATTCCACCCTTCTCTGTGCTTCTACTACAATCACAAATTCAAGTGAATTGGGGCATTTTAATGTAGCATTTTTGTCTTTTTGTTTTTAATAAAATATGAAAAATCTATTTGCTTTGTTACATGAAATAGGCAACATGTTCAGTAGTAGAGTGTGTCTTAACATAAGGTACTATTGTGTGTAGCTGTTCTTTTGGTATACTATTGCCACATATTATAAATATTTTCATGTCCAGAGTGTGGATGAAAACCCAGTCCCTGTCTACCTGGAATATATTGGAAAATGAGTAAACACAAAGGATTTCTGTGTACATTGTCTGGAAATGAGAGGTAATAAAGTAGCAAGGGCGTGGCAAAAATGTCATTTCTGCCTTCCCTTTGCAAGGGTTCTTTCCTTCTGATGGGGAAAGAGAGGTTGCCCTGAGAGAAGCCCAGCCTCAAAGATTGGAGTGGAACTCCACTGTATTACAGTGCCAAACAGGCTCCAGAGCATAGCTTCAAATACAAGAAAGAGTACTTGGTACACTGACACCAAACTTAAAGTCCTATTTGGAGTCACTTATTCAAGCTGGGTATCTCAGATAGAGCCGAGCTGTGGACAGGAGAGCAGATGACTTGATAAAGCTTTGGACACTTGGTTCTTAAGGAAATTCCTGATTTTTCCAGTCCTTTTGCTTTCTATTTGAAAACCAAGATGTGATATTTTGCTTGGGATTTCACATTGCTAAATCAAATCAAGCACACAGAAAAGCTTTTGCTTTAAATTCAGTCTTTGTGAGCAAGGGGTTACCACGCAAACTGGATTAAGGCAGATGTTTTGCAGTCGGCTCTGGGAATGATACTTCCTGAGCTTATTTTCTTGCAGATGAAACCATATCATGTATACATTTTGTCATGACACTGCTGTTGGTGTTACAGCAATGATTGACAAGAGGTTTTCTCTGTTTTTCAGGAAAATTTTTACCCTAAAAATGGATTAATTTTTTCTCTATTTTCCTCACAACTTCAAGAACGTTGTAAAATGGATTCTTGTTTTTAGTGTGCTTTTCTGTTCTTATTGCTCTCTATCCCCCAAAATGAGCCTATAATGACAGTCACTGCTGGTGCAGTGTTGCTATAACTCATTATCCACAGACCGAAGTGAGAACTCACCGTGGCACACGATGAATTCATTCCCATCCCAGCACTTCCAACTGTACCATGAATGGAAAATGGCAGCGTGTTTGCTCATTCAGGCTGTGACAGGAATGAGAAATGGGACAAGGGCATCTCGCTTTCCTTCTAGGGGTATGCTATGAAATATTTTGAATCCTGAAAATCTCAAAAAACAGCTGGTATATAGAGCTTTTTCTGCTTGTCCATTTTTAAGCAAAATATTAACACTTTTCTTTTCACTAGGGCTTGATCCTACAGGATACTGGCAAACTGCTTGTAAAAACAGTGAAGGTGACAGCAGACAGAAAAGACATCCAGGACGTGGGAATGTCTAAAGCTTCCCCATCTTCTCACCAATGTAATGCTGTCATAGAAACATATTGGTCTTGTTCATGGTAAGAATAGTCAAAGATGGATTGAAAAGGAGCCCATTCTTGGTCCATTGTGTGAACACTATTGAAAGGGTTTTAGTATGTCTGCACCATCCCCAGATCATTAAGTTCCTGTTTGAAAATTTTCCTGAGAGGCCACACCTTTGGAACAAATTAATGTTGCCTACTTCAAGTTGCAGCTACTTCTAAAGTGTTGTCCTAGATTTTTTGTTCCTTGGCCATCATCATGACATATACCAATACTTGGTAGCAGGCCAAGACATACCTCAGCTCTGTTCCCTTCCTGTGCTGCGTGTTTTTGTGGTGTTTCAAAAACATGACATAAAATGAGTTGATAAAAAGACATATGATAATAAGCACACATGCCTCAGGCTTCATGGTTTTAAAATGTCATGCTTACAGAGAGAGCATTGTTTTTTAGAAGTCAGCAGTCTCAATAACCCATTATAGCTTTGTTTACTCAAGGGTACACAATAAGATCTAATTTCAACTCCCAGCAAAACACTCTTTTGCTTAAACTCACAGTACCCCATCACGCACGCAGGCTGCCAGTCACCTCACGGGCATTGCTTCAGCACGTATTTTCCATAATATAAAGTTGCACCTCATGCCAGCCCAAAACTAAAACCATTCTGTCAATCAAGGGCACAATTATTTCGTGACTTTGGTCTTCAGTTAATTAGCCTTGAAGTAATGTGTTTCTGTTGCTCTGGATATAGACAGTACAGTAAATGCCATGCTCTGAGATGCTGGGACTGACAGTGAGACATTGGAAGAGCCACATGGTCGGAACTGCAGAGATCATCCTTGCAACAGCACACACCGAAGGACAGGAGAACCTCAGAAGTGTTTGTGGGTGAATTGTGTAGAATAATTTTGGTAACGGACTTGTGCACAGAAGGATATTCTTACATTGGGCGAAAATAAAAAAGGAAAAACAGAAATCAAGCAACCAAGTTCGTTTGTTTCCTTCCGTTTTCCGTTTTCAGCATAAAATGCATCAGCCAGCAGGAAAAAAACAGGAGTGAGAAAGTACACTTTTGTGCCTTTTTATACTCTGCCAGTTCCAGTCCATGCATGGGGTTGTCTCTCCCCCACCTATTCTGGTAATTTCTTCAGTCAAGAATTTTGATAGTTCTGGTGGAAAACATTTTGTGTCATTCACATAACTGCACTGAAACAGGTTCCAGGACAATTCTGGCACTCTAGCTTCTAATTCCAGGAACCGTAAAGGGGCACGTGGCAATTAAAAAATTAGCAGAGTTTTCTGAACTTTGTGAACCTCAGATGATGTTTAATTTGGGTTCAGATCAAGTTTTGGGCAAACGTAGCAATTATTCTTATTTAGTATAAGCTGGTTTTATGCTCTCTGTAATTTGGACTTTGACTGGAGTTGGTTTTCTTTTGCATTGTGCTAGATGGGTATATTAAATATCATTCAGGGTATGAATTTTGGCAGCCTTGATCATGGCTTACATTTGAAGGTAATTTGTAGTTTCAGCATTTTCATAGCTACATTTTAATTTTGTTAACTGCTAGAGGAATTATTTAGGTATTTTTTTCCCTGTTAATTTTATTAAGCTGCAAAAAGAATTCTTTTCCTTCCCTCTAAGAAAATCGAAAAGCAGCAAAATGTCTGTTCTCGTACTCAGCTGGATTCTGTAGTGAGAGAAGCAGTTACAGGACTGCCCATGGTGCTCCTTGAGGACATGACATCTGGTCGCTTAAGTCATGGCTGACCTCTTTCTTGGGGATGCTTCACAATTACATTTTAGGAGCATGTTGGCCTACAGCACATTTTTGCCTGTTTCGGCAAGCCTCTTAGTTTCTTGCTTCACTTTTGTATCTCTGGTACAAATTTTCCCTCTTAGTAGCTTCTTTTCAGTGTTGAGTGTAACGGAGTGTCTTGTGAAAGCTTTTTCCATTTTCAAGCAAAACAGAGTCAAGTGACTGGTAGAGAACCCTATGCCAAAGCAATTTCACAGGGCAGTAGTGGGTGGCAGTGACCACCTTCCCTCCTAACCACCTGTGTGTGCTGTAATTGCTCCTGTTGCGTAGTCTATATCTTTCAGCATGTTGCCTCCTTATTTTCCCTGAAAGACTGTTATTTGCCCCCTTTATTCCTGCCCAGCTCCTGGCCTCTTTTTCCAGACTGTCATTGAAGCTGCGCTACATGTAGTGATGCAGTAATTTGCCTACATGCATTTTTTGATTAGAAATCATGGTCTTGGCTCTGCTGTTTGATGAGGCTCATTACCATTTCTATCTTCCTTTTTTATTTCCTTTCCCCCTATTTTGTCTTTTTCACTTGTGGTCTCACTAGAAGTTCCAGATAATTCTGGGGTCCCTGTGCACTGGTGTGGGTCTTCAAATACACAGTTAGAGTGGGGATCATTCCCCACTGAGCTTAGAATTTAATGTCCGTTTTCTAATGCTGTGAAGTTTGGCTTTGTGCACGTACATAAACATAGCGAGAGACATTGCCTGCCCAAGAACCATACCGTGCAAGCAGATGTACAAAGCAGAAAAAACCCAGAAGGAGAAAAGCAAATAAAGTGGCTCAATTCACTGCAGGAAATGGTAATATTTATTCCTTTATCTTTCTGGTTTGAGATATTTCAATTTAATTCCTTCCTTTCAGTATCTTAAACTGAGTTTAGAGTCTACATCAGGATCTCCAGAACTACAGGAGAGAAACCACTAATGGTGTTTAAAGATTATTTACCTTTCTTCCACAAGCCTGTATGGCTGAGAACTGGTCTTTTGTTGTCACCAAGACCTATTGCATTAAATGGAAAAGTAGTTGAGCAAGGTATTGGTATTTGGTATACAAACAAATAGCTTCTCCAGACTGGGCAGTCAAAAAGCTCCAATACTATGTTTCCAAGCTACTGGAGAAGCTGTTCCTCTCTTTAAATGAGGGTGTCCTACTAAATAGGATAAGAAGCCAAGGCAACATGGTGTTCTGACAGTGATGGGGTCCTTAGCGGCTGCCTGCAGAAAAGCAGGGCAAGACAGGACTTGCCTCCTGCTGTGGAGGGCTCTTCCAGCCCCAGCAGTTTGCAGCCCATGAGCATTCTATGTCTTTGTATTCCCATTGCTTGCTACTGGCAACTAAAGGGCCAGACGTTACTGTGGTGGGTTTAAATAGAGAACATGAAGCTGAATTTAACTGCCCATGCAGAAGAGCTGGGACAATAGTTCATGGGAACACTTGCATCAGCACAGAGATGGCCAGTGTAGGCAAACTTCTCAGTGAGAGCCCTCCTGGGCATGAGCCATAGCACTCAGTACCATGTCCTTCATGAGGGAAGGGACTTTTGGAAAGCCACCCCAGTCACTTCCAATCAGGCAATCACTGGGAGCTGATCTGTGCAATGTGTTTGAAGATCCCCTCTATCCTTGGGCACACTCGTGGCGGTACTTTCTGCTCTTGGAAGCTGATGGCAGGTCACCTAGCGAGGGGGGTCTGCTGACGACAGCGGATCTCGTTCCTCTGCTGTCATTAAGAGAGGAGTGCACTTGCTACATTTAGGAGTGGTGGGCAACCATACAGTCTCTTCTTGAGCTAGACTGATTTATAAGCATCACAGAACACCAATGCAGTGCCTTATACATCAGAGTGCAAAAGTAAACACAAGTTGGGAGTGTGTGCATTTAATGCACGCTGTGGTTCACCATCTTCTGAAAAGCTATTGCTTTGCTCACTGAATTGCTGGCAGATAAAATATTCATCTGCCTATTTCAGGAAGAACACTGAGGACAAGAAGAAGTTAAAAAAGACAAAATCAGCACGGTGCTGGGCTGATTTTTAATCTTTCCATAAAACATAAACCTAATTCCTCTACCTTGTAGGGGGACCAAAGCTTGGCTGTGTGTCGCAGCTCACTGGGTGTGACATTCTGAAAAAGCATCCGCTCCACTCCTGGCAATGATTTTCAAAAACAATTTGCACTTTATCTCTGTGACACCAAGAGATCTCACATCAGCCAACACAGTCAGGTATCAGGGGTGAATCAATGGCTGGCTAACCTCCCAAGGTCTGGCCCCTAGTTTTATTATTGCTGACAGTGGATCCAGCAGTTAAAGGGCAGTGTGAGATGACCAATTTGTAGATAGCAGTAGGTTTTGCACACCAGCTGAGCCAATTGGGACACGGTTTCCTTTAGAGTGATGAGAGTATCAAAGAACTTCCAGCATAAACTTGCAAAGAGGTTACACAGTTTTATCTGCCATTTGAAGCCCCACAAATGTTTTCCTAAACAGCAGGATGAAAGACAGCCACAATAAGAATAACAAAACCAATGGCTATATACAAAATATAGCAAGAAGCAGTGTCTCGAGAAACCCATGCTTTTTAGCAACTAGAAGCAAAAAACCAACATAAACACATGACGTGCGTATAAGACATATGGTACTGGGATACAGTACCACATTTTCCATCCTCTTTAGGGAAGGCCACACATACTGTCTGTGAATAGGAAGCAGCTGGGTAGTAATCTTTATCAGCCTGAAACGTATACTAGCAATCTTCGGAGCAAGCTATATTTTGCAAATTACACTACTTGCGCTGCCAAGTGGAAAGATGTTTAATGTGAAGAGTTCAATAATGGAAGGATTTTAAAAGAAAAATAAAAAAGCCATTCTTAGCTCATTATTCTCTGATATGGGAGCATAAATACTTTTTAAGGATAGTTGAAGAGTATCCCTACTCAAAAAAACTCTAGCTCTTATGTGGTCCTATTGAAACAAGCAGTAAATCCACTGATTTTCGTAATTTCTCTGCATAGTCTTCCATCAGCTCATGTGAGTACGAAATTCTGTCAAAACTTCTGTTATTTCAACCATTTTTTCATAATTTACTACCTTTTGTAACTCTCCGTAGCTTGTGCTCATCTTTGCTTCCCATTTGTTCTCTTGGTCTCATGGTCTTTTTATTTCTAAAGATTTAAAATTATTCTGGAGTCCTAATCCTACATAGCCCCGAGCAATAGTGGGGAAAGAAGTCTGTTTCAAATATCAGTACAAATTTACTCAGTCCCTTCCTGGCCATGACTTGAGAGCCCATTGTTTTAGATGGATGAGTGATGTGTGTGTGAATTAGCAGCACTTTAGTGGTGGCTCTTTGTTACAAATCAGATGAATAATGTGCAGCCAGGATGAATAAATAAAAGGAAGTCCTGCAAAATCACTCAGGTTTTATAAAAATACCTTGGGCCGTGGTGCTGTATTTTCAACAGACTCTTCCCAGGTTGCTGTGAGTTGTGTCATTTGGAGTTCAAGGAGAAAGTTGCCCCTGCATGTCAGTGCAGCTGCTTTTCCGAAGTGGAAATGTGAAGGATCTAAGGTGAAAGTCTGTCACTCTTCTCTCCACAAGCCCAAGTAGTTGTTTATCATAACCTGGCTTTAGAAGGGATGGCTTTAAAATAATGTTTGTGAACACACAAATAAAGGGTGGCTGTGAATGCAGGTGGCAGAGCCTTTGGGTGGTCTGTCAAAGATGAGTCCAGGCAAGCTTTATGCCTTGCCTGTGGTGTTACCCAAAGCTGGGAAATCTGAAGAGGATGTGGAATAGTTATGGGGTGTTTGTGAAAGGTTGGGGACAGAGCTAGGGAGCACCTCTAGTCCAGTACTGGTAGACATCTCAGTATTGAATGGAAAGGATGTCATCATCCTCTCCCTGTCCCTATCAACTTTGTGCTTCTAATTTTACACAGTATTTTTACTTTCTCTTCTCCTTTCCCCCATAATTACTGCATTCCCTGTCTTCTGCTTTCTATCCCATTAGCCTCAGATTTGACAGAAAACTTCTGGTGATATCTGAATATGAGTCAGAACCCATACAGAAACACAGCTTACTTACCATATTGATAGCCTTGGGCTTTTGCTGAGTTCTTACTACCCATTGTGTAGAGCCATTTTTAAAGCACAGTGTGGCTTTAAACAAATATTAGATCTAAAATCTAGGTCACCCTTCTTACTGAAGGGCAGATAAGAGGTTTGCTCATTTCCTAGTGAAAAATCATTTGTACTGGTTGACTTGATTTGAAAAGGAAAATAATTTAAAATAGCAATAGTGTAGGTAATTATGCAGTTAGAGTTCAGGAGTGGTTTCTCAGCATTAGGCAGAGTATTGTTTAAATGCTGTGGATGACAATGATTAAGGCAAATAATTGATACCCTCTTCAGAGTGCTGCATCTGTAGCCCAGTATTCTACTAGGATACAGTCAGGTGCATACTAATGAGGAATTACTAATATTTGGTGGGGGTTTTGTGTGTATGGAAACTGTGAAGGTAGTACTGGGTGCAGAAAATAATCTTTTGAGCATTCCGTAACTTTTGAAGCTTCAGATGTTTACTTTTACATAAACTGAAACATATCAGAAGCTGCCTTTAATTCTCTGTATGCAATCTCCTAGAACTCAATTTTGTTGATGCCTAGGAGAAACTGGGGGTAAGCTGTGCCCTCAGATGTCTCAAAAGGAAATGTGCAAAGGCCTACTTTGCAAGGGCCACAAATGTAAAGTTTGCAAAATGCTCAGTGGGGTTCCATCTGCCCAACAACCTGTCAGAGGAGGAAACGTAGACAGCGCTGAAAAGATCTCTGGTGCTCAACTCACATTGACTCTGCAGGACAATAGTGACTCTAAAGAAGAAAACTGCTTTGTACTACCTCTGACAATGCCCGCAATATTTTTATAAAGGATGCTGTTTTATTGGTGGGATTAAAATTCACATAAATGTGAAAATGCCCAGAGCTTCCATAGATTCCCAACCCAGAAGTGAGGAGCCTGTGCTTAAAGTATTTGGAGCAAAAAGCTGCGTTCCACCATACCTTGAACAATGTCTTTATGGCCAGGAAAGTTAGAATTCATCACACAGTCCATGAAGGTTATCTGTCAGAAGCCTAGAGTCCCTTTATACTCGAAGGAAAGAGATATTTCTAGGAGATGATTCCTCTCATCCCGAAGTAGATAGGTCAGATTAATCATTCCCTAAGAGTATCAATTTCTCTATGTTTTCTGTAAAAGAAGCTCAAAAAAGGAGACACCTGATTCATAGGTACTGAAGCTTTCAGGAGATCAGTCTCACCCAGACTGTCTTGGCATGTCACACGGCTTCAGAGGGAACACTTGTAAATATATCCAAGGGGAGTTTTAGGAAAACAGCACTGAGGATAGTGATGTGCTGTGGTACGAAGTTAATAACGTTATTAACAGCCTTATGAATACAATTAATGGATGATTAGCTTGAAATTAATAGGCTGAATCTAACTCATGATGTAGGCTAAAACATATTAACTGAAAGGTCAAGATTCTTATCTTCAGTTACTTTCTCAAATGAGAATACTTAGGTATGAGGAAAATTAACAGTATTTTTTAGTGTTGATGTTGATAAAAGTGGAAACTGAAAAATGGAGTAGAGAAAATGGCAACTCAGCTTTCATAACTTTTTCCCTGAGTTTGAATCCACTGTGAGGTTGTAAAAAATAGTTAAGTGTTAAGAAAAAGAAAGAACAAACAAAAGGAGAAAACCTGTCTTCAACTACAAAACTGAGGGATTTTTTTTCCATTTACATCTGTAAGGTCTGTTTTTGCAGGTAAAATAAATATGAAGATGTCTGCATTCTTTGGAGTTCCCTCTCTACAAAGTGTGTGAACTTAGGCTGTAACTTTGGCAGGAGCCTCTCCAGGCTTTTAAATTTTGATTCTTGGATCTAATGTTTTGATTCTGAACCACCGTATTGACAGAAACAGGCAAAGCCAAGCCAAAAAATTAAGCCAGAATGCCTTGCCCAAATTGGTCTTTTCACTAAATTAAAAGAAAAGTGACACCCTCCCTCTGCCCCAAACAATCACAAACTACAGCCACAAGTGTGACTTTTCCTGACTCAGCTTGGCTTGATTTCGGATCCTTCATATTTCCTTAAGCTTTTCGTAATTTGGTTTCCTTTCTGCTGCCAAGAAAGAGAGAAAAAGAATCGTGTTTCCACATAAATTCTTCTCTGGAGTCTGTAATGTGAGATTTGTTTAATAAATTACATAAACAGATACTCAAAGAGTACCTTGTCACAGATTTTTGGTCTGAACCACTGATCGTACTGTTGTCTCTTGATCCTTCTGCTTGAAAAATGTCAATTTTTTTTTTGTTCTGCAGATCTGCGCACGTCTAATAACTCCGGTAGTAACAGAGTACAGTTTATTTTTTGTTGTGGCACCTCAAGATTTCATTGAGACTACCAGTTCTGGGAGGACCTGAGCTATGTCTTGCCCCTGGTGGCATGTCTGTGCTGCTGTTGTGCCACCCCTTGCTCAGTGCATGGTCTGGGAAGGAGCTGCCTGCACAGCACTGCTCTCCAGCTGGGTGTTCAGTCTGGCCAGTGGTGGCCTCACAAGTACATAACGGTTGCGGTGTGGAGTACATCTCACCCGTAGTCTAGACATTGTCTAATCCTGCTGGATCTTTTACTTTAGATACGTAGGTGATGTTTTGGATTGCGCTGTAGATCTCTGTGTAGAGGATGCGGAGCTACAGAAGATGCTATTCTATTGTGTGAGATGGGGTGGTAGTTGCCTAAGGCTGTATTTCAACTATGCAGTGTGGACAGATACCAGGCTGTGATGAATTTCTTATCTCTTAGAGGTTTCTCGGTTGTAAAATGATATCTCAGACACTGGCTAGTAAAGTTAGTGGACTGTAAATCCCACAATATAAATCACTTGTGGAAAGTGTTAATAGACGTAGTTGGAAACAACAGTAATTCATCTGAGGTAATTGAACTAGTTCATAAATAAAAGAAAGATGTCTGACCCTTATTGATTTTTTCCTCTTTGAATATAATGGCTGCTGTTTGAAAGGAAGAAAGAAAATGAAGGGAAAACAAGA
>JAOXJM010000001.1:47804004-47826720 GCA_026413425.1 Tringa solitaria
GAAGGAAGGAAGGAAGGAAAGAAGGAAGGAAGGAAGGAAGGAAGGAAAGAAGGAATGAAGGAAGGAAGGAAGGAAGGAAGGAAGGAAGGAAAGAAGGAAGGAAGGAAGGACGGACGGAGGTTTTTTTGAAAATTCAGAGTGAGAACATCTGAGGAGGACAGCAGCAAGGAACAATATACTGGTGACCTAAGTATAATATAGACAGATTTAGAATTTGCTCACAAGCTTGCTCTGCAGAATATTTAACAGTGTGATCCCAACTTAAAGCCACAACTATTGTATTTTCAGTTAATCAGCACTACTGAAGTCACTCTATTTTAATTACAACATACTTAATTAGTTAGCTCTCACTGCTAGTGTCTGTGCTGCAAAGTGGATGCCCATTGAGCTGTGCCGTGCAGTTCTGTTTGTTGATTTTGAAACCTCTTGGAGCATATCAAAGCACACTATGGGCCTCCAGATTTCCTGCTAGAGGACACTGGGATGCATGGGGATATACTGCAGCCAGAATTCACATAGAGAGTCATAAAGATCCACACATTGCCCTGTGATATAAGCACAGCTACTGTATCATGTGAAATAAGCAATTTTGACCATGTGTTTTCTCATTCTTCCAACATTTTACATACAATTTAGAAACTCAGTATGTACAGTCAGTAATAAGATGGGAAAATTAAAATTATGCATTCTTTTTTAGAAGTCACTCCATTCTGCAACTGGAATTTGGAGAAACGTGCATGTTTGCATGTGTATTCAAAATAAAAGACCACTTGCATTAAGAAAAACTGACGTGACAACCTATCCTGATGGAAGCAGTCTGCAATCTGAATAACCTCTTGTTAAAAGAAAGGACAGACAATTGATTTCTGTAATGCAAGGAATTCTCTGACTAGCAGATTGAATTTGAGTGGCAGATCCCAACTTCCTCCTACTAATAGATATTCTTCTACATTGCAATTATTAAAGTAATGAAAACTTAGATAAGTAAAACATTGCAGTTTCTGGTACTGATTTGATAAGGATTACACACTGTGCTGATTAATTCTAAAATGTATTTAAAAAAAAAAAACCCTTATCTTGTCCTTCTTTCTTGTCACCTTCCTGTTTATCGCATTCATCATTTAAACATTGTCTTTTCAGATGGGATTCACCTAACTTTAACCATCTTTAAGTTAAGATTATGAACTTTAAGTTCATAATATGGCCTAAGTAAGAGTCAATGGAGAGTGACAGGAACTTCCTGAGGGTGATTCAGTTTATCCTAAAAAGGGTAACTTAGTCAGATTGGAATGAATTGCCCTCTGGAAGTGGGCTACCTACTTTCCTGTTAGAGGGAATGCGGCTGTCTAGCTTGGAGTAGATGCTCAGCTTCTGTATAGGTAAAGGTAGGTGAATCCTATCTTTACGGTGGAAATTCAGGGCCACAATGTAACATTTCCAAATTTTGCTGTAGATACCTGTGGGATTAAAAAAAAAAAACCACACCAAAAACCCCAGGCTTTCTGAGCCCATGTTCATCTGCTGTATTAGCCAAACTGCTTAAGCCATCATTGGTAAGCATTTTGACTTCACTAATTATCTAACAACACTTTTCACTGCATCAGAAATCTGAAACAGTCAGAAAGAAACCAGGAATATGCTTCCAAAACATAATGTCTGCAAGAATGACAATGAAAAATTGTGGTCTATCTCTGATTATTTTAAAGGAAGATGTCGTTACTCCAGAGTTATGAAGATACTGTTCTGTTGTATTGTTTTAACTGATGTTTAGCAATTATTTTTTCTGGACTGATTCCTTCTAGCAAATTAGAATTAGTAATTAACAAACACTTAATCTTCCCTTACAATAATCCTGATTTGGTCTTTGAAACAAATTTTTTGATCTTCAAACATAAGAGAAATATTTCTTACGTAATTCTTTCTCATTTTGTAGAGAACATCATTTAGTCTTTGTTAAATAGAAACCTCTGCTGAAGCAGAAATAGCTACCAAAGCCAAGAGTAGATAATGATGAACATATTTATGTCAGTCGTGATGAACTAGTACGATCCACCAATATGTGGATGTTTGCTACTGGCTGCTTGTTGACAGTCAGAGGCTGTGCGTGGTGGGGCTCTCACCCAGCACTTCCCAGGACCCACAGGACAGGGCTGGCTGAAGGAGCACCGTCACCTATCTGCAGAGGGCTGGGGAGAACCTGTGGGACAGGCGTTCACTCTGTCACAGCACTTTCATTCTAATGTGCTGTGCGTTCCAAACCTGAGGTCTTGTTAAAAGACCTCATGAAGGCTCATAAACACTAAAATCAGGTTTAAATATGACAGCCCCAGATGCCTTACTCAACTATTTTCTACATTTGTAGGTGCCTCTTGGGCTTCTGAGATTCCCTAGCAGCTAAAATTCTGTTTTCTGCAGGACCATGAGTGCTGCAGTGGGGTGTTTCAGCGTCTATTTTCCATTCAAACTTGAAGGGAATCTAGCAATGTGGCACTTCTCAATGTGAATCCCCTCAAGGGAATTATCTGCTAGGTATCCTCACATGTCCAAAGTAAATCAACAGGATGTGACTCTTCATAAAAGGTAGTTGCAACAACTTATCACTACAAATTACTTTTAATGCTATGGCTTAGTGGCAAGGGCAGTTTCCCAAATTGTGTAGGGTTCCTGGGCTGGCATCTTCTCAGTCTAACAAAGTTCAAAGGCACAGTTCTTGCTTCTAAAGTAGTGGCCTTTACCATCCGGTTACGTGCACTTTTGGACAGGGCAAGTCACAAAGCTCATCATATTGGACCATTCCTTGGCCTTACTTTTGTATTCGTTCACTTGCTGCATAATTTAGATTGATTGATTTAATCTGTCATGCATTCCCCCTGAACCTGGAAAAACCTTACGCATGTTGTGAGTAATGTATACACCTGAATCCCTTAGATAATGTAATGATTCCATATACTGTATAGACTTTTTTTTTTCAGACACATCAGTATTATTAGTACTTTTAAGTAGAATTTGTACTTTTGCAGTTGAGGGTGCTTGGAAGCAGCTTCTGAAATGACATCATCCCAACTCTTAAGGGTCAGTGGAGACTGACATTTTGAAGTAATACTGTTTAAAAGCATACCAGTAAAATGGTAAGAGCATTTTCCAGGTGAAAGGTTTATAAAAATAAATAGAGTTCTCTTCAGGTACAAGTGACTGGATAATATATGAAGGATATGGTTTATGAAAATATGATCTGCGAGTATTTGCTGTCATTTATTGAGTTTGTGCTGAAAATCCAAAAATTATTTACCTTTTCTAACCTGGTGGTGTATTGAAAGCATTTTTCCTGTTTTGCTTATTGTCACAAATGTTGTGTCTTACAGAAGCACTAGTCTGAAGAATGGCATCTGTCCTTTTTCCCACCAACACGTTTGTGTTAAATTGCCCACACAGAAGCACCTCCCCTCCTTCTTTCATACACTGTAACATACAAGTACCATAAAGAGCCTTCTCACACAGGCTGAGACACAAACACATGCTGTCAATGCAGGGATTTTTATATTGAGTAACCCCTAAAACAATTTTTTTTCCTTTAGCTGATGCTAAATGGGTGACCTCAGCCGTGCAGACCCTCCAGTTTAATTTCCCAAAGCAGTTATAGGCATCAACTCTTAGATATATTTTTCCTATACCAAAACAGCTGTGTATACTCTTGCCAAGTGGCACAAAGGTTAATCTAAATAAATTTGTGAGGATTTTGATGGAGAAATGATTTTGATTGAATTGCTAGTATCTGCTGTTAAACAGGGTCTCCTGTTTTAGCAGCTGGCTAAAATACACTCAGGTGAAATCCTTCAGAATCCCAGAGCTTATACTTAATAAGATTTAATTATTTTACAATTTATCTCTTTCACATTAGTGCTCCCCCTGCATTTGCCACATCCAAAGGAGTGATCCAAGTGTTGAATTATGAAAAATAATTCCAGTTTAGAAATATGGGTAATATACACAAGGTCGAAAAACAGGCAAGAGTAATTTGCAACAACTAAATTGCTTGATGTAATACTTTGGCTTGATAGTCTTTAAGAGGAGGCTTTACATAAGTCAAAGGTCTTTGGAGTAATATGCAAATCAAAATCCTACCACTCTCCTAAATCCTTTTAATCCAGTCGTTAATCTCAATAATGACCTAGTTTTTGGAACCTTTACTGTGTTCAGCCACTTAATCACATTACCTAGTTTGCCCTTTGCAAACTTTTAGAGGAGAAATACGTGCACATAAATAATGTCCTGCTAAAATGTAACTGAAGCCCTCTGAACAAGGGCAGATTTATAGAAGAAAATCTCCTAGCGCCTGCTAAAGTCTCATTGTAGCCTCTCTCATTTACCATAGCACTACGATCTTTAGCGGGTAGCAGAGCTTTGTGTAATAAAAAGAGGTGGATACCAAATTCTCATGCTTAGCCGATGATTGTTACAGAAACATCAAAGGGAAGAATGAGCAGCCATTACATAGTCTGGATTTTATTTTCAATATGAGTTGCTGTGCATTGTATGATCACTGACATACCTGTTTTTCTGCAAAAAAAATAATGGAGAAAATTGCTAGATTCATGTATTTGAAATTGTAGAGAAAAAAATTTGTCAACCATGAAAACACACACAGAATTTTTTTTTCCACTTGATTCTCTTATGGGGAGTAAGCACTGATTTAGATGTAGTGGAGGACTCTTCATTAATGTCAGAATTCCTCAACAAGGGAAGGTACAGATCAGCAAAAATATAGCATGTACAGCACTAAAATGCTCTCCAGTACCAAGCACAGGTGCACATTAAAGCCTGAGATTGCTTGGCTGGCACATAGGTTCTATACTTTATGTCTGGAGAAGCATTTCAGAAAAGTTTTACACAATAGGATGGTGCACTTTCTGTGTAATTCCACCAATGAGATAATCACTCATGCTTTGCCTGATTGACGAATATCTGTCAAAAATGTTAAGCACATTTTCAGATTAACTGGTAGAACAGTGGATTGTTTTTTGTTTATTTTATTTTATTTTGCTTTGCTTTGGTTTATTTTATAATTTTATTTCATTTTATTTTACTTTACTTTTTGGAAAAAAATTCTTAAGCCAATCATATTAAAAAAAAAGAAAAGAAAAAGCTCTTCTATCTCTGATCTTTCATGGCTGTCCTGCACTTGAATTGAAGTTAAATACTGGTTTTAGCTGTTATGCCTCAGAGAGTATAGCAGAGAGTAAAAAAAGAACTGTACCCCCATGAAGTGGGTATAAAAACAGACAGTAATGTATGCGCTCTCCGTAATGAGTCACAAAGACTAAAAGCATTTGTTAGTTCTCTGATGCCTAAAAGACCATGACAGGTACAAAGCATGCTCTAGTAACTATGCACAACAACTCTGACTTGAGTTTATCATTACTGGGAGTTTTGGTTTTTTATCCAGTGAAGGGAAAATAAAGCCAAAAATAATAATAAAATAAATTAATGTTCACACTACTGTTGACGATCTGAATGAAGGGAAGGGAGCCAGGAGTCTTCTATAGAGAAGTAATATGGCTCTATGAGAATTATACTAAAAATATTTCAGATTTAATAGAAGATGAAAATCTTTGTCTAGATTTTCTGAAGTGTACCATAGAATTCTGTAGAAGTGATGTAATTTTCCATTATATTGCATGGCCTAGTGCAAAAACCTTTCAAAATACTAGCATTTTCTATCACATGAATGTATTTTCCAAGGATGGAGACTCCACAACCTCACTGGGCAACTTGGTTCAGTGTTTGATCATTCTCACAGTAAAAAATATTTGTCCTCTGTTTAACTTGAATTTCCTGTATTTGAATTTGCACCCATTGCCTGTCACTGGTCACCACTGAGAGAAGTGTAGCTCCTTCTTTTTTTACTTCCCCCAATGAGGTATTTACACACACGGATAAGATCCCCTTGAGCCTTTTCTGCTCCAGGCTGAGCAGTCTCACCTCTCTCAGCCTCTCCTCGTATGTGAGATGCTCCAGTCTCTTAATCATTTTCCTGGCCCTTTGGTGGACTTGATCCAGTATGCCTTTGTCTCTCTTTTACTGGGAAGTCTAGAACTGGACCCAGCACTCTTAGCTGTGTCTCACCAGGCATGAGCAGAAGGGTCATCCCTCCTGACCCATAGGTCTTCCTAATGCAGCCCAGGACACTGTTGGACATCTTTCTGTCAAGAGCACATTGTGGGCTCATGGTCAGCTTGTCCACCAGGACCCTGAGGTCCTTCTCTGTAGAGCTGCTTTCCAGCCAGCTTGCCTCCAACCTGTACTGGTGCATGGGGTTATTCCTGCTGAGATGTAGGACTTGAGATTTGACTTTGCTGAACTTCATGAAATTCATGTCAGCCCGTTTCTCATACCTGTTGAGGTCCTTCTGAACGGCAGCACTCCTGTCTGGTGTATCAACTACTCCTCTCAGTTTTGTGTCATCTGCAAACATACTGAGAGAACATTTGGTCCCACCATCCAGATCATTAGTGAAGACCTTCAGCAGTATTTTCCCCAGCATCAGCCCCTGGCGTGCATCACTAGTGACGCTGGCTTCCAAATGGACTTTGTGCTGCTGATCACAAGCTTGACAGCTCACCCAGTCCATTGTCCTCTTATCTGGCCTTTACTAAAGCTGATAAATAGTATCAATTGCTCTGCCTTCCCATTCTTTTGTGCTCTGCCTTCCCATTCTTTTGAAGAAAAGATGAGCATGTATTGAGGGTAAAATTAGACGCACATATATGGATATACTTTTATGAGAAGAGCATGTGCATCTCTTATAGTTAGCATTCACACAATTGCATACATTGGCCTCCATATACCTGAAAATATCCTTTCTACCGAATCTATGTAGCTAAGTAAATTTAACTTGGTCCTGCAAGTCTCTGTGGATTTTATCAAATGCTCTATGGATTTTTACAGTCTCTGGTAAAAAATTTCTCTAACATTTAACACAAATAATACACATTTGACCATTTGAAGTACAGTAGTAAATACAATTTGCATGGAGTGTAATGTAGGAGAGCTCAACGCTAGTATAAGAAAATTGCATCAAGGTAATATTTCAGCCAGTGTAATGACAAACATGAAGGAGAACAGTTACTGGCATTTTCAAGGTTGCATTTTCCAGTTCTAGTGACTCACCTTTGAGGCAATCTCTGAACATCAACAGATATCATTCAAACAGGTACCTTCCTATACAAAAATTGCAAGTCATTTCTGAGCAACTAGAAAGAATGTCTTTTTTTTTCAGTCATTTTCCTGATGTTTTCCTGATGAGCACAGAAAAAGATCACAGATTTTTTATTTCTGTATCACTGGCAACTATGATCTCTATGGAAGCTAGACAGAAAGCAGTTGGAAAGATAAAGGGCTATAGTGATATACAAATGTAGCAACTGAAATTGGATTTGGCAAAAAGAAGACTTAAAAACTCTTGAAGCATTTCTGGAAAGAAGGTTTGATTTGGGAAAAGATGGTACCAATGTCCACATACATATATATATATGTATCTGTCCCTGTTCCATTTTTCTTGGCGATATCAGTGACCAAGTACACCTGTAAATATGTCCAGATCAGTACTACTGTAAAAAGAACATTTGGGATGAGGGGTGGAGGCAGGGTACCTGAATTAAGAGTACACAGAACAATAGGAAGAGTGAGGCTGGGGTTTAGTTGGAGGTCTCCTCGAGTCCCATGTCTAGTCCAACTGCATGCTCAAAGCAACGCTAACTTCAAAGTGAGGTGTATTTGCTAAGGGCTCACCCACAGCTTCCCTGAGCAGTCTGTTCCAGTGCTTAACCACCCTCACCCTGAAGAGTTCTTTTTTCTGAAACCTGACTGGATTTCCTTTCTTGGGACTTTCCACTGTTGCCTCTTGTGTATGCCCTAAATTATCCAGCTCTAGAAGGCAATCCAGCACATGTGAGTTGGAGCTACCTTCTTGCATTTCTTGTCTTTCTCCATGCAAGGAGATTCAGGTGACTGTTCTTCCAGGGCTGGCACTTCACTGCATTGCATGAATCTATCTTCACTACCACTCTTCCTCAGAAGGAGAAATAAGTAAAGTACATATAGGAAATTTGTCGTTTACTGTACCTTGTATACCAGATTTCTTAAACTCTGTATTTGAAAGACTCTTAGTCATTCAGCTGCACCTGTTGTAGCTGTACTGCTCTATGTTGGTTTATCTCTTAAAGCCTCTATATTTTTTCTCAGCCATCTTTCATAACTAGTTCGTTAAAATACTACAATATTGACTCTCCTTTCCAATGCATGTTTCCCAGCCTTTATAAAATCAGAGTTCTGTATACATTCCTGTCTTAAAATGTTGACACTCATGGACAACCCCTTTAAAATAACAGTATAAGACAAAAAATTGCTCTGGTAAATAGCATAACATGCTTCTGGCAAATCAATACCACATACTGCTGTGTGCTGCATGCACACCCCCACCATGAGAATCCATCAAAGGCATTTGCATTTCCATGCATGATGTGGTGAGTCACCTTCAGATTCGACTGACAAAAAGGCACATTAAAATAAGGTTAAATGCTACCACATTCAATTCTTTTTGTGAATCAAGCCTAACAGTCATGGCCAAGTTTCCACGAATTTGTCTCATTTAAATGGCTACACTTGTATATAATCATGGAGCACTTGGTTTTCCTATTCCTTTATCATAGAAGCAAAGGCCTGAAAGAGACCGCGAGGTCACTTAGTCTTTCCCAACATGCAGATCTCCTGTCAAAAGAGACTCAACAATGTATGTCAGTTCTGATGACCATCACAGACGGAGAGTACTTTTGGTCCTTTTGCTAACATCCATTCAAACAATGGCAGCACAGCTTTCCCCATGGTGCAGCGCGTTCTGCGTCCCCACACAAGTATTTGTGAATGGAGATGTCTCTGGCAGAAGAAGAAGCATCTGGTTAACAGCAGAGTCAGTCTGCTGCTAATCGATAGCCCAAAGCCCGCTTCTACGTGATTCTAATGCAATCTGCCAGAGCAAGAAATCTGTGCTGGCTCATAATTCAGACAGATATGATTCAGACATGGAAAGAAAAGAAATGGGGAACGAGGGGATCAATATTGGGAAATCTCATCTATAGCTGCCATCTGAAAGCTGCAATGATTGAGCTTTCTGTAACTTGAAACATTAATCTTGACGATGTGCAGAGGTTGGGAAGATGAAAAGGGAACACTAGATAACAGAATGAAACCTCTTAAGAATTTTATCAGGCCCAGCTTTCACTGTCACTCACATAAAAACTGAAAGGGCAAGCATAAGGATCTGTAGCCTTTCAATACGTAAAGCCTTCAAAATATGCTCATATTGTTCAGGAAAGTTTTTTTACTTGGTCAGCAAAATAGGAGAGGAGGGAATCCAAAAGGGAAAAGCAGTTATCAGGAGCATCCTTCTGAAAAGCCCAATATGAAGATACTGGTAATTCCACCACCATCAAGAAAATGCACATCACAGTTTGATTTAAACCTTATTTTGTGAATGTATACTTCCTGTATAACTGAAGATGTGGTAAGTTCTTGTGCTCATTGGAATTCAGCACTGAATGAGCCTTAATAAAACAGCTTTTTATATAAAAAGTTGTAAGAGCCATTGTGGTTTAAGACAGAGCAAGATTAATATATTCAAAATATCAAACTAATTTAAAGCATAAAAGGGCAGCAGACCTAAATTTGTAATCATCTCAAACCCTTTCTTCATTGAAAGTCATTCACTCACTGTAGGGAAAACAGAAAAATAGATGTTGGCTAATTTGAATTGTCATTTGTTTGATTCATTTTTGATTGCATCAGGATTGTCTGGTTTTTATGTGCAAAATTTTCCTCTTTTGATTAGTGTTCCTCCATCCCCTGGATATCAGCCATAAATCACAGAATAATCATGACAAAGTTTGGTTTTGTTTGAATGCCTATTATAATCCCATTTTGTCTCATTTATACCCTAATCAAATAAATCCCACTGGAAGTTAGCCAAGGGACAGAGCTAAAGCAAATGACAGTAAATCAAGAACTGATTTTCCTGACATAGAAAGTTTTAACCTTTGTGGGACAAGTATTTAGTCTGTAATGAATTAAAAATGCAGCAAAAGAGATGGCTGAGCTACCTGAACAGCTTTGAGGCTGAAAGCAGCTCCTCTACTGCCTTCTGAGTCCAGCATCAGCCCTGGACTTTGGCTTACACATTGCAAATTAGAAAGGGTGCAGCTCATTAGGACTTACAGGCCAGATGGTTTCATGGGTGTGAAATAAGTATTTGTGTGCTGTTATTTACAGGTTCCATTTTTGGGTTGCCACAAGTGTGCTGCGGGAGGCATAAAGTTACAAAAAGATATAAAAGTACAAACACTGAGTATGTGCCTTGAGGTTCTCACAAGAGCACAAACTGAGAGCCCCTAGGTTGCGAAGGCAGCACAGACCTGTAACCATGACCCTGCAGGTGCCTGTGGGATCATCTCAAGCGTCTAAGTGCCCATCAGTAAGCAAGCAATAGTAGGTTGCATTCCCCAACAGGAGACTTAACGTACTCAGCTAAAAATTTACCATTATAAATGAAACTTCAGGCTAAGAAGATCTTTAGGGCGTTGTTGGCTCAAAAATTTGTGTTAAGTTAATGCAGAAATACTGAAATAACCCTGAGCATCAGAGCTGGATGGTTCTGCCACTGGAAAATATCCTTATCACTAACATAAGGATCATGTCACGGGATCCCTGGAAGGTAGATATTGCCACCATATGAACAAACCTTGAAGTAGTCTCCATTGTGCCAGGCACCATACAAGTGCACACAAAAATAAGTGTCTGAAAGAAATTTCCATGTGAGAAGCCATGTTGACTCCTCATCCCAAAAGGGATCGAGGTGCAAAAGGACATTTGGGGTGAGATTCATTTCATCTGACTTCGGACATCTACAGTGCAGATCCTGTGTTTTAATCACACTGTTCCCCTCATGCAACACTGCAGAAGTAGACATTGTATGGCATGATTCTTCTGACCTGTTTCGGATGTTTACTTTAAGATGAGAAAAAACACTCTCTTACAATGCCTTTTTCTCTCCGTGAATCTAGTGAACAGCCTACATGGCAACTGTGCTGTAGGTATCTACACTTGGTCACGTGAATCCTCAGCCTTGTTGCTTTCTCCTCCCATAGCATACACAAGCTGAGGCAAATACAATCTGCTGTTAAGATTGGTTTCCAAATTTCTCTTCGGGAGTCTACAGAAGACTGTCACCCAATCTGTGTAGGTAAAAAAAATAAAAATAAATAAAAATAAATGCATAGATTAAATGTTTTTAATTATTTCTTGAGCAGCAGGACATCTAGTGGGTATTAAATGGGTGCCTTTGCCTCTGCTGTGGCCCTGCAACAGGCTGCCTGCCTTTGGCCAGAAGGAGAGCAGGAGGCTTTGCCTGTGTAGCAGCGGCAGCTTGGAGCCTGAAAACTTCGTGCATCTCTTCTGGCATCCTTGGGCTCTCAGGTCTCTGGTGGTTCTAATGGGCTAGTGCTACCCTATCAGCACCACGCTCTTTCCTTCCTTGAAATAACTTACTTCATGCAGGGCAGGGAATATAACAGGAATTAACAGTACCTTCCTCTGTATCCGAGCCAAGATACCTACATATGATCACTTAAAATGGCCTTGATATTGGTTTTGATTACATACAACAGATAAGAAAACAAAATTGTTTTAAAAATGGGCATTAACCAGCATGTAAGAAACCGGCTAGAATTATTATTACACTGAGGCAATTGTGTCTATATACTAACACGTTATTGTGAATAGAGTTGTCTGATTTTGGTTTAGGTGGTTTTTTTAAATGTAGCCACAAGTATGAAGGGGCATGAAAGCTAAAATAAATCTGGATTGAAAATGTCTACTTTGCATGGAATTTATTATCTACTTGAGCATATATATGCCTCACTTTAGCCATAACATGAGAAGAGGCGATCCGTGTGAATGTAATGGGACACCTGGCTAAATTGTAAATTCTTCAAGGACAGAACAAAACAGCAAATGTGCATCAGTGCCATTCTGAGGCTGACAACAACACAGCGAGAGCTGAAGAAATGTTTCTACTCATGAGGTTTTTCAACAGAAAAAAAAAGCTTCATGACATTTAAATTAATTCATTATTTTTGTCTGGAGCTGACTGAGAAAAAAAAAAAAGAAGTTAATTTTTTTAAGGAATCCATGAATTCATTCAGATGTGCTGTATGCAAAATGTTTAAAATTCTTAAGACAAAATTCCAAAGTCAAATTTTAGCTAAATGCAACTTTTCACATTCTACCATTTTTTTTCTGTTTTCAGTTTCATCATCAAAACAATGAGTAGTTCTCACAGCCATATTCCTGTTTTGCCATGTGCTATCACAAACATGTTTCTGTAGAAGTTTTAAGACAGCCCAGGCTTGCTTACCACTATGAGGCTCTATTCCAGTGTGTAGGGGGAAAAAAAAGATATTAAATATAGAGCAAAATGACCAGAGTACTATAAACTAGTATTTCTCAATGTGCCAATGTTTTCTGTGACCTTTCTGATGATGTCATGATGTCACAACTCTGCAGCTTTGGCCTATTTTCTGCATAGCCTCCACTGGGTTAGGTTTGGTGGAAATAAACATCTTACATAACAGCCCGGCTGTGCTCTCAGCTTTTTTTCTTCTCTTTTTTTTTTTTGGGTTTGTCTGGGGTTTTTTTGGGTTTTGTTTTTTGTGTTTTTTTTTTTTTCTGAAGGAGATTTTCCCAGCATGAATTCTGCACATACAATTAATATTTGCCAAAATTCATCTTCAAAATCTGTTAGGGTTGATAAGAAGATTAAGAGACAGAGCTGATGTGCTTCATCACCCTTCCCCTGTAATCACACAGCTTTGCAGTAGGAAAGAGAGCAAGAGACAGGTTGGAACTGCAGTAATTCCCTTGAAAGGAGAACTGAAATAGAAGACTCTGAATGTGAGACTTCGTACTACTGAGATCATTTAAACCAAACCCTTCCAGGAAAGAGCAAAGATCAGATACAGACTATACTCACAGGCATAAAAAATACCCTGACCTGATAGTTTTTGCTTTAATAGCTAAGAAAAGGATGGTGTTGCGGGCACACCGCCACAGATGGACAGCATTGCACAGCAGAATCTTTAACACTTCATTCTCTTGTTTCCTGTGTTTGTTTCGACTGAATATGTAGCAGGTATGTATACAGATAAAGACCGGATAGGAAATCTTCCTAAAGAATAAAGGATGAAATATGTATACAGAAATATTTGTAACCAAAGTGAATACAGAAATAGGTGCATATACATCAAGGGAAAAAAAACCACCAAAACCAAACCAGAATATGTACAATGAATTAGCATTACACAAGTTACATGACCAGGTTTTTAAAATTGGAAAAGTTTGCAGAGAAAATTCTGCAAAGCTTTCAGAGTTGTTTACTTTTGCAACTAAAGCCACAGAAGATACCATCAACATCACCAAACAGTTTAAAAATAATGGCAATTAAAGTGCAGTAATTCCAGTTTTCTTGTAATTTGTCTTCTGTTTTTCCAGACTTATGGCTTAAAGTCACCACGTTTTACTTCAGAAAACACAGGCAGGAGAAAAAGCTCCCTTAAAAGAAAACGAGGAAGCTGAAATTTATGGTAGTCGTTGGGCACTTAAGCAAGGGATTTTTTTTTTTTTTTTAATTTATGGTACTAGCTCTTTTCTCTCTTGCACCAATTTCACCCCATATATCTTTGTTGGCATTAGTGGGGTGACCTGATCAGATAAACAGTATATTGAATAATCAGAATTGTTAAACCTCCTGTATTAGAAAAGAAATAATTGACATTGTTGAAACACAATGGAAATTAAGTAGCTCCTTTTCATTTCTAATAATTAAATGCTACCTAAACCTATGTCCTTTAATTAACCTAATCACTTGTGTGCTTGCAAGAACAGCCTGTAGTACTACAGAACTGCATCAGCAGAAGCCCAGCAGCAGGCTCGCCCACTCCTCGTGAGTTTGGGAAGATCCTGTTCCCCACTGCACACTACAGGAGAAATGGAGGCTGACTGCCTCCACTGGCCAATCCACTGCATAAACAACCGTGTAATCAATTTACAGCAGGCGAGACAGGTTTTCCCAAGCATTGTTGAACTCACTGCCTCTATCAGCGGGCTATGTTATTATGTTTAATAGACCTCTTAAATATTTACTTTTCTCTGGAAATAACACCTCTTCAACTCAGCAATCTGTTTAAAGTTACAGGATTTTAGGAATAATACTTTAACTGGTATCCTTCCTGTCTTGGGAAAAGCTATGCAAGGTACAATTTAACCTACAGTCCCCACTGTATCAGATCATTTCAATGTTCTTTCTGAGACAGAAATCCACTCCTTCCCGCTTGCTTTCAATCTTTCTGTTTCACTGTAAATTACATTATAACATTGGAAACATTAGGAATGATTCTGCAAAGGGAATTCTTGCCCATCTTTGAAATGGCTTCCCAGTTTTTGAGGTGAATCAAACCAAAGAATTGGAACTTCAAATATAACTTGATATTTATATTATCTAACTTGCCTTCAAGTTACGTACATTTTTATGTCCACTAAACATTAAAACAATAATTTAAAGGTTTGTTTAATGAATATTGCTTTTATTTAATTTATTCCATGGGTCTAATACCTATAAAGCAAGAACACTCTGGATTGATTCTTAAGATAATATATTTATTGCATTGGATATAGGCCATACTGCAAATACTAATGTTGCCAAAAAATGGTAAACTACAGACCAGTACACCACATCACATCAATTTAGAATGTATCACTCAGTTTCAGACCTGGCAGAAATATATACCTCTTATTTCATGTTTAATTTCAGAGGAACTGCATTTAGTGAAGGGTCCCAAAAAGAAGGAAAATTAAATTAAATCCAGACAAGTAAAAAAGCATTCACTGTCCATCAAAACAAACTTCTTCCACACACCAGAAAATTCCCAGACTATTGGCATTGCATTGTTTTTTAAACTGGCATTGCATTGTTTTTTAAACTGGATTTGAAATGACAAGGAGAATATATTCTAGTAGCCTAAAGGCTGTGTGTTGATAACATTTGGTTGTAATGAATGTCATCGGCAGAATGTCTCAGCCAAGTCCAAAGCCAATCCACAAAGAAAACGCTTTTAAGAAGGTTTGATTTCCTGATGAGAGGGAATTTGAACAAAAACATTCTGGAAGAGTATGCAGGTAAACTTGACAAGTCCATGCTGTGGGGAAATTGATCTCACAATTTCTCTCCTGTGAGCTGAGAGAAAAGCTTTTGATTCTCTGCTGCTTCCACGCGTCCTTGATCATAGACTGACTTTAGTTTCTCAGAAAATCCTTCTGAAAGACAATTTGCCAAAACAGAAGCGGCTACTGAGGCTTCAAAGTAGGAATAGGGGGAGAAAACACCTGCTAGTGGTGTTTGTGGAGTCACACCACTCTGTTCAGTCATATTCCCTCCCTTGCAAATCCTGATTTCACTTCCACCTGCAAGCCTGACTTCTGCAGTTGAATTCCCCTTGGGCTTGCATTCCTTGTAAGAGTCACAAATAAAAAGTGACAAAGCGTCATGACTTGAGGTCAGGACCATAATTCTGGAAATGCTAGTTTAGGAAGAACAGGCACAGCAGCTTAATAAAAGACGATCATTGTCTCAGACTGCAACTGAAAAACTCAGGTACTTCTTAAAGCAGGAAGTCAACCTCCACCCATATGATGTGTATTAGAGCTAAAAATGAATTGGTTACAGCATTCAAGAGGTAAAAAAAAAAATGGGCACACAATCATTTATGTGTGAAATGGAAGTGGAAACTCTTAATGAAATAATTTGTGTAAATTTCTCACGTGTGAAAGGAAATCTATGGTTTTACAAGGCTTCAACCAAACAGACATAAATTCCTCTTGCAAAACCAGGTACAAGGGATCCAGATAGCTGGTCACTGTATCATGTATATTTGAAGACCTCAGAGAATATGGAGGAACTGTAACAGTTAATTCCCTTTCTTTTGAAGTTGATAGCTAATCAAGAAAAAGATTATTCACTTCATGGGAATAATAAAAAGTGAAATCTTAAATGTATTAAAGGAGCACATAAACCTTAATACAATCAGAAATCCAAAGTTTTAATTGCATGATCCCCAAATGTATTATCAGACATGTTTTGTTTTAAATTTAAGGGGTATTATATCAATTTTTATGAAAAGATGTTTAATTGATCTTTCTCAAAGAAAACGTTTTCAAAACGACTTTATGAAAATGATTTGATTTTTCTTGACAGTTTTGATGAGGAAAATGTTGAATTCTCAAAAATGTTACTAGTGACCATTTTTCCTTCAGATATGCACTAATCATCACACATGCATTTCAGTAGGTTGATAAAATATTTTGTTAGTATTGATTGAAATTGGCACTGATTCTATAAAAGAAATGTCTCATTCCTCCAGAAGTAATGAAAATGTGAATCCAGTCTCAGAAATTATGATCAGCCTTGGTCTGTGGGTAAAATCCTTCCTGATATGATAGAACTATCGTATCAAAGACATTTTCCTGGGAGATGTCCTTTCTCTAATACTTATCTTTAAAAGATCTGTACTGTTTTGGTTCCTGGGCAGACGACTTTAAAATTCTCAGTCATTGAAGTTTCTAGGAGTTGCCTAAGAGATGAAAAAAACGATTTGACAAAGCAAAAGGACAACGATATAACTTGGGTGCACAAAAATGCAAGTTGATACCTCAACTCCGCTGGAAATCAGTGGCATACAGAGTGATTCCGCAGCTTTCAGATTCAAACTTCCCTAGTTAATTTAAGAAAGTAAACCTTCCCCTTCGTTCCGTCTATGTACAGCAGTGTTGTCCTCTTTATTAGTGTAATCAGTATAATAATATAATGTTGAAAAAACTGTCAGGCTTAGTAATGCTGAGTTTCTAACAAAATGAATAAACAAATGCATTTCATGACCTCTATACGGTAAATCAGGTTTTAAAGTTTGGTCTGAGGTTTAGTTAAAGTTCCAGGAAAATAGAAGTTGAAACCGTATGGCCACGTTATTACAAGGCAGGTTTCCAGGAGAATTTATGAGCTGCGAGGAATTCATAAGCCTTGAACATCCATGCCTTTTCCTCTTAGAACTGATACATACTGTGTATGATTTATGAGCAACACTGGTTAAAAATTGGATGCCAAATTGAATCTGTTCCTTAAAACAATTTTATGTACATCTATAAAAATGACAGATACAAGATACAATGTCAAAACGGAAAGGATAAACCAACCAAAACTATTAACAAGATTTAATGCATCACCTCCCACTTCTCCCACTACTGTTCAAGAGAGTAGAAAGACACTGAATGGATGGGGGATGGTCTCAGGTCTCAAACTTCAAGAGCACTCCCTTCCCGTGATGGTACACAGCTTTGGAACATATGAGCAGGAAGTGAAAACACAAAGGTCTTGTGAAGCTCTCACAAGGAATCTTCAAAATTAATTCAATCAATATTCTGATTGGTTTTCTATCCTGTTAGTGGTGGCCTTCCTTCCTTTTTATGCGCTTAATCATATTTTGATTCATAATCATCACACAAAGATAATGGGTAGGTAAAACAGATGCCGTCACCCTTTTGAGTGAATGGGCATTAACCCAGGGAGTGAAACTGGCTTTACTCAGATGGTGTTAAAAATAAAATCTCTTTGGGACTCCTTGGGTGAATTTGGGAATTCAGCCAGTTTCATAATAAACCTATATTATGAAACTGGGTGAATTCCCTAAGATTCTTGTATTTGCTTTTACTGCTGAAGAGACCTAGGAAAAATTGTGAGCCCTGATTAACCTTTCTGGCACATAATTCAGAAGATATAGAGTACCTACAATCATACGTCTACCTTATGAAAAGCCTCATTTTATACTTTCTTGACCTCCATGTGCCCTTGACAAATACGTGCCTAACTTTAGTTCATTCCACTGATGGTGAAAGATGTGAAAATTTGAACACCTGTAAGAGTAGGGGAGCTCAAATAAGTGTTCAGACGAGCCTAGAAAGAGGAGCAAATTCCATACTTCACAGACAGAAAAAGAAATCCTAAAGTTCAGCCAATATGACCCATGGTAAAAATATTCCTAATGTCCACTGCTTGTTGTTTAGCCCCAGTGGATTAGTAGAACAACCACTCAAGAGGTTTTAATGCATTCAGAAACATGAGGCCATCTCAGCCACAGCTAGCTGCGGCACAAGTGTAATACTTCATAGACAGGCAAAAAAACCCAACAAAAAACTGTATTATAAAATATTTCAAAACCCTAACTGTTGTTTATATTCAATGGAACTTTTTTTTGGTAGTCAATTAAATTAGTCGCCAGACTAAAGACAGATTCCTACTTGTATAATGTCATTTGATGGTCAGTGGAAAGAGACAAAGGGCAAAATAATTTCTCCCTAACATAGATATCTAAAATGAGTTAGATTTTTGCCCCTTAAAAGTGTCTAGCTTACTCTATTGATTGGAAAAAAGATCTAAGATAACTAGCTCCAAGGTAGGTGCTCACACTGTAAACTATAATTAAATTAGCTGAATCCCTTGCTTAAACTGTAAGAAATATTTTATTGATTTGAATTGGAGTTGCTGGCTTCTTTCTTTTAATAAATTTTCTTGCTTTTTTCTTTCCACTCTGAGTGACAGGCAAAACAGATACATTTCCTGAGCACATATATATTTTTGTCTTATTAATTCCACCGAAGTTGAAAAAAAAGACTCCTAACTGAAAAGCAATGAAAAATGATAACTGCAAACAGTCTTTACTACCTGTGATGTGAGCCCAAATTCAAGCGCTAGAAATACAGAAACTGAATTTTCTTGACTGAAGAAGTGATATTACTCATTATAATATATATGATTAACATGTGATTATTTTGAAAGGAAAATATCTTGTAATTTCAGGGTATTTTCTCCAGGCTCATTGTTAGGAAAATTCTTAAAGCTGTTATTTTAAGTTTCCCACACACATCAGTAAAAGCTCTTTTCAGCACCGAATACCAGCACAAGCCTGAACAAGCTGCACTTAAATGTTCATTTCCACAGTCCATCCACTGGTATTTCGAAATGGCTTGTTGCTTGCATTAATCTGTAAAGCAAAATTCTTATTTAATAAAGGTGACAGTGGTTTGACTCACAGAAATCCAGCATGTTGCATTACTGCATAATGTAGGCAGGCTGGACAAAGATGATGCCTGACCTGTGCTTGCACAAAATATATACACTGGTTTGTGTAAAAATCTTTCTCATTCCCATACAAGCCAAAGTCAGTATTACCATGGTGAGATCTGGAAGGCGAACAAGCTGAATCATCACAGGTCACTGCAGGTTTATGGACTCCTTCCTGCATATCCATGACCCCATCCTCTCCTCTGACTGGCACTGGGAAGATCCAGCTTTCCTATAAACTGCCGCTCCACAAGCTTAGTCAAGTTGCTTGGGGCCAGGTCTAGTAAAGAACTTTAGTGCCTAAAACAAAAGGGCTACAGAACAAAATAATAACCTTCAGAATAAACATCATAACTGCTCCCTAAACCTGGATGTGCATGAGCTTGCCGGAGCCTCCTCTTTTTGTAATGTGAAAGTCTCCAAGGGCATACAAATGCCCATCCCCAGAACTGAACCTGACTTCTGAGGGGCTCGGCATCTCCTCGTGCCTGGGATGGCTGTTCCTTGGCTTGTTTCACCCAGTAGGTCTATTCAGCTTGCTGAACACAAGCACAGCCGGGCAGGGCTCTTTGCAAAATGTGGCTCTGCTGCCAGCCTCAGCAAATGCTGAAAGTCTCCTTGAAGCGGAGATCAGAAGTCAAGGCATCTTCTCCGAGGTGAGTGCCCGCTACACCAAGCTGGTGAGCTGCACCCTCTCTTCCCATAAATCTTGAACATGTTACTGCACAGTGACCTGGCTTCAAAGGGAAGGAGCAGAGCACATCTCCCATCGCAAATCCCCATCATCCAGAAATGTAAGCCAAGAGTTTCAAGCGGTGACAGTGTTCACAGTGGAAACTACATGGATAGGGTGAGGGTGTGTGAGAGTGAGGGTGGGACTTACCCCTGTGCACCAGGTTTCCTACTGTAGTTCTGTGATGTTGCCTGCTTGGTAGCTGGCTTTAGAGACAGCTCTCTCCTCAACATGCTAGTCTGAGGCAGCTCCTCCACACAGGTGTTTAATTCTTCCATTGTGCCACCCCAGGAGCTTTAAAAGACTTAAAAATCAAAAGTTCTGCATCTTCTCTAAGTATTCAGTCCCTTTCTCACCAGCACCTCCATGGCCCTGCCATCGTGAATATCACAGTACTCCAGTGATATAGTCCTGCTTGCCCTTTCTGCTTGCAGTGGGGGAAGAATGAGGATATGTCTCAGACCTGCTTGCTAAGAAGACAGAATAGAAAATGGAAGCTCTCTGTATTTAAAAATTATATATCACCAGCACATTTCCTGCCTATCTGCACAACTAAAATGAAATCGGAGTCAGACACCTGTGTACTTAAATTGATATTGTCCTTTGTTTCTATTCCTCACCTGAAAAGAGGGGATTGCTGTACTCTTTGTCCTGATCCCCCCATATACCCGGGTGCTACAAACTTTGTGGCAAGGGTCTGCCTGTTTTTTTCTCTGCTTCATATCTCATACAAAGTCTTTAAAAGTCTTCCTGTTGTTCTTCAATGGGCTTGCAGTAGAAAGAATACATAATGCTCCATGTCACTCTGAAGCTTATGTAAGTATTACTCAAAAGCATTGGTACTTTCAACTTCTTCTGAGACATTTAAAATTGTTCCTTAAATGAAAATTCCTCTGCAAAATATTTACAATAAAACCCCCACTTCCTCTATTCTTAAAAAAATATTTTCTTGTTTTCAAGATGCTGTTCTGGATTTCAGTCCTTTGCCCAGGATATATTTTCTCAGCCTTGTATTTTGTATTCAGAATCGTAAAACTAAGCTTTTTTAGGACAGCTGAGAGATTTAGATCTTTTGCATTAGCTGTGTGATGCTTAGCAGTAAATTTCTCTAACCCACTGGATAAAATATGTTCAGCCAAAGCAAAAGTGCTTTAGAGTTGTGTTCTTTTTAACACAAGTGACACCTCCCATATGCTGCATCAATAGAAATAAAACCGTTAAGTCATTCTTTTGCCAAGCTTAGACTGAAGTCTAAGAAAGGATTTTTTTTTTTTTCAAACAGGATATTTTATAAATACATAAACATCTGCTTCCTCAAAATGTCTTTGGTTTATACCTCACTGTTTGACTTTTTCTCTATCTTTTCTGGCTTGTCTAAGTTAGGTATGAAAATGTAATGCTAGAAAGTGTTGGCTGGCACATGCTAAGTCCACATGTTTTGGAAGTCTAGTTTTGGCAAAGAAGTCTGCCATTGTTATATACTACACTTAAAATTCAAGTGAACCTAAGCTTAGTTTGATTAATTCAACAATAGTCTAAAGACATCCATTCTGCTTACAACAGGACTTAAGCACTATGAAACTATTTACTAGGAGGAGACTTTGTTGTTGCTAAGGGCATTGGTGGTATTCTCTCAGCCTCATTCTTGGCATGTAAGCAGGTACCCTGAGTCTGAACCTGAAATTATGCCCTGTGCCCCTAGAAAGCAGCAGCTAATGAGACAACAAATTATTCTTTTATTCCATGTTTCATGTCCTTGGAGAATATGAAAATTAAAGTTTCATAAATGAGCAAATGTTTGCCTCAAAAATGCTCATAATGTTGAAAGAAGATTACATTTGTATGGCTGTAGGTTAAAATGGTCTTCTGAAAAGTATTCAAGATTGTATTAACACACATAGTTGGTGCAGTCCTGAATGGGTGTATTTCAAAATTAAGGTTAAATTGTGTGCGCTAAGAGAATGGTCTAGGTTTTTTTACTATGCTGATTCATGTTTGTTCATATAGGCACTGTGCTTTTGAAACAGATTTTGTAGTCATCTCACCTAAACATGCTTTGGTCTGCATATTGGTGTAGTTTTTGAGCACGTAGACCAGAATCCTTTAGAATGAAACTAAACCAGAACCACCCAGCACTCTATTGTATGCCAACACCCCAGCAGCACCCTTAATGTATGCCAGCTGCTGATGGGTATTCACTCTATGGGAAAAACTGAACCAGAGTAAAATCCTTGTATCACACAGAGTATGATGTTAAATCATACTGGATGTTAAAACATACTGGATCCATCATAAATCTGGATTTAACAGCAGTTGAGATTCAGGCCTGTGCTCTTTATATTAGAGGGGCTATATTTACGTTCGCAAGTAGTATGGTGCATGGCGTAGGATGAGCAGGGATCTCAACCATCAGAAATATATTCATTTTGTATTGTAGAAGTCAGCAGAGAATTCCCCTGAGGCTAAGCACAAAATAGTCTAAAATACAACTATTGTGAGTTGTTAAATAAAACAGCACTGGATGAATGTGAAGTGTCGCTGTGTTTCAGGTACGTTTTGTAAGACTTCTTTTTAATTTGTCTCTTCTCAAACACCAGTAGTTTTTTCCACACCACTAAAATACCCCTGGCACAGCCTATTAGTGTTGCAGAATGAAACGTATATTTTCTTTTCATAGAATCATAGAATCATATAGGTTGGAAGAGACCCT
>JAOXJM010000001.1:47826820-47840295 GCA_026413425.1 Tringa solitaria
AAGAGACCAGCACCAACCTCTCTACAGTGTCCTTTCAAGTAGTTGTAGAGGGTGACGAGGTCTCCCTCAGCCTCCTCTTCCTCATACTAAACAGTCCTAGCTCCTTAGTATGAGGAAGAGGAGGCTGAGGGGAGATCTCATCACCCTCATCATAATTCAGCATTATTCTTTTGCAAATATGGGTTTTCTACCAGCTATGTGAACTGGATAGATGTTAAGTATTAACAATTTTTTCCCAATATATCTCAGTTTGGAACCTGAACTAATTAGGTCCTTGTCAGTCAATGTGGTCTTGTGTGGACTTGTGTCACTAAAGTGTTAGAAAGGGCTTTGAAATGGGTAAAAAAGTAGGATATGGAACTCCAAAACTGATGGTGTCCATCAGCTTCTCCAGTAAGGCATTTTTTCCATGTATTAGACTCATTTATTGACCTTTCATGCTGTGTGTTCCATACCCCCACCAACTAATGCCAGCCAAAATTTTCAAGTAGAAATGCAGACCGTCTGAAGAAAAGGCTGTTTCTTTTCACTTACATTTCATCCTCATTTATTTTTGTATTTATTCAAGGACTCTGGAGAACTGCAAAGACTACATTATGCCCAGTTAATTTACAGCCCTCATTTTTATTGGGTTACTGTGAATTCCAGTTTTTAAATCAGCGTTGCTATGTCACTAAAAGACATGTGCGTACATCTTGTATACAGGGCTAATTTTATATGAAAGTAAGTGCTAGGATGAGGTGCTAGAATGCTAATAGCATATTTGTAAGTTACATGGCAGCAGAGCTGACAGGCAAACAGATTCTGGCATGCTGTTTCAGACTATTTTGTCACAAAATTAGCTTTGTGAAAATGTTATTTATCTCACTGGGGTGGGTTCTTTTTGTTTTGTTTTTCTTCTATTTTTTCTGAAGCCTTCTAAATAGAAATTCATTGTGTTAAAGTTTCAAGTTCTAATGAATCCAAATTGCTTTTTCCTAGTTTTCTATTTACAAATGTTTCCTAAGTGTGACGGACTTGGGCAGCCAGGGGAGGTCAAATTCACAATACAAGCTATTTGCTGTATTAATTTGTTAATAACTTGTGCCTAATTTCTGCTTTGATCTTGTCTGGTTTCAGTCTCCAGCCTTTTTTTTTTCCCTTTCTCTTTGAAAGGTCTTTCTGTGCAATACATGATGACTACCCTTAGGCAACCATAAAGTTTTGGTCCAGTTATTAATTAATTTTTTATTCATCACAAAGTCCAAGCCAGAGTTACCTTGTGTAGCGTAAAATACTTTATGTCAAAAAAACCCCAGGTGTTTCATAGACATATTAGCCTGAAATCTGGCCAAAACGGGGCAAAAAGCCAGTCACTTCAGCTGTGTTATGCAGCTCTCTGGGGTCACTGAGGACTTGTATCCACACACTTATTCTCTCTTCAAATTGCTGAAAGCACGTAGGGAATTGTTTGGAAAAGTTGTAAATTAAGACACAGCAGCCAGCATAATTATGTTCTGTTTCTGAGCAAGGAGCAGAGCCCAGTGTGATGTCTCTATCCTCTTGAAGCTAACAGGGAATCTCACGTTGGCTTCAAGAAGGCTCTGATGTGTCCCTTGCTCACCTACTTCTTTCCATTGTATTTCTCCCTTTCACTCAACCATTCTACTTCCCCTAAAAGGTCATGGGATCCCCTTGATTTGCACCAGCCAAATGTTTGATTTTAATCAGGTCTGGGCAAAGGTTTCAGGGTTGGCTGGTTTGTTTACCCTGAATCATTGTACTTAACCCTGTACAACTCAAAATTTAATAGCCGACACGGAGTCCTTATTCTTCCAAATCATCAATTGCCATAACACTTGCAAAGTCACCTGAAGCCATAGTTCAGGGGCAGCTGGATTTTGCCAGAAAAGCTGGCTTATGAAGTTTCATTCATCTCCCAATCCATCCTCTCTCTCAGTCCCTCAGTGCTACGGAAGTATTTTATGGGGTCATACTACATATTACAGAAATGGTTAAAAGAAGAACCCTTCCCAAAATAACCCTTCATTTCAGTGACACGGTGGTCAGTGCAGAGCCCCAGGTACTGCTGAAAAACAAACCATGAAGTGGTGACAGGAATAAGCAGCTGAGATGAAAGAAGCAAACCAGTCAACAACTTCTTCAAATGGCTTCTCCTCCCTCATCTGTGTGCCGTGGACCGGCCTTTGTGGAAGAGCTGAACTGTGCCTAATGAAAGAAAAGAGTATGCATGCATAAAAAATGAATAGTGGGCCCAGGATATTACCAATGAGATAATAAAGTAAGAGAAAAGAATTTTATGACAGCTTCACGGAAAAAAAATACTGCATAGGAACAAAGTCTGACCTCTTCAGGGCATATTATCAATATTTCATGAGAGTGTGATGAAAGGAAACATTTAGCAACGCAGTGTTAAATTTCTTTTTGACAGTATATATCTATGGCAGGCAACAGAAATAGCAGCTTGGATTCTGAATCTGTGTAGTTTTTCAAGGAATTCAGAAATTACCTGTGTGAAACTTTCACAAAATGGAGATGGAAAATGTAGTGTTTAAAGTTACTGAGTGCAGTTTTATTAAATAAAAATTCTTCAGTAATGGCTTAAAAAAGTTATTCATTTCAATAGCTTTCTGACAAAGAATGTGCCCGATGTGCTAAGAAATATTATAACTATCTCTAATGGTAACCAAATGAAATGTGCCTGGGACTTGAGCATTTCACTCCAGGAAGAAAAGATTGAGCAATATGCTTTCAGGTTTAACAAAATACTGAAGAGAGCTGATTAAAAAAATGAAGAAAAGTGTTTCAATCGGAAAATACAATTTCATTGAAATGGAAATATTTTGAGTGAATAAATCAGCTCTAATGAAATCCTCTGGGGTAAATCTTTCCAAGGAGCTGTTCTGATAACAAAAAAATACTTTATTTTTACTTCTTTTGTTTAGACTTTTCAGTCATCTTAATATATCAGCCTCTAAACAATATACCACAATATATCATGTACTACATAAATTAAGAAGACTGCTTTTTCCTGGAAAATAAATGCTTTGGTAATCCTTAGTCAGTATTTATTTTTGAACTTCATAGCCTTCTGGAAGTTTCTGATGAGAAATAAAGGATATATCAAAACATTAACATTTCCCAGAGAATTGTATGTTGTGACTCCCACGATCGTTGATTCCACTCTTGGTCTTTCCTTAGTACTCTCAGAGATATGTTATCCAGGATGAAACCTGCTGATTTTTACAGTAAATCACTCTTTGAAGAAACCTAGCCCCACTTAAGGGCCTTTCCATCATTAATAAATGTGTAGGGGGTGAGAGAAGAGAATGAGGACTCAGCCAACTGAGATCCTTATTTTCCTGAGAACATAATTAAACAAAAACATAGCTCATGACAGTGGATTAACAGCCTCTCAGCCTGAATGTATTATGTCTGAAGAGATGCTTTGCCATAAAAAATTCACCACACTACCCTTATAAAGCGGTCTGGAAAACCACTCTTGGGGATAAAGGAGCTGGTCAGTTTTTACCCCACCACAAATTTCCCTCTCTGCCAAAGTTACAAGAGAGATTAGTGGAGTGAATCTGTGGTGGGAGCAGTGGGCCACCAAAAAACTCTTGAAAGCGGTAGCCTATTTCATACAGATTACTAAAAACTCACAGGCATTCAGTTGCAGGGATTCATGGTTGTTGCCAGCCAAGAGCAGTCAGGGTGGTGATTTCAAGCCCTACACCATGTGATTTTCCAGGGGAGAGCTCTGCCAAAGAGGAGTGGCACTCTTATCAGTAGTTTGGGATTTTTTCCTGTCTGCATGTTTTTTCATAGCTTTTGCTTCATTTGCATTTCTTAAAAGCCTATTCCACAAATACACTGCATCTGCAGTGATGAGTGAAAATGCCTCATTTGTTCCTGAGACTGGATTCTGGGATCCCATCTAGCAAAAATGCTAATGAAGAACAAATACTTCCTTTTTTCCTGAGGGCAAATTTAATCATGGAAGTGTAGTGCTCCTAAGTGCATTAGCACCTGCAGTACAGTAAAAAGAAGTCGGTAGCATCCAATATTGCCTTCTGATCAGTCATGCAGAGGTTTTTTCATTACAGCAAAATAATGGCTACATTTACCAAAATCAGTGAGCTATATTGCAATTAGAACTGAGTTGAGTCTGTGGGTTTATATTCACTTATATGTATTTGTGTGCATTTATATATTTGTGTGTATATATATGAACAAAGTATATAGGTATATTCATGTTATGTATATGTATATGCATCTATATTATCATATGCACACTCTCTTGCACTCTGTTATATATCTATATACAGAGAGTGAGTATATAATAAGACCATATGATATCTTCTTATTCAGGTGTCCTAGTGTTAATTTTTCACAATTGTTTGGCGTGTAATCAGTTCATGCAGAGATCTTCAAAACCTTGAACTGATTCCTGTCAGAATGAAAATAAACTTTGACTGCTATGATACAACTTCAGCTTTTACTGCTGAAGTCCCGGCAGAAGTTCTGTAAGTTTCGATGCAGGTGGATTTGTCAAGCTTAAAGGGGTCTTGTGGTTATTAAAGAAATTCTACTTTGACAGGAAAACAGAAACTGTAAGAAAATCTAGATGGAGGTGGGAAAGAAGTAATGAGGGAAAACAGGAGTCAATGTGAAAGTGTTAAAAAGGCCTTGTAAAACACTCGTCTTTAAAAAGATAGCTTTGACCACAACAGGTAATATAGAAAATGGGAACATAGTGAATTAATTAAATGCTGTGACTAAAGCTGCGGGTCCACAAAGAGGATGAATTCTTGACCGCAGAAGAATTCAGTTTGGGTCAGGAAACTATCAGGGCCAGATATACATAAGGATAAAAGTGTTACGTAAAGTTTTTAGGAATGTGGCTGAATTCACAGAAGTTCACAGGTGAGATAAGTATCTCATTCCCACTGATTTCCTCAGTGGAGACAGTGGGCATCTTTGACACCTTAACATTATGTCCTTTAGATCATGCTCTAATTCCCTTTGAAGTCAGTGGGAGAGTAGGGGGAAATAATCAGTCTGGACAAACAGCAGCACTGATATAAAGGTTCAAAGTAGAAGGTAACTGAAGGGAAAGAAAGGGTAACAGTCTTCCTAGCTCCAGAGACAAATGAACTCTCACTTTGACGCACGTCAGTGCAGAATCATAGAATCAGAGAATGGTTGAGGCACCTCTGAAGGTCATCTAGTCCACCTCCCTGCTTAAAGCAGGGTCAGCTAGAGTAGGTTGCTCAGGATTGTTTCCAGCTGAATTTCGAGCATCTCTAAGGATGGAGACACAAGAGCCTCTCTGGGAAACCTGGTCCAGTGTTTGGCCAGCCTCACATTGATTTTTTTCCTTTTTTTCCCCCCTCTGTTTAAGTGAGATTTCTTGTATTTCCTTTTGTGCCCATTGCGTCTTGTCCTATCTTGGGCACTACTAAGAATTTGACTCCATCTTCTTTACTCTCCCACATCAGGTATTTAAGCACACTGGCAAGATCCTCCAGGCTGAACAGTCCCATCTCTCTCAGCCTCTCCTCATACGTCAGATGCTCCAGTCCCTTAATCATCTTTGTGTAAAATTACTTGTGATAGACTGGACAGATGCACTGAATGTGATCCATGTCAGTTTTCTAGGATCTACAGATGTAACTTCATAGTTTAAATCTGGCCATTTATACCTGTAGATCTCAGCTTTCATCACTGCAGCTCAGGTGTCCATCTGGGTTGTACATTGCTGTGGATTTGAGCTCCCTGGAGAATAGCCAGTTGAGGCAATACAATACAGAGCACTTTGTGCTGGCCTTGCAAATGCAATACTTGCTCCACCACTGTGAGCAAAATCAATAAACAGTGTATTTAAACAACCACCACTAAGCATCTGGGCTTTCATTCTCTGGCAGCATCTCCACTGCTTGGAGATGTCAATTCTTGTAATCTAAATACTTGAAACTGTCATATTGGTTAGCTACAAAGTACGCTGACAAAGTTTTCTTCACAACTGGAATAGTTAAGAGACAAAAATCTGGCATTAAGAGTTCCCATGTCATTTTAATGAGAGATAGAGACATGTAATGAGATATTTGGAACAACCAAGCTATCATAGTATCCTCAGTTTCAACTTTTCACGAGCTCCACTAACTGGCCATGTGTATATGCTTAACCAGTTGCCTTGCAAAGTGAAATGTGATCGGCTAAATTTCAGCAGAGATGGTTTAAGCTGATGCATATTCCTTCGTAACTGTGACAGCTATGGTATATACAGGGTTTCTTATACCAGCTGCCAAACCCGATAGGTTTTCTATGACTATATACTGACATACTGGTATTTCTGCTAATACAGCTTGACTAGGATGGGCATAGGCTCAGTATCATAAATATGCTTACTGCAGTAGTTTATTCCACTCCCAGTGCAGGGATATCATTTAGTGATAAGTATGTAAACACACAGATATTCATGTTCACATACCTCAATGCCACTGTAACCCTGCCCGGACTGGGAAAGGCTGGTGCATTACTTCACTTCTATTAGTATAGGTACAGCACTGTAATTTTTTCCCTATATGTTTTTTTTTTTTTAATAAGAAAATTGTGAGAAGAATGAGAAAAAGCCATCAGCCTAAACCCCTGTCTAATAGGCCAAACTGAGACAAGTCTGTTCATGATTAATATCTGGTGACTGATAGAAGACAAGTGGGCTCAATCTATGCCTTTGGCAGATATATTAATTCATGTATGTTCTCCATATGTGAGGAGATGTGACTGTTTTCCAAAACTCCACTGCATCCAGCCCACGAACGACAAAACGTTGTAATAATACTTCCACAAGAGGGGCCAAAGCTGTCTACGAAGAATATATATGAATATATATGAAGAATATATATGAAGAATAAATATTCTGTGAATGTGGTAAATGGCTTATGCACAGATAGCTGCTGTCACAGCGTGGACGTGGGAGAGGACCGTGCAGTGTGCAGTTGCAGAGCATAGACCCTGTCCTCTGCGTGCAGCGCTGCGGTGAGGAGAAAGGACAGCCTCATTTCTCGTCAGGAGCTCTGTGCTCAGACAGGTGCATGGGAAGTCCATAAGAAATTCACTGGTAACAAAATTCACTTTCAATTTTACTGCTCAGAAGACACGTCTTGTTGGAGACAAAATGAAGCTTTCCTGCTCTATGAAATTATGGATCAATAATTTAAAGCAAACAGAATAACATGTTTTCATTTTCCTTGACGTAGAAGGTATGGATATGTACATACAAAAGAATGAAGCAGGAAATGTCACAAGAGAAATAAAAATCAGAAAGTAATGAGCTTTTTCAGAGTGGTTTCTCTTAAATATACATTTCTTGCCTTATTCATATTTGTTTAGTAACATGAATTATGCTAACTGCTTAAATCAAATGATTTTATCTGAATACCTTTTGCATAATGCCCTTAAGCTCTGATTGTGCAAAGAATTATGTATGTATTTAACGTAATGTACCCTGGGCCTTATTCCTAGTTAAACTGAGGCCTTTTTACATCATTGTAATGAATGTAAATCACTTGATGACTACTTTCAGACTAATCTTGCTACCAGACCATTTTAGAGAAACCACAGAGTAAATAAGTCATAGACGCTGTGAGGAGGCCCATTGATTTCAGTTATGCCATTCACAATGGCTTGTGCGTGTCTGTGTGGATGTGCATGTGGGTATTTATATGTATGTATCTCTTTGCAGAGCCAGGTTACTCTTACATGTCTGACCTCTATTATTGACTGAAGCTAAGTGAGAACTTTTGGTAATTATAACCTCTAACCCTTCATATTAAGCATTGTATAATGAGCTGTTGCTCCCCTTCCTTAATTATTAGGGATTGCTATTGTCTCTGGTTTGCACGATGAGATGATTAGTTTTTATTGTGAAATCTATTATGTATGGTCATTACATGTAGTATGAAAAGCCATGGCAGTCTGCCACTGAGTATGGATTATTTTGTTCTGTGCCTAGATAGCTACAAATGTTGAAGGTAATGTTCCCCATCTGCGACCCTTTGCAAAACACTGAATACACCTTTTCATCTGTATTTCCAGTACAGTTAATCACATTGTGGGAGAGATTACACTAAATATATTATCAAGACCAAGCCATTAACCAAATGTCACTCAGATGCGTCAGTGAACAAAGGGTGGAATCCAGAGATGCTGTGTTTAATAGAGTTTGAGCTTTCAAGTCAATACTTACTCTGATTCTTCCATCCATCAATATGGGCTAATGCTGTATTTCCAAACAAAGCTTACATCTGACAGCTCAATATTTGGATGTGATCAGAATTGTAATTATTTTAATTTGAATGTCAATTAATTTATTTGTTAACTGCCTCTTGGGCTTGTGCTCCATCTGGCCTGGTTTCACATCTCCTGATAATTTTATTTGTGGTCTGATGATGAACACAAGGTGTGTTTATACACTTTGAAATAATACCATTTAATGACAGGAGATGTTATTCTTCAGAATTCCTGAGGCAAACTTCCAGGTATTTAATTGTGAATCAATTAATTTCATCATCTGAATCTGCATCTGTGTTATTCTTTGCATATACAGTGAAAATCTGAGTCAATAAAGTTTCCAGTGTATGCTAGAACACAGAGGTTTTTAAAAAGCATGGTGGGTCAGACTCAGATTATCCCATTATACTGTTTCCACAGTCACTTAAAGAAAGCAAGCCATATGTGTATTAGTTTAAATAGATAAAATTCACTAAAAAGGTATTGGACTTTTGGGAGGAACAATCTAAACTTTTCACACATGACTAACTTTTAAATTAATGGCAAGCACTTGGGAGAAGTTCTGGAGTCATTGTGGACAGCTCAATAGAAACATCTGCTCAGGCACAGCACTGGCAAAATAACCGAACAAACGATCATTCAAGCCAGCCCCCCACCTTTCTGAAGTTGTGGAACTGAAATGGGATTCAGCTCACTAACCTCAGCAATTTAAAAGTTAGACATCTAGTGTAAAGTAGTTACTGAAGCTCTTTCTGTGGTCAATGGAGGGAGACTAACCTCTGGAGGGCAATCCAGCTAGCTAAAGTATGTCTGAAATAAGTGGAATTAAGGGCGCTTTTGAGGTGTCATCTTTTCCACCAGCTGTAGAAAGGCAAAGCAGTTCCTTTACACTGGAGGCCTAACTTTTAAATAGATAAAGCAGTGGAGGATGTGATGGCCTCCATGGCTTGCTCTCAGCCCTTAACGTTGTGTTTATTTTGCTGAAAAATTTTGGGGCTCGGCTGATAAGGTCATTGGCAGGTACAAACAGGTCAGAGCATGGTCTCCACATGGCTTTTTCAGACACTGCACTTACCAGATCTTCCATGCTGGGAACTGTAGCTGTCTTCAGAAACTGTTCAAAGAGTCAAGACTTTGTTGTTTTCAGCCCCACCAACTTGGGCTCTCCTGGGTGTGAGACTGGAATCCGCCAGCACCGCTTTCCTCTGTCAGTTGGCATTCCTGTTTCCTCCACATTTTCATAGTTTAAGCAGTGCAAATCCTCAGGGCTGACTTGTATTTAAGTTGTTGAGTTATTTATTTGGGACAGTCATGCTCCTAACTCCTCATCTGATCTGGCGGATTAACCTAGTAGTAATTAACAGGTAGGGTATGCAATTTCATAAACAGAGAAGAGTGCCGTTGGTATAAAACTGTTTTAACATGGAAACTTCCTGTCACAAAATCTACTAATAATGCAGATTATAGATTGATTCTCCTATATTTTATTCCTCAGTGAAAGTTTCATTCAGCATCAGTGGGACCTCCTTCCTCCAGAGGTAATGGTTTCTCAGTGGTGTCCTAACAGTGAACACATAGTTTAGTATTCATCTGTTTCCATTTTGAATATATGATATTTAGAACAAGCTTTTTAAAAGTACTTGAAGTAGGTGCCTGGAAAAAAAACTGTGCAGGAAGCAGAATTCTTGGTTTCAGGCTTGTGCACTTCCACTCTAGACAAAAAGATTTACAAGATTCACAGAGAAGAGATTCATAGCTATTTTTTAAAATCTTAGGTGTCTTTAGCTGTTAACAAGTGAAACTCCTTTTAACATGTTGTGCGAATATACTTCATGAACGTAAGTGGCACACCTTGTACATTTTTTAATCTAATACAAATAAACCCAATGCCCTGTGAATATTGACAAAGCTAGAATTTCCATACCGAAGGATCAGGCTATTTGTTCTAGTTAAGCTGTAAAAACTATTACACAGTACAGCGGTTAGCATTGTTCTTCCAGCTGCTAACGGCTGGTTTGTCTTCAAAAGGTCTGCGTGCAGCCTGTTAGGATTGATAAATATAACACTCAGCAAATTCTGTCTGGGTATTTTCAATAAATTGGAGGGCAAATGCAAATAAGAATGTGAATTTCAAGTTATTGTACCTCCCATTGTCCTCTGTGAAGGAACACCAGATTGTCCATTTGCATACATTTTCATTCATTTGCAGAAGGCCTTATAAGTAGCCAATGCCACATGCTTGCTTTAAAGTTAGAGTAAGGAAAACAAAAAAAAAAAAAAAAAGAAATTACAAAAAAAATCCCCAAAGAAGAGTGATAAATTCCATATAGTTATGGGACTGGGGTCAATTAATGATAACTATCATATAACTAGGTATGAATCCTATAAAAGGAGAAGAAATTTTCATGAAATGTGAATGGTTTCACTGCCATAACTGAGGGATACGTACTGCATACTGACAGTTCTCAGCTACACAGGACAAAGAAACAGAAATATCTGGTCATATAATTCTAATGTAAACTGATAAAATATAAAGGACAGCAACACTACAGAGTTTCATAGATAAAAATTAGCTATTTTGTTTTCTCTGCAATGGAATTTGCTTGCTATCTTCAGAGAGCAACTTAATCAGTTCTGAAGTAGTTCCAAAATAGTCTCGTAGCAAAATTAAAATGGGAGTAAGCTTAAATTAGAATTATGCCTTACAAGAGAATCCGTACTTGAATAATCTAGAAATAAAGTAAACAAGAAAAACATCTAAATAGCTCTGCTGTCAGACTGATTTTTAGTACCTTCTTCTAGAATGGCAGAACAACCTTTCTTACTTTCATCCTGTGCAGAAGACCATGGAAATTCAGATTCACCACCTGGTATGCCATTGACAATTTTCTTTTTAAGGCCAGGATAAGTAAATATGAATGTAAAGACTGACTGCTCATGCAAATTCTAGATCACTTTTATTCACACTCAAAATCTGATTCATCAAAAGCCAGTATACCTTTGTTATGAATTTTAAGCAAACTCATCCTTCCTTTATAAAAGAGACTACAAGCTGTACATGAAAAACAATTATTCCTTAAGCACAAAAGCAGATTAATTTTGGAAAATCCAAGTCAGCTTTATGGATATGTCTTTTCATTGCTGGATGTAACTCTGAATGAGGTCTGAAGGAAGAGCACTCTGCCTCATCAGCACTGTGGGCAGCACAAGGGAATCCTTGCTTTTTCCTGCCCAGTATATATTCAGTGTTTGGCTCAAGGAAGTTGATATTGCTGCTCCTGACTCCAGAGGTGAAGATGTCTTTCACAGTGGTTCTCTTGCATCGCACCATTTTTGTAGTCAGAGTTGATTAAACCTTTGGTCTTCTGAAAATGAGTAGTTAATTTTCTGGAACACTAGAAAATAATATGGAAATATTTTAATAGTGTATGTGATGGCCTTGAAATGTTTATTTTACTCAACAAAAATGCAATTTCATCCAAGGTCTCTCTCACCTCCAATGTGCAATATTAATTGTTTGACATCTGTATGGAAGTTCTCAGACTAAGCATTGCCAGTCGTGAGACAAAGGTAACATCACATGGCAGGAGGTGACACATCATACATGATGAATAACCACGGCAAAGTGTCAGTGATATAGCCAAAAAGAGTAGTTCACGAGAGTGTCATAAGTTCAGATTTGGTCACAAGTGAACTGTTTGGCACATTGTTTTTTTCACTTGCACAAATGTGAATTGAATTGTTGAAGGTCTGTGGACTAACAAGACAGTATTTGTGATGAATCGTTCAGCTGCTCTAGTAACCAGTAGTCTGGTTAATGTACCATTTGAAATGAATGAAAATGTTTTGCATTTGTTGACATATATTATGTGCAAGTTTGAAAAAAAGAGGGGATATTGTGGTTGTGACTTAGCTAGGCTCCAAGAGTATAAGACCCTGGGAAAAGTTTAAGACCATATCTGCGGAATTTACTAGTTCTCGTCTGAGTATCATTCCTCTCATAAACTGCACATGGGCAAGAAGAGAGTCAGGTGGCGTTGTGCAGCTGCTAGTGTCTCTAATCTGCACTCTGCTGCAAGCTCTTAAACAATTAGCTTAATTTTTGTAATTAGTTTTGATCTGTGGTTTGGGGTCTGCAGAATATTAGGAGCTATTTCAACAGGCATCCATAAAAGGGGTAAGTAGTGTTATAGATGGAACATATGACTGAATTAATTTTCTCTCAGAACACCTGGAATCAATATTATCAGCCAGAAACATGTTGTGTCCTGTATTTTTTCCATTATCTCTAAATTGTGCTTTATGAACCCTGGGTGGTATAATGATGAATATTGTGACAGGAAAAAGGATTTGCTGGGTTGACATGACACTGTACAGCACAGTGATACGCACGACTCTTTTGTGTGGAGCTGGGAGGTATTATTTATTAATTCATTTATTTAATTTATTGAATGTATATGCGGAGTAGTGATATTGCATTAAACTGTATCCTCTAGTGAATAATATTCCAACAACTGTTTCTAATCAGTGGAAATAAATTGAACCAAAAGCTCGTGTACTGGAAACAGAAAGAAGATATCACAGCAAGGCTGGGCTCTTCAGCCACCACAGGGAAAGAGAACAGAACAATTTACAAGTCATTGGATTAATGCACTAGCACATTGATAATTCACTCAAGATGGCACAATGCCGGGCACTAATCACAACTACCTCTGTGTGAACTGTGATGGAGTCAGTGGGTATCACCCCTCGCTTTATGGCATGGGTCCAAAATTAAGAATTGGTTGGTGCTGTATGTATGACAGGTCAGGAGCACTTGTGATTTTCAAGAATGCCTGGTGATTCCAAGATCAGGAAAGGGCTTCAAGTGGTTGAATTATTCCATGTATATTTACTCTAGAAAGAAATCTGTTAAAATCTATGGAAAAAGCCAAAACAAGATATTTAATTTCCCATATTTTGCTAGCATGAGAATCAGTTTCCCAAAAAAAAATAGAGGAAACTGGAAAGTGGGGAATCTCTTTCCCAATTCTTTTTTCACTCTGTAATCTCAAATTTGCAAATTTGAGAAATTCCAAGCTTTTAAAATGTAAATGCTTTCCTTGGTAATATGTTTTCTGGACATCATAGAATCACAGAATCACAGAATTGTGGTGGTTGGAAGGGACCTCTGAGATCAT
>JAOXJM010000001.1:47841020-47852008 GCA_026413425.1 Tringa solitaria
CAGTGCTTTAATATGTCATACATGCTTATCTGCAAGTTGACCATGAACCATACCAAGGTTAGCATGTGCTTGTTCCTGAGATAGCAATCATTTCAAATGTACACCATTGGATTTACTTCTAAATAGAGTTACTTTACCATGTCTGAACTACTTCTAAGGCTGTCCTAGTCATGGTTTCCTGGGAGAGATGTCCGTCCTGAGAGGATCCCCATCCATATTAGCACTATACAACCTCAGTACTGCCAGCCATCTGCAGGCCACCGCATGGGAGGATCACATCAGTTCTCTCCATGATGTAAGCCCACTGTCGTCTCTCAGGGATGCAATCTTACAATTGATACCAGCTCCAGCCACATGCCTGCCAGTCCTCAGAGCGCTGAGGAGAAGACTGGAGACTCCTGTCCATATCAACCCTATTGTATCTTGATGGTACCCTAAATTTGCCTGTCAGCCTCCATGTCAATAGTGGGCTGCTATTTTCCAGGTACAAGATTCAGGAATCTGTTCACCTGTTCCTGTTCCAGGAGTTGGTATAGGGTATGGAGCAGCAGTACCTCTTTTTGTAGGTCCAGCCTGTTTCAGAAATCAGTATCACCCTTTGGGTATTTGTTATGCCACACTTGTAGGGGAACAGATGAGCAGTCCAGTACTGTCAAGTATCTTCTGCTGTTTTTTTTGCAAAACAGTCCCCAACTTGCCACTGTCCATGACATCCCAATTATCACCACTGGGTTCTGGAAAAGTGAGGTGTCCTGCTGTGTTGAGATTATTCATGGAGTTGCTTACAATTCCTGTGATTATTGCAGCTGTACAGGGTGCAGTTTGACTTCAGGCACATGAACCTCAGCTGCAGTGAATATATGCATAACATCCACACCTGACAGGGATCTACCTGGTTCTCTTGTGGCAAGTAGACCACGCTTTTACAGCTCTCTTCTTCCACTGGTGATATATGCTGACAGCTATGGCACCATCAGCAATGGCATCAGCTTCTGCTGCCACAGGAACTTGTGAGGAACGTCTGACAAGCACAGAGCCTTAAAGCAGTTCAGCTGTACCCCTATGTCTGCCAGCTATCTGAGAAGGGCACTGCCCATCAGAGCAGGTTGGTGGAAAACCGACTCTTATGACCTTCATAGCCTGTGTTAGAGAGAAAGTCTCCCTGAAGGAGTCGATGCACCCTTGCTTCCACACTTCAAACAGCATCCTTACCATTGTTCATGTAAAAGCTGTTTACCCCTCACCAGAGACACATGCTTAGTGGTGGCTTTCCAGCCTTAGCTCAAGTTCCTTGTTACAGAAGCATTTTTACAGCTGTGGTTCAGATATGCAAACTGAGCTGTCTGTGACTTTTCAAGTCTCTCTCTTCCTCCATACATCTGAACCTGGCTCTGACCATCCCACCAGCTGCAGCCACATATTGTGGCCACAAAAATCCTGAGTTTAACTTTGACTCCTGCAAATATTTACAAGGGTCTTAAATGTCTTCTGAGGCCCAAGCAGTTCCCCTGTGGAGACCTGACACAATATAGAAATTACCCATTAAATAAAATATAATTACCTTCTTTTGCAGTTCCCAGAACAAGTGTTTTCTGGGGAACCAGCCAAAGGACAGAAGAGAAGAGTGGGCAACATGCTGCAATCTCTCAAGCCCAGAGCATGGGGCATTCCCTAGACAAACGCCCAGAGCACTGTAAAACCGTTCTGTGTATCCTTTCTCCCTCCCTTGGGAGGTGAAGCACTGAACCTGGCTTCAGATATTGTTTCGATTCCTTCAAAGCAGTGACTTCAAACTGGTGACTGTATTCTGCAGTCTTCATTCCCTGTCAAGTATGAAAATAGAAGTTCAGAGGAGGCTTTTGTCAGAAACAAGTTCATCCTGAATTTCCCATTTGGTTTCTGACTAGCCTAATGAAGAAAAACGCAGCAAAATGCCATAGGGCAATATTAGAGAGTAAAACTGTGACAAAATAGCATGAGTGACTCACAGACTGCAGTAGGAGGGTTGGTGGCTGTTGGTTTTTTTTTTTTTTTTCCTGGGCTGTTATATCCAGCCCTGAATACTGCAGAATAACAATTCAAAAGAGCAATAAACTGGGTGTTGCAGGCTTTGTGATTCACCAGTAAACAGCTCTTTCAAAAGTCTTCTTGATGTTAAGATTGGCATTCCCACACTGGTGCAGAAATGATATATTGTAGAAATAATTCAGACCCTAAGAAATCAGGTCAAAATTTTAGATTCCAGAAACAAAAGGATAGATCACTATGAGTGGCTAATGTGCTCAAAGGAAAAAAAAAAACCTAGAAAATGACATTCAAGTAAAATTTCAATTGGTCTTAAACCTTTTTTTTTTCAGCTTTATTCTAGAAGGGCTATTGAAATTCATTAGAAGCTTGACTGCTGGAGCACATCTGCTGCTTTAGTTTTAAAAGGCTGTGACTGCAGAATTCTAGACACTTGACAGAAATTTCTGTCTTAAATGGTAAAAACATTCTTACTCTAGAGAACAACCATATTTGTTTCAGTCCTGGAAGAGCTGCTAAACACAGAGAAATTATTTGCAATTAAGATCAAGTAGCTGTCTTGCCACTTTGATTACTGTACATGTTTTGCTTTTCCTTTTCTGATCAATTGTCAATTGCATATTGTTCCTTTTTTCCCTCCTGTCGTCTTTACTAGGACTTTCTGATTGAATCCAACTTGTTTTCTTTATATGCTGTATGTTCATTCCTTTCCATGTTTCCAATTTTAATGTGTTAGTCCAGGATTCTGGAAATGAAATGGCACAGATTTACCTTTATATTTGAAAAATCCAGCTAGAAGAAATTACTTTTCCATGTTTCAGGGCTAAATTTGAATGAGTTATTTTCTTTGATGTTAAAATTTCTGACTCATTCACTATTTTTTTGGACTTGCTTGGTATGACTCTTCAGAGTCACTTTGAATTTATCACCACTCCTGGATATTCCATATTTAATATTAATCCTTCCATCCTTTGCTGCAGTGGAAATGACTTATTCAGAAACACAGAGCAAAATAATTATTCAGCTGTGTATAAAATGCAAGAATCCAAGGTTGCTAAATCTCATACCTCTACTGTGAATCTTGTGATAACAAGTAGGTCTTTTAAAGTCTCTGATCTTCAAGTCTTGTAAATGTGTGACAGTACAGATCCATGAGAGTCTCGGCCTTCACTCAGTGTGAATCCACCTCAGGAAACACAAGTGAAAGAGCCAGACACCCCAAAGTACTTTCTGTTGTATTTATCAGTGCTGTTTGAAATCAGTTTTATTATTTTGGGGAACCTGGTATACAGTGTTTAGGCACCAGGTGTGTGAGAATTCTGGTGGTGCTGATTTCAGTTCTTTCTACTGTCAAGACCTTCACTGTTTTGGAGCCACTGGTTTTAGCAATTCCCGCACTCCTAATTAGGATCTGCATCCATTGCAGGAACTGTGGGAAAAATCAAGACAAATTCTCACTCTTGAACATTTGCTGTTTGAACTTAGGGACAGCATTTTACTGCAGTTGCTCATATGAATGTAGCTTTTTTAATACTTGATGATGATTTATGAAGCCACAAAACCATTCAGCACAAACAGTCAAGTACCATAGCAATAACTAATGTAATTAGCACATTTGAGGACAGTGAAAACTGCAAAATAAGCAGGCATCAGTCATTAAAGTAAGAGATTGATTTTTCAGTGTGTGTTCCAGCATTTTTATCAATACCATGCATTAGTGCTTTTGAAGTATGTCATTCTCCAGTTTGCTCTTTGCTGGCTAATTGTCAATAGAACATATAATATCTGAACATATTAGTGCTTTTAATCAACTATAAGTAACATGCTGCCACTACCAGAAACTATTTGACAATCAAAAGGGTACAGGTAAGCATGGAGAAAAATAAAAGGTCAGAGATAGAATGCCACAAATTATATTAAGCAATTAATTTATCCCCTTCTGGGCTTTTTCTTTCCTCCTTTGGAGGCACCTTCCTTTCATGTACTACCTTCTTTCTTTCCCAGATTGTATGTATTTTACATACAAATAGATCATTTCTTCAACTTGCTTTCAAACATGTAAAATGTTTCTTTGAGTATTTTAACTCTAATCCACCAAGAGATAATAAGTAGCTTTTGCTTTGAATATTTAAGTAATGTCCCTTAGTGTCAGTATATGGCTAAGTTTAGCCAAACCTAAATAGGAATTGAGACACCTAAAATAAAATTCTGCAATACATGAAGCAACTAATGAAAACATCTGTCTATGTTAAAGTTCAGGATGGTGGGGTTTTTTTCTGTGTTAAGACTAGAAATGTTATCAAGGGGAAAAGCTGGCTTCAAGGTCTTCTGTAGAGCATAAACATTTTCATACATTGTTTTGCTTAAATGTGCCATCAGTAAAAATACAGACAAAAGTCCTCCACCAGTATAAATATCCATAGTTTCTTTGATGCCTGTGAATTGCTGAAAGAATATCTCAGGTGAGGAATGAGTAGCTTGTTAGCCAGAACTCTGCTCCATCTGGATGTGAAGAAAGCTGACCCAAAACTGGGGTAGTACATGCTGGAATTTTTCATCGAGTCAAATCCACAACTTAGGAAAAACACAAGACGAACAAAACAGTCTGTTAAAAGTCTTTAAATCAAACTGGAAAAAAAAAAAAGAAGCCTGTCTTCACAACACAGAACTTTTAAATTAGTCTTCACTGCGGAGGATTGTTCCTACGAGACTGTGTTTTTCTTGTTATAACTTTCCAAAAGCATGAAGAGACATTTTTATATACCATGAAGTAGGCTTTAAAATAGGTAATACTGTTGTATAAATTATTGGTAAGTTTCTGAATTATAGAGGCATTTAATCCCTTTCCATAAAAAATAAAAATTAAAAAAAAAAGCAAACCCTACAGGCTTAATGAATGAAGACCTAGATGATAAATCTTACTTAAGATAGGCCAGCAATACTCAAAACACATTACTTACTGACTGGCTGAGCCAAAGCATTATTCTCAAGAGAACATTTTGCCCTTTTAGTAGAGTTAAATAAGTAGTGGAAATAATATTTAGAACAACCTTTTCCACAGCAGAGCAAGAAGACGACTTTTGCTTGGTAACTGTTTAACTAAGCCCAGCTGCTTCTGTCACTTGGGAGCTGGGCTGCAGGAGGGTAGCAGTAGCTTCTCTTTGATGTAAGGCCAGTAGGCCTCAGCAGGGACATCTGTGGTACTCAACAAACCCTGAGAATGTTTTGGGCCAGCTTAAACTTTACCCATATAATAAAGGACCTGTAACAGGAGCTATTTTGGGGGTTCCCAAATTAGTTTCCGTATTGATAATTAATCTACGAAGGTCAGGCAGGTGATGTTGCTTGCAATGACCAGCTTTGCTCCTTTGGTATCTTCCTGCCACTTTTTGGCATATAGTTAAACTCAAAGTGCTCGGATCATCTTTCTGTTATTTATACGCAGGATAGCTCCACCAGAGAAATCCTGGCTGCAGATGAGCTCCTCCCTGGCTGAGTTGTGGCTGTGAATCTGCCATTGCTGTTTGTTCTGCTGGGACCAAAACTGCCAATTTTTTAGAGAAGGCAAACACTGTAACAGGCTCTGTGGTGGAATGTTAGGCAGGAAACCAAAGGATGAAAACAGGGTGTAAGAAAAAAGCTGACGACAATGCCCAGGTGGAGATCCACAGAGAGAAAATGTAAACTAGCCTGTGGGTAGAGGACAGGTAGTTGATGAAGGACTGTAATACTTCAGTAACTTGCTTCAAGCTGACAAGGTCTTTACTGAAGAAAAATATGAGTGAGTTTTGACTATAAGAAAGGGGTTTGGCTGTTGAACTGCAACTGTCCAGTGTTTGTGTGGGGTGCGTGTCCCGTGGCTATGCTGTCCTCGCATGGGTCTGGTGGTAGCCTGCATCCCGGCTGTGAGTGGAAGCGAAGTACGAGCAGCAGGATGTCCCAGTGAAAGCATGCAGTTCTTTGAAGGAAGACTCTGTGTGTCCACCTGGAGAAGGGGTGCTGGTGACCCTGAGCGGAGCTGTTTCATGAAGCACTGAATACACTTAAGAAACAGTTTCAGACACGCTTCCCAGGTCTGTGCCTGAACAGTTGTTCTTATTTCCTACCTCTAGGCAGCTCCATATGTGGGTTTGATTGGATTGCCATTCTGAGTCACCTAATTCTCCCTCTATAATGATTGCAGGCATGTAATTCTGTATTCTCAGCTAGGAGCTGGTTGTTAAATGCGAGCTCGAGAAGCGCTTAACACAGAGACACCTCCATCCTGTACTGGATGTGGCCAATGGGAAGAGCAGTCCTAGCCTTCAATCCCTGTGGGCAGGCCAATAGTTCAGCCATGCAATTCATTTCACAACTGTGTAAAGATCACCCCTGCGGGGCTTATTGTAGACTAAAAGCAGAGATTAACCTTAAACTAGCTTGGCCAAATTTCACCATTTAAGCAGCAGTGGGTTTTCTATTGTGTTTGGATTTTATATCAATCGCACAGTTCTATGGTTAACTTAGTTATAAAAGTGTTTTGATTTTGTGGGTTTTTTTTTTAAAAAAAGTCAGATAATCATATACTGACTATGATCTGTATGTTTGTATGTTTACTGTAAATTTTGCAAACCTGAAGGATGAAGGCATTTCAAATACTGTGACTAATCTGTTTTACTGAGGAATCCTCTGCATTTACGATATTTCTGCTGGGGATTCTACTGAGTACTTGCCAAGGTTTTGTCCCTGTGTAGTATCAGTGAACTCTGGAGCAGCACCATCACATGAGACCAAAAACTTTGCTTTATTTGTATTGCTTCTGATACTGCAATCATGTTGTACGTTTTTAGTTTCTCCATACAGGGAGAAATGAACCTCCCAGCCTATTTGCATCCACTAGCAATAAAGCCCCATTTTAATGAGAAAATGAATATTTGGACTTTACACTTTAGCCAGCAATGTATCATTTCTGGCAGCTGTGCTTTTTATTCGCTCTGACTGAAACAGCTTCAATGACAGCAGCCAGGATCCTCCCCTTCTGTTCAGCTTTTCCATAGAAGGCAAAATGAAATAGATGTCTCTAAAGATAGGCCAGTACTATTTTGAGTCCTTTCCTTTTCATGGGATCATGCCCATAAACAAAAGAAAAAACCTCATTCCTACCTTTATCCTTTTTAAGCCAAAGCACTCTTTCAGGAATATCAACTATTTCTTCCTACCTCTTTCTTCAAATTCACATTCTTCCTCTTTTCTTTTTATTTATCCTTCTTAGCTTCTTTTATCACGCAATAAAAAAAATGTTATTTCTATGTTAGGCTAGAGTTTTTTAAAAAACAGAAGAGTGATATTTAACTGTTCTACACGGTTTTAAAACTAATGGTCCAGCTCACAGGTACTAAAACAACAGTGATTCATATCTTTCTTTGTAAGCAACATCACCCAAAGGGCATTATGCAACTCAGGTTTTGATAGGGTTTTTCTTCTTTTCTTCAGGCATAATGACTCCAGAGAGACTGAACATAACAGTGATCAATTGGGCTGCTTCTTTTCCATTCCAGATTTACACAACAAAGAGATCTGCTGATTTTATTTGTCATTTATTTATGCTTAAAGCAAGCCTGGTTTAGAAAATATTGGCCTGTCCAGTAGGCACTTCTGCTATTGGTGCCTCAGCATAAATGCACTGTTTGAGATTATGAGGCAAGGTCATCCGTGGTGTTACTGCACTGAAATAAGCAGAAATATTGAAAGCTGTAGCCTTTTCTAGTTAGAGCTAGTGAGAATTTTGTTGCTGGGAGCTGGCTATAATGGGATACAAATCAGAAGTTAACATGTTGTTTGTTGACTTGGAGCCAAATCTAAAACATGCTGTAATCCTGCACCAGTCCAAAACTGCAGTCTTGAAAAGACCGACTTATTTGCATCTGCTTTTGTGTTTGCCTGCAGTGCTGAGACATTTTTCCAGGTAGATGCAACTGTATCTCTCAGCACCCACCATCAATCACAGTATGGCTAGGTCTGTCTAATCAAGCCACGGTGTGAGACCTGGGAAGTCCGTGTCCAGCTCCTCTATCCTGTAGATGAAGTCGGGTGAAATGAAGATCTCTGGGAAGGATTCCTTGCCAAAATGAAGCTGTGGTTCCCCTTGCCTTTAAGACATAGCCAAAGAAGAGGGTGGTGATGTTAATTTTCTGTCTGTCAGTAGTATTGTTTTATTACCTTTCCAGCAAATGGATGTCCCAGGTTTACACTCTTTTGTCTGAGCAAGAGACTTAAGCCTCTTTTCCAAATATTTCAGGTGAGTGCCCTAATCAGTGAGCTGGCAAACCAACAAAGAGGGCAATTCGAGGATTATGCTTGACAGGGGAACATCTGCCCCCAGTACCTTCTCCCAGAACTGTAACATAAATAAGATGGTGTTTGAGGAACATGAATGCTATTCCTCTGCCCCTGTTTGAAAACAGGATGACTGAACCTGGCTCAGTTACTCAAAAGAGATCAAGTGGGTTCTTGGGAAAGTCCTCCAGGCTGGGTCTCCGAATGGACTGAAGCTTGTGAACCAGGATCATCCTTGCCCCATGTTTGAGACTCCCCCCTTGTAACACAGGGCACAAGCCCCAACAGGGATTCCTGCTGGGTAACTCAAGGCATGTTCTTGCTCTGGGACTCACGGGGGCTCCTCGGAGTCCCATTTTCACAGGGCCACTGAGCACATTGGGAGCCTTTGTGTGATTCTCAGTTTTGCACCAACGCCAGAACAGTAAAAGCTAGGTGTCACAGTGCCCAACATTGTGATAGCAAGGCAGAAAGGTGCCTATAGCTCCCTCACCTAATAGTGTCGCCCACTCACATGTAGCTGCAGAGCACCCCTCCCCATGACAGCAGCCACATCCTGTCCTGTAAAATCCTAAAAGCCAAAACATCCTTGCTGGTTCTAGCCTTTTGTCCCCTCACCCAAAATATACATGGATTTGATAAGCCTTTTGTTTTGTTGAAATTCTGCACATTAGTAGCACAGATCTCATTACCACATATCGGCCACAATATCCTCTTTATAGCTACAAATATCTTTGGCGTAAGTAGCTTCTAATTACCTTTATTCTCCATGGTGAATATATGAAAGTGGTGACACATGCATTATTAGCATACAAGTGGATAAGGAGTTTGAAACCAATGTGCTGCTGATTTTTCCCCTCGGTCCTTAGAAGGGGTATTCTAGTTCATAGCAGTCACAAGGTGTGTATTGTGTATCTAAAAAATTCATGAGTATTTTGCGAATTATTAAAAATAATACCCAACAAACAACACACTGTTCATTAGCTGAGAAATTAAGCTGGATGTTTCAAGAATGGTACAGTTCATTTAAGATACTGCTGACCCAGATTTGTATTTCTGTACTGAAGTGCTACGAGTAATGCACAGTCTATTTATAGGATCATTATTAAATTCGCATTTGCATGGTTTAAACGCCTTTGCACTAGATTCACAAGGGAGACTCAGGCAGTCTTTTCACCCAGTGGGTAGCAAACTTGGGTTAATGTTAACAGGAGTGATAGTCTGGAATAGTTTTCCAAAAGGAACAACTGATTTTGAGGTGCATATAAAGCTTTCTGTAAAATGTAAACTCATCCAACCTATTTTGGACTTCTGCTTTTGGGGGAGGTAAAGTACAACACTAAACGCCTCTTTTCCACAACTCATTTTCCATGGCTGGCTTATTGAGGACTGTAGGTTTTCAATATCTGTAATTAGCTGATATAAGCACCACCCCAGGGTTTGAATAGGAGCTGGGAAGATCGTCACTAAGTATTGTGGTACTATTGCAGTGCAGTGTCTCCAATATGTTGAAGCTGGCAGTAGTAGCTGTGCCAGGGCATGTTCCAGTGGTTATTTCAATATATTTCTTTTAAATAATGTAATTGCTACAGCAGTCAGCACTGCAAACATCAAGGCGATCCTTCTGAAAAGGCTCTGAAGCCTACCTCCCTTGGAAAGGATGGGAGCTAAGCGCTTAGCATCTCTGAAAAATTCGTGAGTAACAGATATTCTTAAAAATCTACTGAACAGCATTATTTTCAGATGTAAGCTAGGCATCTTGAAAGTTTGCCAACTTTGACTTTGAAGGCAGAACCAAATACAATCAAAGAGACAGCTGACATACATAGATTTGTCAAACTAATTTTATGGGGCAGTAGCCATAAGAAATGGAGTTAGGATGCAGTGCACAAGTCCTGGCTTGGTTTTGCTTCTATATTTCCTTCCACTCTACTTTTCCTTGTATGCTGGACTGTTGTTTGAGGCAGGGGCTGTTTCATGTTCATGCAGTGTGGAACTTTGCACCATGTGGCTTCAATCCCGACTAAAGTCTTACTGCTTCATCATCACTTATGCAAGTAATGGTCATACATAAAATACCAATATCTGAACAACATGTTTGCTATTCTAGCTTTGCCTGTCACTTCAAATCCATTTTTTGTCTTGCTATTCAATGTCACATTAAGGTTTAAGTTCATTTTTCCTGCAGCTATGCAGCAATTTCAATGCAGTAACATATTTGGTATGAAATAGCGCAAGAATCAGATTCAGAATATTTCCCTTAGAAGAAAGTACTGTATAGGTCAATATTGTTTTGGAACCTTTTTCAAGGGTATATCAACATCCTTGAGGGAATGAGTTAAAATAAATGTCCCCTAACTCTTATGGGACCCTAACTCTATCAAGAAGAATAGGGTCAGCCTGAAGTATCTTGTGCTTCAGTTGTAATTTGATTGCACTGACTTATACAGTGCAGTGAAAAAAAATTTTAATTTTTTTTTATTGTTGTTGCTGTTATTATTCATGAAAGTGTTACAGTTGTCACTTCAAAGTAAAAACGCTGCTAAACACACTAAGAGTGGACAGAAAGATTGTTAACAGTATGGACATACATACTTAGAGGCCACAACTTTTTGGCCAGCATTAAATCCTTAGACACTTTTATAAGG
>JAOXJM010000001.1:47852053-47871963 GCA_026413425.1 Tringa solitaria
TTATTATAGCTACATACTTGATCATAAAATCAATTTCACCAAAATAGGAGAGTTTACAGAAATATATACATTCAAGGACCTGTTTTTTGAGAGGTAGGAAGCTTTGCATTGCAACACCTAAGAAAAAAAATGTCAGGATGGATAGAAAAAAGCCCTAATCTGCAACAATTCAGCTTCATCTTTGCAAAATGTTTACTCAGAGATGTCAGACATTTGCTCCAGTAGCATTTTCTCTGCCCAGCCAGGCTTTATTTAACAAGCCCAGGCATAACTGACTTGGGTGAGGCCCTTCTTCCCTGACCTGTGAAGCCTTCCAAGGGCTGAGATAGGATATCTTTGACCTAATTTAAAGGGATCTGGACATCTAATGCAGTTTAAATTCAGCAGAACTCCAAAGGATAAAAATAGGGGAAACAAGATGCAATTCTTCACAGAAAAAATGCAGTATCTCGTATACAAACACGTTCCAATGCATTCTGAAACTTCAGTTACAAGAATTCTGGTGTGAAATGTCTTTGTATTGCTGGGAATCCTAGTCTTATGTCCAACAGTAGTCTCAGAAGATGGTGCAGAAGCAAGCCCAGAGTCTTGTCTTTGCCTCTGGTTGCAGTAACATTATTGCATGACAACATCTATTTTAAAAATGCAGAGAAAGGAACCGGGTCAATACTCCAAAGCGATGCCCGTGGGCATGGTTACAACAACCCCCAAAGACTGGTTCTCCAGCCCACTCGATTTGGAGCGTCTGAAATCCCTTCTCACACTGGAAGTTGTTTCAGGCAATGATAGCAAAAGGCCAGAGCAGGGACTGGGTGAGGCTGTGGCCATTCCAGAAAGGTCTACAGGCTAAAGCCCCAGCTGCCTGGCAGAGGCCAGATGTGCAACTAACATGAGTGTCCAATTCAGCTTTCGCTGCTGGAGGAATGCCAATGCTAGGCTTTCAGTTTGGGGATTTTTTCCCTTGAAAAAAATCATAATCACAACAAAGATAAAAAGGAGTGTTTGTATGCCTTTGTGTGTGTTTGAGTGCATGTAACTACCGAAACTGTTAGAAAGATTAGATACAAAATAAGTAAATGTTGCCGTTTTTAAAATTTCACACTTAATTTAAAGCTATAAATTTCCATTTAAAACGTTTTGTTCACTATGTGAACCATAAACAATTTATACAATAATGGGTCCTCTGAAATCAAAACACTGTTTCTGTGAGTAGACTGGCATGGTGATTGTGTGATCTATGTATATACAAAGTGGTTAAAAAAATAAGCACTCTTTCTTATCAAAATATTATGCAGAGTTATCTTCTGCAGAAGACATTCCTATTTTCTTCTTGTTTTGTGTAATGACTTAATATAAAAATGTTGTTAGTTACAGCAAAAAACACCCACAGGTACATACTCTGCGAGTCAAGAATATGTTAAATGCATTGTGTTGTATTTACAAAAAGGAATGATTTTACATAGTTGATACTAAAAGGATGTTTTCTAAAATACTCTGTCACAAATAAAAAAAACGAGGAACATATGATAACTGTAGCTGAATAATTACATTTGTGGCATAACTTACAACAGGCAGAAAAGTCACAGATAGGACATGCTTTTCACTGCAGAATTTCCTGACTTGTTGGTTTCTTAGCATCCTTAATGCTATCTAAATGCTGTTTCAGCTTGTGAATTGAATTTTCTTTTAATTTGAGCAGATCATATATTCATTTGTCGACACTTTATCTTCATCAATCAATGCATTCTGCCAGGCAGCTTCATCTCCTCCTGAAAGATAACCTTGGATTATGTCATGGCTCAATTCCGTATTGCCCCTACAGAGATAATGAATTCGCACATGTAAGAGGATCATTTACCAATGGGGGTGGGATGCTGGTTTGAGCATATCATTTCCATCTGCTACAGGATGATTCCATTTGCAAAAATCGATCTCTTGGAGGAGGATTTCTTAGCTATGGTAAGCACCTTGTAGGCACAGTGTAGCAGCATGTGTTGTCTCACAGGAGAGAAGGAAAGGGATCACATTGCTGTTGCTGCCCCCAAAAAGTCAAGGCTGCGGGGATGGGTTTGCATCTCTTCACACCGAAGCTGGAGAAAGGACCAAGGATGGGGTAAACAAGCCCTTCCTTCTCGAAACAAGGGATTGCAGCTCAGCAGGGCTGAGAGGAAGAACGCATCCACGTCGAGGTGCTATGGTGCAAGCACAAGCTTACTTAAGCCACTTCTGAAAAGGCTCAGCCCAACTGCGACAAACTCTGTTAGATGCTGAAGCTGGCACTGCTGTGAGATGACCTCTTTTAAACAGCTTTACGATTCAGCTTAATGGCTCCCAGAAAACAATTGAGACCGTATTTAATTAGTGTGAATAAAATTATGCATTTCATCAGCTGTAAACAATAGTAATCACACATATCACAATGAAAAATTACGCACTTCAAGCAGCTTTACTTGTGTGGAGCGGAGTTTGGCAAGAGAGAGTGCAGATGGATGCCTAAGAAAGTACTCTGTGGGGGCTCCCAGGGTGGACCAGGAACACTCGCATACCATTTTGATCATTGCAAGCCTTAGATTGCCACAGGCATCAATAAACAAGGTAAAGTACATCAGTTATCATATGCCAGCAAGACCAAATTATACACATGGCAAAAGGAATCACGGCGATAACTGACCAACTTAGGGGCTATGAGTATGTGCACCCCCTACCAAAACTTGCCAGTATTTCATCCCCCCTTGTTCCAGTGTTGTCCCCACCTTAGTCATAAGAGGCACAAGACAGTGGTGAGTTTGCAAGAGCAGGTCAGCATTTCTTGGAGTATGCTAGGTGCTGGGAGTGGAGTGCCCGACTTCCAGAGTGGCTGTGCAGAGCTCAAAAGTCATGGGTCAAGCACATTCCTGCCATTTCTACCTATTCTCAGTGCTGTGGAAAAAACAAAGACTCATTCGGCATATTTGAAATCCTAAACTGTATTTGCTGTAGAACTGGACCTACAGTCTGTTCCCTTGGTGCAACCGGCATTGTACTGGCAGTTCCTCTGGCTCCTCTGCTTATGTTGACTGAAATGGGAGAATCAGGTACAGTCCTGGTCCTGGTGACATATACATGTTCATGCAACGTGAGGAGGACAGGGCTTTTCTGTTTAATGCAAATTACTGATTACAGGCAGACATTTTATTCAACATGTTTTCATGTTCATTTTCAGAGATACATTTATTTATTTATTTTTTCCCAAGGTACACCCTGGCCATCATATTTTGGTATAGTGCATATCACTGGTGTGCATTGTGTCATAGTTTGATCATATCAGCTGTCATAAACGATAAGCTAATATGACAACTTGTATCCTAATGCAGTTTGACAAGATTAAATTTGCAAAAAATAAACATGATTCCTGCCAATACCCACTGGTCATAATGACTTCAGGTGTACCTCCCTTAATTAATCATTAACTAATGATAGTTTCCTGATTAGCTGCCAGATGCAGGGCAAAGTATGGGTATTGTGTATCTATGTGACATATTTCAGGCTGGCAAACAGACTTAACAGAGATATCACCTGTATACCATGCAGTTCTTAACAGGTTATTCTGATTGCTGTTCTGATTATTCTGATTATTTTTTCTGGTAAACAAAAATATGAATTCACTGGAACAGGTTGTTCTTTTTGAAGCACATGAACCAATCTGAATTCTTTGAAATTGCATTATTCTAAAGGGTGTTCATAAATCTTGGAGATATAATTTATTTTTCTGAAGATCTATATTTTATGAAAGACAGCTTAAATTTGCACCTGAGACCATTATAGTTTCTATGAAAAGAGAATGGATAACAAATTGAATGGATGGACTCTCATTAAGCATAAAATTACTCGACAAGAGCAATGCTGAATCAATTAATCATAATGTAACAGGGCTCTAATTTTCTGGCATTCTCAAAATCAAAAGTAAGTATTTGCATCATTTTTCATCATAACAAATGTGATTATTTTTGTTTACAGATGATGAAATACATAATTTTAGTCAAATTAATTAAATACTGGCTTCACTTTTTTTCCTGGGAGCCATTAAATTGATTCCTAAGGTTGTCTAAAGAAGGATTCTCACAACAGCACCCTTCCACCCTTTACTCTCCTCCCTACACACTTGCCATGAGCATGTGCAAAAAGAATCAGAAAATCCAATTTATATGATGTAGCATGATACTGTGAGATATATCTGTGGTTTAAAATAAGACTTGGTTCCAGATGCTTTGCAGGGAGCTAGCATCATCCCTTCTATTTATCATACTTCATGTGTGACTGTTAAAAATGGGCTTTTTATTTGAACATATTTTGTTAATCAGTGTGTTTTGGATTTGCCCCCAGGTTGTTTGATTTAACATTTTCAAAACAATCCAATTTCTTGACATCAGGATCTGCCAGCTAACAAGAGAGCAGTTTATTCAAGGACAGGCAGGTAAATTTCCCATGGAACATTATTCGGAGGATTGGAGGGGGCTTGACACCAACAAAAGCATTTTACTTATGTTGATTCACTCAGCAAGGGATGTTAATTATTAGGATAGGTAGAAAGATGGTTCCTGTTTATTGTCCCATGGAAACAAATGTTTCCAAATCTTATTTTGAAGAGCATTTTCCTCATATTGTTTCAGATTCCAATTAAATTAAAATTTTGAAATGTAAAATAGAGAGATGAAAGAGTTAGAGAAATAAAACACTAAAGATAGCAATTCATTTCAAGTTATATTTAAAAAAAAGCAAAACAAAACACTTTTGATTTTGACCAGCCTAACTTAACGGCATTTACTGTAATAAATAAAATATAGTGAACAACACAATCTACCCCATCATGCCTGGCACACACATTGCTGAGGCAGCTTAAGGAAACATCAAATGCAGCTCTGAATTCTCCTACCAAAACATGATCCTAGTGCACTAAGCATTTAAATCCCTCAAAGTTTGGAGAATTTGGGTTGTGACGCAGTTTTAAAGCAAACCATACTTGGCTTCCCCAGTAAGTGGATCTCTCTATGCCAGTACAGTGATTCATTTCATTAAAGAAGTAAAGCTATCCCTTTTTGGAAGCACAGCACTGTTTTAGAGAAACTTACAAGGACACCATACCACTTATATTATTCAGTGTTTGTGTACTTCAGGGAATGTGACAGAAATATTATTTACTTATTTAAAGCAATCAGGAAAGGCTATTTTTCTCTTCTAGTATGGCTCATTCAATAATTCAATTTACACATTTAAATCAAACTAATTTTCTATCTCTTGCTAACTTCAGTTGATCTCTTCAATTATGGCGTAAGTTGCTTGTTTTTATTTGTTCACAAATCATAATATTCCATTTCCTTTGTACTGTTAGTGTGTATGCATAAGGCAAATGTTTGGTGACTTTCAATAGCTCCTTTGTTTATCATAACAGGGGATCTCTTACATTACAGCCAATTTCAGTGGTTATATGCAATTTACAGAATATGCAGGTCATCCAGGCTTCATATGGGCTGCGTTATGACTATATATATGTATACATGAATACTTATTTCTCTTTGCTGTTTGCCTTAACAGAAACCATATCAACTCCTCAGTAGCCAAATTATGGTCTTGGACCTAACTAGACACCAGGATATGCTTTGTGCCCCTTACGATACTGCTCTTTGGAGAAATATTTTAGTACCTTTGGAACTGGCCAAAGCAGCGAGAGATAAAAATTAATGTCCTTTAAGCCTGAGAAAGTGTGAAAGAAATGCTGATGTGTACAGTAGGTTAAAATTAACCCAGGAACTTACAATGCCCTTCCATCAGCACAAAGTTCTTGATTTAGAAGGCCTTGAGGTAGATGGTTAATTACTTGCTGAATCAGGGTCAAAATGCTTATACAGAAACCTTTACTAATTTGGCAGAGCAAAAGTTCAGGGGAAATACATCGTTAGCTTTGAACTGTGTATGAAACTTTTGACAAAATGAATTGGGTAATTCCTGTACTAGTGGGAGCTACCATATTTTCATACCTGTGGCCCACAGGCTATCAGTGGACTTCTAAAACATTCACATGCTGCTCCTCCACCTTTAATTCTTCCAAAGCAGGACTGTTTGTGGGAAGATAATATAGGGAGCTTACCTGCAGGGCAGGCAGGTGTGGATTTAAAAGGCATAGAGCACATTCATCACCTGCTTTGCTGCAGCTCTCAAGCTGTCTCCAGACTGCCAAGTTCAGGGGGAAGGAAGATCTAGGAGATTAAAAAACCTTCTCACTGCTGTAGGCTGTAGAACCCAAGAGCTCTGTGTCAGGGTTGTCCTGGACAGTCTCAGTCTTCTGGGTGGTTGGCCCCAACTGCATATCCTCTGTGGCCAGTCAGGTGCCAGCAGAGCCTCATCCAAGACATCCAGTTTCCACTCTGAAAGGAGCAGCTTGGCCTCTCCCGGGGCAACAGCAAGCCCTTTGCCCATGCACAGGGTCACTGATAGGCTTTTCTTCCAGTGGGAGCTCCCAAGGAGCCAGCAGTAATGATAGGGAAGAAGGAAAGTCTCTCATCCCAGGCAACCTGGGCTCTCCCACTTGAACAAGAGCCCTATTCCTGCATGGGGAAGCCCATCAGGCCAATGGATCATGGTGGGTTATCCAACAGCTTGTTAAATTTAAAGGAACGTGAGTTTTCTGAATTAATGGTTCTATATAGATCATAGTGCAGCACTTCTGTGCAGGTAAGTAACTTAGTAAGCGAGAGAAAGGATCTACAAAGATACCAGAAGTAAAGGCCTGATACACATACATGCCTCCTACTAGGTGCCATCACCAGTGAAGAGGTCACAGTGCTGTACCACATCATCTTGGTCAAGAAGGAGGAGCAAAGGAAAGCAGAGGAGACTGGATCAAATGCAACTCTGACCCTGCTTTGGTGAACAGGAGTTTGGTTGTAGACTCCAAGGAGAATTTCTTCCCTAGGGAGGCTAGTTAGGTCATGCTCACTGCTCAACTGATAACTCAGGATGCAGCAGGGCCTTATACTGATTAGCAGAAGTTTTAATTTCTCCCTGATTAAGAGAGAGCAGAAGAAGAAGGATGCTGAATAATCCTACAAGCACATATCAACTCTTAGGCAAACATTCCTTTTATTCTATTGTGGTGAAGAACCCATGCACTTAATTTTGACTCCCTTGACATTTTTTTCTAAAGAGCTCTTTTCCATAAATCTCCCAGACTCTTGTTTTTTATAGTGACATTTTCCCAACTGCAGACAGAAAACAACCTTGCTGCTGTTATTCGTTACAATCTATATTTATTTATTTATACCATCCAACCAGTTTTGTTTTCTTTTGTAAATTTCATACAAAAATATCCTGTAAATATGCTCTTAGTAACAACCAACTTGATTTTTAGGAACAGCAGTCGTAAATGTTAGTCATTAAAAAAAATTGCTGCTTTACTAGTTTTAAATAACTGTGCATATTTTAATGCATTGAGTCATATACAAATGATATATTATCTTCCTCTTGCTGGGAATATCACTCAGAAATGAGAAGGGTAACATTTGCCTCTTGTGAATAACTGTTCAAAAGATTACTTCATGTCAAATGTTGGCTTTTCTGGAGTTGCCTGCAAGAAGCTGAGCTCTAACACAGGGTGGCATCCATGTGTGTTTACACATTTCCCATTCCCTGGTATAGCCACTGCCATGAGAAAATTGTTGAAAATATGTCTGAGCTGACATGTATGTGACAGCTGCTTCCAAGGCTTATAAATGTATGCACTAGTTTAAGGAACACTTTATTAGACATAAAGCTATTTTTTGAAAAGTGAAAGAACCCACAACATGCAAAAAGATGTTGAGAGCTGCAACTGGTGGAAGCTACCAGCCAGACAGCATGTTGTTCTCATACAACATAAAGATTAACATAAATATGGAGACTTAAAAGATTTCTATAAGAGATTTTTGAACATTTTGCTGAAAGTGGGCTCACAGATAGATACAAGAGTTTCTATATTATATGTGAGTATATCAGAACAAAGGTATAGAGACATATTTTCTAATTAAAGAAAAGTATACATAATGTAAAAAGATACAACCCAAACAAATTGCACAATAGGCTTTTAAAATAATTTTGTCAAATTCCCTTTGACTTTTAATGTTTATCTTCATGCTGATTTGTAAAGAGCAGTAGTTAGGACCAAATTTAACACCCTTCTGTCTTTATTAGGTATAGGTACACTTCCTGCATGTCTTAATAAAACAGTAGGAGGAGGACTTCCAACCTAGTCCATGAGAGCTATGGAAAAACTCCAGAACATTTGGAAAAACATTCCTAATTTGTTCCATTTACACTCATTTCTTCAATTCTCATTGTCTGTTATAAAAAGAAACATAAGACTAAGGAACATATCCAAATAATAAATACACACCCAATTTATAACACCAGAAAGAGTAACATTCACTGGCTCCATGCAGGAAATCTCACTCAGGAGGATGTTTGAGTTGTTTGGTAGAGTGGTTCTGTTGTTGGTAGTTTTAATTCCTCTTCAACTTTTCCCTTTAACAATGGGCTTTTTTCTTTGGTGCCTTTTACTGAACTTCCTCCTACATTTGTCACATAAGAATGGCTTGGCTATATTCAAGATGCCAGATCATTTGGGAGTTACACCTGGAAGGGGAATAAAACGCACCTCTTGGCTTCAAGCAGACAGAAAACCATACCTTCATCTAGTTTCTCTCAGATCCTTTAGGGTATAAACCAATGTGACTCCATAGTGGATGCTATCATTACACTCCTCTCCTGGTGTTTTCCACGTGGGGAAAGAATGTGAGTAAGGTTCTTCAGAGAAGTTCCTTCTCAGCTAGACAAGGGAAATAGGTACACTAGCAGTATAAAATGTTACTGTGTCACCCACATTGTGCATCTCACCATCAGGACCAATACAAATACATTTGGGGGCTTGAGGGAGACTTTCAGCTGGGTGGATTGAAAGACTTCTCTAGCACAATTTCCCAAGTGTTTGCAGGTTCAGTAAAGCTCTTTATTAGGGCCCTCCTCCCTGTTTACTTGTTCTAAGCTAGCAAAGGCACACTTGCAAAGACAAGTTGCTGCTGGTTGGAGCACTGGTGCCAGCAAAGGGTGGAGCTGCTGCCGTGCTTGTGCAAGGTTCTGGGCCAAGCCAGCCACAGCAAGGACCAAGGTCACCCACCGTTCATCAGGGGCAAGCCTGAGGGGCCCGGCCGGCACCACCAGCCAAGGGCTGCAGCCCCCAGCAGGCTCTCATTTCTGTGCTATGGGTCAGTTCAGTCATCATCTCCTCCCCGCTTCTCTCTTTTTAATTTAATACAGAGGGTGACATTTTGGCTCAAGGTCAGTAGTTTTTGCCATTGATTTCAATGTGGCAAGAACTTCATCCAAACCCTTCATGCCTCACTGAGGACAATAACACAAAGAACACTATTTTGGCACAGAGAAAGGCATCATGCTTGCCAGCAGCTTTGTTTATTGTGTTTGGGGGCTTCATGATGTAGTCGCCCACCCACTTCTTTATTAAATGTTAGTTTGGTATTTGAAAGTTTTATAAGCTACAATATAATAATAATTAAAAGTTTGTATGCAATTTCCAAAGCTGGTTTTCATTCCTTAGAGAGTATTAACTCTGGTTTAATTTGTTTTTCATCTTCATTGTGCAACAGAACACAGTTTGTTTTTAAAAGGAGGATCAAACTGATACTGAAATATGTGTACATGTGTTGGCAGGCATTTCTTGGGGAGGACTGAAGCCCATGAACTTGGACTTCAAACAAGAAATGTGCAGAGCTCACATGAACTTGAAGTTGCCCTTTTATTTGTGACATCCATAAATGTTTATGATGCTTTGTTTTTAATCCCAGTAAGTCTACGTTGTTACTCTGGGTCTTTTAATAGTGTCTATTTATATTGTGAAATCGTGACAACTGTGTTGTATTCCCGTAAAGCCAAAGGTCAAGGGTCTGCTGCAGCAAATGCTAACACATGTGAATAACTTCACTCATATGAATAATCAGACTGATTTTAACAGGGAGGTGTTTTTAGGGTCAGGCTCCCAATATTTTGACATACTTCCTGAAATGTTTTGTGCATAGGAGTCATTGACTTTCATATGGTGATAAAATGCTCTGAATGCACAAAAAACTCCCCATCAAAAGATATGAATATGTTTGGGTTATCAAGTTTTAACAATTACAGTTTTACTTGTTAGCTTTCTTTCCTGGATACAAGGATCGTTGGAAGAGCACTTAGAAGAGATCAAATAGAATTAGTGTTGACGATTGCTATAAGTCAGTTTGTATAATATTCCTCTTCCCTTTCCTGTGAGCCTGTGTGTAACCACATTTGGAGATCTCAGTGTATTTTTTTGCCTTCATCTTATGAGAACTAATGATGGAATTAATTACTACTACAGCAGTGATGTATTGCATTTTATAATTTACATTGTGTACAGATTGTTGCTATAATGAAATAGACAAATGGATATAAGGGAACACTCTTTTTAATAACAAAAACTATAAAAATTCATGCTTCTTACAATAAATATTATTCTATTTTTAAGGCTATACCTAGCTGTAGTGCTTCTATAGTATGTGTGCTGCTGAAGTAAATGACACAAAATTCCAAGTATACAAGGCATACATAATCTTGAAGGTATTCAGAATAAGCAGCTTGCTTTATATAGAGAATTTCCTAGTTGTCTGTTGAGATACAACAGTGATCCTTGGAAAGGTTTTTATGAATATACTAATCCTTTTTTTCCTGTTGTTTGCATAGATTCCAGCTGTGTTAGAATGCAATTCTTGTAAAAACTTGTCTCAGAAAAGCATGACAGGAACAAATTGGCTTTCTGCTTTTTATTGGAATATATTCAAGGGTTTTCCATGTTACATGCTGAACCTTAGTCTTAAAATACATGTTCTATTCCTGTGACTTAACTCCTACTGTTAAATTAGGGAGAAACTTTACGTATATTTATTCTTCCTATAAAGCTGGAAATGTTTTGGAAGAGCTGGAGTGCAGATGAAAATCTATGAACATCAGTATCTTTTCGATTTGTGGACATATATTAGTTATTTTCTTCATATTACCTTGCTAAAATAACCTGCTTGAAAAGGGAACTTGCAAAGGGCCTGCAGTCTAGGTGTCATAACCTTCCTGCCAATTAAAGAAACACATTTTCCATGAACATGGAGTCATGTGCATGGTCTGTCCAGTGATACACAATGTCATTTAAGACGTTCCATCATTCCCTGCTTGAGCACTCTTCTCTAATCTGATGAGGTACCCAGGGAAGAAACAATGATAGCCAAGGCATTAAAATGTAATCAAGATATGCAAATTTATATCTAAATGTGATTTGCTTGGAAAGAGAAATTAATCTAGGCATGGTCAAATAAACAGTGTGTAATATGGATAATTAATCACCAAATTAGCAACTGTAGTCCCATGAGAAGATTATGCAAATGCAAAAGGCCCCCATCTACAGTAACAATTAGACTACTTAATACCAAACTCTGAACAAAACACAGCCCCAAGGAGCACCATAAAACAAGCAAGTCAAACTTAGTGGGTCATCCTCCAAATTTCACAGACAGATTTTGTAAGTACTTTTGTAAAACTGATTTATTTTCCCACAGACATACCAGGCTCATTGAACAACCTACAACCTTGAAATGCCACTAATGTTGCTTTACACAAGAATAAACTTCCATTCATACAGTCTAAATCAGCAGTTAAAGAGGTAGGGACTAGGTAAGTCCTCAGCCCTGGGGCCCAGACAGTGTAACAGGGATGGGTACTGCAGAGGTTTGTTAGGAGTCTTCTGCTCATATAGAAGTTATCTCTGAAAACTTCAGTTATTGCTTTGCACTTGGATTTTAATAACTGATCAGTCAAGTCCCTTTTTCTTTTTTTTTTCTGAACATGTGTTTTTTTTCCCATAGCTCTAATAACATACTGACTCGTCTTCATTTGTGGTGAAAACAATTGTTCAAATATCAAAATTGGCAACAGCTCTGAATTTCCGTCTCCCAATGGATTCCACATCACCAGTTCCATGGGAACAGCCTGTTTTGGGACTGAACTTTGTACAATACAGGCAAGAAATTCTCAATGCATCCTCAACTAAGAAAAGCAGAGCTGCTCACTTTGAGTCTCTAGGTACTTGTCAACATAAGAACTTATAGGTGGAAAATATTTTTGAAAACACAGCACTGGGGCAGCCTAGGGCAATGTAGACCTGTCCCAAACTGTCACTGGGAGTGAATAGAAGCTGAGTTTGTAGAAAGAGGAGTTTGCTGTTATTCTGAAATGTTTGTGTTGGTCTTCTAATGCTCCAGACCATAAATGACTTTTGGTTGCCCTGTCTATGTTCAGAATAAATCACACTCCTTTTATTTCATTTAAAGTTTTAATTCTTTCTTGTGAAGCTATTTGTGCACCCTTTTGGTAAGATTTTCAATAACGTCTTTAAACAGCTATACAAATCTTAACTCTTAAAGCTTCACAGTAACAATTGCTTTCGCTGTAGAATAGCCTACCCTTCTCCCAGGCAGCTGGCTGACACACTGCCTGCCACAGTTTCATGTTGTGTTGTCAATGCAATGAGGTACGTACCTCTTGCAAACTACAGCATAAGCTTTATTGCTAATGTAGATTTTGCCTTTGGACCTGAGCAAAAGTGAATCGGGAATAACATTAAAGGGGAAGCTCCAGTCACGTGATAACATCAAATTGCAGAAACTATTGTCTAAATTTTTGTCTTCAGTGATGTTTAGGCTCAACAGAGAGGTTGTTTCTCAGCGGTCCAAGTCATATGAATCACCTTTCTCTGCTTTAATGATGTCATTTAGCCCACACCAAAGCTTTCAACATTGCCTTGTATGTATTGCATATGCAACATCAAAATACACTCAAGGTTCCTTAATATGGTGCAAAGCAAAGTCTTCTGGAAACTGATGGGTCTGCAATTTGTCTTCCATATGCTATGGAGAAATTGCAGGAAATCAGAGCATAGGGAAAAGGAAGTGTGGAACTGCAGCTGACAAATTTCTTGAGCTTTCCTGACTTTAAATCCAGGATGTGTTTTCAGATGATGACGAGGATGTAAAAAAAAAAGTGGCAAGAAAGTAAGCAGTCAGCTTCACGCTTGGAGGTTCATCAGGCTTGGGCTGGACTGTCCCTGGGGGTTAAAGTACAGTTGGCTGATGGCTATGGGCTTGAGGACTACTGAAAAATGTATTTCTTAAAAGGCCACAAACAACTATGAATCAGACTAGAAAAGTACAGCAAGGTTCAGAAGCCCCATTTGTGAGAATCTCCACCAAAGTTGCAAAAGCTATTTGCTCAGTAAGGTTATCATCCTTTGTGGGTAAGGTACGATGCAAATCCATTTCCCCTGAAATGGAAAATTCAGGCGCTGCTGGACCTGCAGATTTATGAGGCAGTGGAAACCAGTCACAACAAAATTGTAACCCGAAGTTTTTCCTGGCCTGTACCAGCCCCGCTGAGTTTCCTCTTTTCCGGATAACTCTTCCCATCTTGAGACAAACTAATGGGCTCACAACTGCATGCTGCCCATGGCTGACTTTCAAAACTAGTAATTTCAGAGGGGGAGTGCCAGGGAGTCCTAACAGAAGCGCTCCTTCAACCATCCATCTCCTACGACAGCCGCCGGTGCAGGTAATCAAGCAATGCCCTTTTCTCATTTAACGTGCCCAGTGTTGCTGCAGCTGTCACATGTTAGCAATTACAATCTGACCACATGGATATATTGCTAACTATATGATGGGCCAGGTTCTGCTCTCTGTTACAACTGGTTTAAATCCCATAGAATCCTTTTTGTAAGTGAGCCTACCCTGACACTTAGAAGGAGAACCATTAGTATGCTGGTTTTACAAACACCAGCCACTGATCGAACTGAATTATTACCTTTTATATAACAGTTTGTTATAGTTCAGTAAAACATAATTCCAAATGAAATAAGAAACCTGCAATAAGGACACAAGGGAACAGGCAAAGTAGATTAACTAGTAAGACAATTTTATTGACAGCATTTTCTTAAATTATTATTAGGAAGATAATGTCATCCCGCACATCTGAGCAGTGTTTTGAGGGAAAATTACTCTCTCTGGGGAAACATTTTAATTAAGATAAAATGGTTAGATTGCTCTGAAATTCTTGGATTGACAGTCTTTGGCACAGCATTATTTTTCTACTAAGAGTGTATACAAGTTTAAAATAAAAATCAAGCAATAATTACTTATGTGAAGAATACACTGCCTTGCCAAAAGTGCACAAGTAGGAGTTAGTTGTTTAGTTTATGTTTTATGTATTGGAAACACCAGTAGGAATGAGAACACACCAAGAGGTACACCTTTCCAAACAGCCTGATTACTGAATGTGATTACTAATGCACATTGAGCATTTTCATCCTTCCAGTGCTCCCATTTTACAATAATAAAGCATCAATGCTGATAGGAAAAGATTGGACCTGATGTCATATCTGGAAACTAATTTAATGGCAAATTGGATAGTGACAAAGTGATGAAGATTTATTTTTAATGGCAGATGCCTCATTAGTTATGATTTATTTAGATGACCTTCCCATTCCTATGGTATTTTCTTCTACGGTATTTTCCTCCTCTCCACACCCTGTCCCCTACTCCAAAAAGAACAGAAGTAAATACTGCTGATCAGGACAGATCCTGCAGATCCTGCACACCTTTACTCCTTTAGTTAGATCTATTCATTTCCATGGTCCTGCTCATGTATGGAATGAGCACAAGACAGGTCCCTGGATCATTATTACAAATCTCTACATATCCCTCATAGGATGCTTATTATCACGTATCCTGAGGCAACAAGAGGAATTTTGTTCTTTTTGATTCATTTTTTTTCACTTGACTTACTGGGATTTTCAGATTGGTGGTGAAAGCGACATTTTGTTTTGCCTGAAATGCATTGAATAATCTCCCCGTCTCTCACAGGAGTTAAGAATGCCATGCTTGAGTCATTATTTAAAGTGCACAGCTTTTGATATTTTTGGATTTCTTCCTCCAAAGAAATCAAGTTAATGATTGGTTGTTTTAACTGAGAGTCTAAGATAACAGCCCAGAGAGTAATACTCAGTCTCCATTAGGTAAGAAGATGAAAAATAAGAACAACAACAAAAACCTAGCATTTTTGTTTCAGGAGAAGGACTGCCAAACTCACAGTTAAATAGAGGCAGAAAGGGTCAGCTTCTCTTCACTGATGTCCCAACTCTCTCCAGAGGTATGAATCCCAGCCGATTTAATTCAGAGAGGTAGAGCTTCCAATATCAAACTACATGGCATTCTTTACAGTCCACTTTTCAAAATAAGTCTAGTTTTAATGGTGTCTTTCCCTTACCCATCTACTCGTCTAGCCTGTCAATGGAATTAAAGTGATTTGAAGTATGATTGATTTTCATGGGTTCCTTATGCTGATTTCAGAGAGATCTCTGAGAGAGGGAATTCTTATTATATCAGCCCTTGCATTTTTTTCAAAGCTGTGCTTTATGTTTAGTAACCCAAACAATTTTGCAGCATTCCTTGAGCAAGCCAGCATTAAAATAGTTCCTGTGAAATTCATTTGGGTTCTTGTTTTGATTGCAAAAGTAGTCTACACAAACAATTTGTAAACCTTATGAGGGAATCTCCTGTCTTAGCAGACAGGTCTTTTTGCATAAGCCTGAAATATTATTTTTGCTTTCTCTTGTTGGTGTTGATTTTATCAAACAACTCATTTATCAATTTTTATTGCCAGTTTCTTACATGCACATTTAGTTGAACATTTTCAAACCTCACAAAGAATAGAAACCAGTGATCACAGCATTAGAGGGACTTATGTTACCCTAATGCACCATACTTTATGTTCCTGATCCCAGGGATAGATTGCTGCAGCAAACATCTCTCCACAGTTTCAGATCTGAAAGCTCAAGGCTTCCCTGGCTTCACGTAGTCCCCAGCGAGCACAACTGGTCACTCAGCACAGCAGCCAATGCAATGTTAAACATGTTGCTTCCTGGTGTGCTGCTACCTACGGACCCTGATGTACCATAACCTCCTAATCTGGAGTACCAGTTGGATTTAGAGACAATCTGAGCTCTTCTGTATGAGAAAAGTAGGCACAGCCTGGTGCTAGGTGATGAGAAGGATGATGTGTCCTAAATCTTGTCTCCTCTAGTGCACTTTGTTCCCTGCTAAATGCTTCAGCAAAGTGATTCTACCTATTTAAGGGTCTCACAAATCTGCCCCTGAAAGTAGGATCAGAAATTCTTTCTTTAAAAAAATGAAATAGAGATGGCGCTTTCTCAAACCAATCCTTACAGGTTAAATTTAGGCAGTGGGGGCAGGAAATCAAGATCTCTTTTGTCCATTTATGCCTCTGTACACCACGTTGCAGAGCTATGTTCTTTCTTGCACTCACAGTTTCAACAGATATGATCTCCTTTCTCCATATCCTAATGCTTTGAGTGGGAGAAATCATTAGGATAACGATTCATTAGGATGGCCTCAGAATGACGTCCCAGAGCAATCTGACTCAAATTCCTGAAATCACATTAAACAGACTTCATCTTTGGATTTTATCTTATGGAGGGTATAAGATGCTGGCTGCTCTCCAACTGTTTTTGACTGAGTGTCAAAACTGGCATGTCTTCCATTGAAATGTTTTCTTTTGAAAGTTTACTTTTCAGTGTTTGGCTTTGCAGACAGCTCTTCAAATCTTACCAAAGAAAGAGGACCCTTTCCAAGAGTCTGAAAAAAAAAACAAAACCAAAACATAGAATAATGGTTACTCAGACGTATTTCTGCCCTCAAAGCCATACAGAGAAGGAATTTTTTAGTTCAAGATGTCTGGGAACACTGATTTACCTCTTTTCAGAATATTTGTGCCTATATTTATTTGCCAAAACAGAGGGCTTTTTTCCTTTTTTTTTCCGGTGGAGCCATTGATGATAGCATCTCCCTGATGACAGCAGACTCCCTGAGGTACTGGTTCAACAGGTTTCACTGTTTATCAGTGGTCCTTTTTTTTAATTGTGAATGTCTGGGGTTGCCTACTTCACAGCTCAGGACTCACCTTTGCCACCAAAGAAACACCCATGAGCACCAAAATGGGAGTCTATCTCCCAAGCAGGAGCAGCACTTGCTTAGAGTGGAACTTTGTGGAGCTTCTGCAGGGGCAGCAGGCTTGCCTATGCCCTGTCCCCCACAGACGGCGTACCCTGAGGTCTCTTGCTGCAAGGCAAGCAGCATAGCACTCAAAAAAGAACGGCTCAGCAGGAACAGTTCCTGTCTTTCTTGAATAAACCCAGCCAAGTCATTCAGAGTGCTGCAGGAAAGATCTACTGGTTTCTCCATATGGATTGCTCTGGCCTTTTTTCTTAGCTACTGTTTATTAAATCCTGTTGCACACATGGTAGTTCCAAACGGAACTCTGGTCCTTGCAGCTTTTCCCTTGCAGTAGAAACAAAGAAATGTTTAATATGGCTTTGCTATTTTGAGATCCAAGGTGTTGAAAACACAATGCGTATGGGAAAAAGATAATTCCAATGTGCCTTTTTTCCAAGGACTTTATGTTAAAGCTTGAAACCAAACATGAACTATCCACTGGTAATTTAATACGAAATACATTTAAAGCTTGAAAATGTTGAAAATAATCTTACCATTCTTTATCACTATAGAAAATGGAGCAACATAATATATTTACGAAAAAAAGGAAAATGAAATGTCTGACAGCACTAGTTCTAGCTGCAAAAAATCCATCAGTACAATATAAAACCAACCATACCAGACTTGAAAGCCAAATTGGTTTCCAGAGCATGCTGAACATTAACTATCAACACATTTTTTTCTACCTAGAGCCACTTTTCTTTCAAATGGCAAAACCATTAGTGAGCTGCCAAACTGTATTTTCCACTTAATTTCAGTGCTGAAGAATCTAGACATGACAAAATTTGGATTATCAATGGAATGTGAGGGAAAAAAGAACTCAGGGCTCTCATGCCATTTTTTCTCCCTGGGAACTCCATAATCTCATCTAATTTGAATAATTATAAGCTTCACAGGGCTAAGAAGGTTCACACAGGTAAATCACCATGTTAGCTGCTGCATCTGTGATCAGTTGAAGCCTTAAAGGTGTACAGCTGAACATCAACTTTTTGTCCATTCCCCCCTTCTGTAAATCATTGAGCTGTGTAGTTCTATGCAAATATGATATTGAGGAACATAATGGTGATGGAAAAGAACAAGGGATATCTCCAACTATGAATTAAAATTTCAGACCCAGAAGATTTGGTAACAGATCTATTTGACAATCTCTTCCAACTTGATCCTTATTTTAAAAGGTAGAGCATTTTTTGAATATGTCTTTTTAATAGCTTTTAGGAGTCTTGTCTACAGTTAATTCGTCTCCCTCTCTCTCCCAGTGTGGCTGTGTAGATATAATTGCTAATCTTACCAAGTCATCAAGCAGTTCTTTCTGTCCTTTCAGCTGGATGTATTAGAAAGCTCGATTCATTATATCAAAATATAAGATCTTTCCATTCTTCAAAGATCCTTGAACAGCACATAGAACTCAGCAGCCAAAATGCAGCATTCAAGATGAGTTTTCGATGGTGGGGAATAACAAAACCAGCTTCAGATTTCCCGGAGCTCAAACTGATTTGATGATGATATTAATCTTTTGCACTACAGTAATAGCTAGAAGACATGATCATGTTTTAGGTCTTTTTGTACTGAATACTAGAAAGATATAAGTAAGGATTGGAACCTGAGGTATTTACACTACACACGAGAAATGTCTCATGGAGCAGAAGAATTCGTCTGTAAAGCCACGGGCAAAAATGCTGATGTTTGCATGAATGCTTTCTCAAAACAAGTTAGCATCCTATTGAATCAGCTCTGAAACTTCCTGGAAACAGTGGGAGGACTCCCACTGACTTCAGTAGGCTGTGGCTTTCACTTCTATGTGTGCATATGCAAGTTTCACTCAAACAAAGCAAATCCATAAAGACTATCACTTACCTCAGAGTCTCCTGCTGAATGCATGTTGTTTAGCAGAGTGGGCCCAGCACCAATTTTGTCATACACTAAATCCCCAGAAGGAGACCTCAGTTCCAGCTCCAGCTACACACTGCACTGAGCAATGGGTCACAGCATAGGACTGGCTCCTTGGCTCTCTTTAAAGGAATTAAAATGGTTGTAGGAGGGCTTCCCACACCCAAGAATGCTAGCCAGAAAAGGTCAAGTTGCAAATACTACCAGATTTGCCAGGGTCATGTAATGTTTGTCCAATTGTCTTTTGCCAGTTCTTATGTACTGTTTTATTATATCCTGCAGAAAAGCCAATTCGGTCTGGGAGGCTGAGCTGGGAAAGGCAAAAATATTATCTACAAATTCTTCTGAAAGTTTTCATGTGAAGATCTTTTTGGGAAGGAATTTTTGACTCTGAGTGGGCTGTGGCAAGAAATCCACTTATTTCTGGGATTTTTATAGCTTCTGGAGGAAGCCAGAAGCACCTACAGAGAGGGTCTGTCCCCCCAGTTTGGGCAGCAACATAGCACAAAGCAAACAAAACAGATATATTTCAGGATGGCCAGTTCGTCCTCCCTCTTCCCTAACAGATGTCAACCAAACACCCTTCCAGTTTTGGGATATATTTGAAGATGGCATAGCTGTTTTCATTTTGGACTTTCTCCAAAAGCCTTACAGATGCTTTCTAGCGATCAAAGGAATAACAATCATAACAAAAGGTGTATATTCAGTTCAACAGACGTAGGTCCAAGTACAGGGCAGGATTTTATTTCTAGATCCAGATGTTTTTTTAGTAATTTAGTTGAATTCATTACTTAAAGAGGAGGCGTGCTTGTAGTATTG